>JAQMCX010000032.1:882229-935892 GCA_029814765.1 Acanthurus leucopareius
CTGTACCGCCTGCCTGACGGTAACAGATCAAACAGATGGTGTCCAGGGTGGGAGGTGTCCTTGGTTATTTTTTCGGCCTTTCGGAGGCAGTGGGAGTGGTGCAGTTCTTCCAGTGTGAGGAGAGGGCAGCCAGTGATGTTTTGAGCCGTGTTAATGATCCTTTGCAGTGACGTCCTCTGAGCCACCGTGCAGCTGGTGTACCAAACGCACAGACAGTACACCAGGGTGCTCTCGATGGTGCACCTGTAGAAGGACACCAGCAGTCTCTGGGGGATGTTATTCTTCCTGAGCACCCTCAGGAAGTGCAGTCTCTGCTGGGCTTTCTTCAGTAGCTCAGAGGTGTTCATAGACCAGGTCATGTCCCTTTCTATGTGGACTCCCAGAAAGCGGAAGTCCTCTACCCTCTCCACACAATCCCCGTTGATGATTAGGGGTGGAAAGTCAGTTTTGGTCCTCCGAAAGTCAATGATTAGCTCCCTGGTTTTCGCTGTGTTAAGGAGCAGGTTGTTGTCTCTGCACCACCCAGTCAGCTGCTCCACCTCGGCCCTGTATGCAGACTCATCTCCCCCAGAGATCAGCCCCACTACAGTGGTGTCGTCGGCGTACTTAATGATGGTGTTACTGGGGTGTGCAGAGGTACAGTCCGATGTGTAGAGGCTGTAGAGCAGAGGGCTCAGCACGCAGCCCTGAGGGGAGCCGATGCTGAGGCTGATAGACCCAGATGTGTGGTCTCCCACCCTCACCCTCTGCCTGCGGTCCGTCAGGAAGCTGTAGAGCCACGCGCAGATGGAGTGTGGAAGTCCAAGGTCTCCCAGTTTGCCCATCAGTCTGACAGGAAGGATGGTGTTAAACGCGGAGCTGTAGTCCACAAAGAGCATTCGCGTGTAGGTCCCCTGCTGCTCCAGGTGGGACAGGGACACGTGGAGCGCTGTGGCTACAGCATCTTCCGTCGACCTGTTGGACCTGTAGGCAAACTGATGGGGGTCGAGACTGTCCGGGAGGAGTGAGGTGATGTGACCCCGTACCAGTTTCTCAAAGCACTTCATCACCACTGGAGTGAGAGCTACTGGCCGGTAGTCATTGAGGCTAGAGATGTGTTGCTTCTTGGGCAGGGGGACGATGGTGGAGGACTTCAGGCAGGGTGGAACGATGGACTGGGACAAGGACTGGTTGAAGATTCTGGTGAACACTCTAGCCAGCTGGTCAGCGCAGTCCTTCAGCACCCGTCCAGGGACGCCGTCGGGTCCAGCCGCCTTCCATGGGTTGACCGCCCGCAGTGTGCGCCTCACGTCGTGCTCCTCCAGTGTGAGGCTGGAGCTGCTCTGTACCACAGGGAATGGTGTAGCTGCCTTTGGAGATCCTGTCTCGAAGCGGGCAAAGAAACTGTTCAGCTCCTCTGCCAGTGAGGTTCCTCCCTCAGCAGCTCCGGTGTTGGCCCTGTAGTTTGTGAGGTGCTGGACCCCCTGCCACACCTGTCTGCTGTTGTTGCTCTCAAGGTGGTCCTCGATCCTCCTCCTGTAGTCCCTCTTGGCTTCTCTGATGCCTCTCTTCAGGTTGGCTCTGGCTGCACTGTACAGAGCGCTGTCACCAGCCCTAAAAGCGGTGTTTCTGTCTTTAAGCAGCTGCTGGACCTTCTGGGTCATCCAGGGCTTTCTGTTAGGATACACCCGGATGGTCTTGTCCACTCCGGGTGTATCCTTTTGAGGGCCCTATCCTTATTCCCAGGACAATTAAGGTAAATGAATGGGTAAAAAAGTATTTAACTCAGTAACACGACTAAATGGAAGTTTTAAATATTCGAATTCTTCTTTTCTTCTTCCTCTTTTGTGTGCCAGAACATTTTGAAATGCATAAAATGTAAATAATGCATGCAGTTTCTGAATAATGCTGTTTTTTATTGATGTCAAAAACCTTTAATTGGCGCAAAAGAAGTGAGGCATCAATAAAACGTGATTTCAATTCTTTGAATGTTGGTGTGTAATCAGAACTTTAAGTTTTTTTTTAAGTTTTTAAGCGTTCAGGCAAAAGGAAAGAGAGAAAAACCCCTCAGTCTTTCGCTTCACTTTTTGATACTTCTGGATTTTCTTTGTTCAACATATTTTATTCAAAAAAAACACTCTTCTCTTTGCTGTGAGGGGACAATGACAAAAATTGGATGCAGTTGCAGTCTAGACATTGAGTCTTTTGAAGGATGCAGCTTTGTTGGCAGGATCCAGCCTCTGGATTGGAATACATTTACATTTCCTCTCCCAGTTTCTTACTATTATTTTTTTTAAAAAAACCATAACATGCAAAACTGAGAAGAGTTTTCAGAGCTGGAGAAGTTGTATGTAAATCAGTGTGTGAAATTTAACTGGTTTCGGCTCCACTTTACTTAAAAGAAATAAGAGAAGAAAACGTCCACTTAAAATCTCTGCAAAATATTTAAACGCCAAAAAATAATTGTGAGTAAAAACTATCTAGAAAACATCGGAAAACTGTCTGTTTCGAGTGTTGATGTTGATGTAATTTGTGAATTTGTCAATTCTCGCCACAGGACAGTGGCACAAAAAAAACAAAAAAAACCCTTAACACCGGTGTGATCCTTCAGTTGTCTGCAGAGATAGATATGCACCAGGTAAGCCCTTCCTGCTCTTTATTTTTCCCCAGAGGGGTCATGGCTTAGTCTTTCAAGGATGGACAAGCTAAATGGTGCTTTACTGTACCATAACCCTGTCTCCGGAGACCAAGGGCATTGTCCATTTGAAACTTTCCCCACATCGATGGCTCCTATATTTCATCTCTCAATTACCCATGACTTCACCGAGAAATACAAGGCACAACCCCCCCCTGCGACATATGGAGCCCCACCTTCCTCCTAACCCCCATCACTAAACTCAACAGGGCGACCGTACTACCCTGTAATGGGTTTTAGAGTGGGGAATAAAGGCTCACCGTGAGCAAACCCTTGTCTAACTGGTAGGAGACAGCTGGATTAGAAGCAGCAGCGCCCCTAGAACATCCCAATTAAAATCAAAGCAATCACCATCGCGGAGAAGTCATTAGATTGAGAGCCTGTTTGAGGCTAAACGCTATAATAATGCGGGAGCCGCAGGATTTCAAAAGCCTGTCAGACACTGATTTCATACATTGGAAAGTTTGATGAATAGAGCCCTGTGAGAGGCAACTCTTGAGCACTGCACTATTACCGAAAGCTTTGCTGGGGATTAGAGGAAAGACAGAAGCTTTCATTCCTTCAGTAAGTCAATGTATGAATAATTTACTCAGTGGGTATCTCTGCGAGCTCCCCCCGTAAGCCCCGGTTATGTTTTATTTGTATGTTTTCTGTCAAAAGTAATCTAGCACCCGAAGTCGTGAAAGCCGTCGGTTGAGATGCGCCGAGTGTGGCGAGCCTCATGCAGCTCACATAATACCTGTTTGATGTGGCGTTTGTTGTCAGCGATAATTAGCTCTTCACTGGACCATGTCCAGTCCCTGCTCCATGATTAGGAGGGAGCTTATAGGAAGAACTGTGAAGAAATGCACCGGGAGGTTTCCTCATCTTTTCATCTCCATGTCTTTGCTCTGTCTCTTTTCTTGCGGATCGGAGAATCAGTGAAACAATTGTTAATTATTGTTTATTGTAAATGAGATCTCCCTTTTCTTTTCTTTTTTTTGATAAATCCAATATGATGTCATCCCACTTGCCAAAGTTATTTGCTAAAGTTTGGGAACAAAGTGATGTTGAAGCAAATAAATCTGATTCAGACAAATTATTAATAAGTGAAAACTTTATCTTTATTTTCTGTTAAATCATATGGACATCAAACAGATAAGTGCACATGAAATGTTTGTTGTAATGTCTCCCTGCATTGAAAACTGCTTCAAAGTTGAACTGTAAGACATAAAAAATTTAGTTGAGTAATAGTTTTGCCGTTGGCCTCCATTTTTTCTTCCAAATAAGATGTCTAACTGTTTATTTGAGCTGTAAAATTGTGTGATTTCACTTTGTTTTAGAAATCAGAGAAGCCAGAGTCTGCAGAGGAGTAAACTGTGGGCGGAGCCATAGTATTGATGTCCCACCCACACAACCACCCAAATCTATCCGGGGTTAATTTAGCTGTCAATCCTGATCATACAACCCCTTTGTACTACAGTCAGCCAGCAGGGGGCGATCAAGAGAGCTTTTAAGTAATTTAAGTCACTGCTCTCTGAGGTATCACAACTACTTTGGTGAAAAACAGTGTTACTCTTACTGAGAGAAACCTGAAAAAAAGAAAATAGACATAAAAAAAGAAAATTAATTATCCGTTAAATTAATGTTTCTCACAACCAAAACTGTAGTTTTTTTTTTTTTTTGGCTAATGCTGCATTCAATTCAAAGTCATGAGTCGGAAATTCCCAACTGGTAGATTGCAATTATTAACCTCTGCATGCTCCAATGATCCAGCACAGAGGGGGAAAACAGGAAGGAAATGAACAAAAAAAAGAAAAGTTCCTGCAATGACATTTTTATTTACGTTCAAACCGGAGTTTTTTTTTCCCCCTTTCTATTTAGGTTCAGCTCACTTTTACTGAGAAACTGCAGATCACACGCTCTGCCCGTCGAGGTTTAATTCAACCAATGAAATTATTTCCGCCTCCCTTGCATCTCTGCCTCTACATAAAGCTAAAATGCCAATCAGCCTTTCCTCTCAGTCTCTGGCTGTCTCTCCGTTCCACTCTCTCCCACACACATACATGCAGAGTGGCTTGCACAGGAAATCCACTGTATGCTTCCTTTTTATCTCTTTCACACGGGCATCTCGGCACATAATACAGACACACACTCACACACGTGATGGACACACACATGCACACACAAAAAAAAAACAGACCGAGAGAGTGAGAGAGAGAGAGAGAGAGAGAGAGACCCCAAACACCAAAACAGTATTAATCCCCTGAGGAGGTCTCTAAAAGGGTTTCTTAAAGCTGATTTCCACCACACAGAGGCTTTCCAGGTCAGCACTGTTTGTGGTGGCAATGGTGCTGAAGCGTTCAAGCTTTACGCCTTCACCTTTCCACTCTGCTACTTCCTATTTCTTCCTCTCTCTCTCACACACACACACACTCTTTCTTTCTGTCCTTTTTTTCCCTCTATTCACTGCATTTGTCCCCTGAGTCTCTTCTGAGACTGTGGCCACACTTAACAGGCAAACTCGGAAAAATGATTTTTCTTTTTTTTTTTTTCCAAATGTGTGAAAGGGACTTGCTGCCAAGATTAGCATTAATGTGTCATATTCATACATATATAAATACACAGTGCTGATAAAAGCTGTGCTCTGTGATTGGCTCTGTAATTTCCAAAAGCTCATTTTTTTCTCATTCTTTATAAAACTGCATTTGTGCTTCGGACTGACTTGGAGGGAAAAGAATGTAGAGAAATAATGGCGGTTTGAATAACTCTTTCATTTCACCGCCTCAACGGCTGAAAAAAGCTCCTACGGCTCAAAGTTTGGGGCAAGTCAAGAAGTGACCACGGAGGGAAAAACAGTATCAACATGCCGGTCTTTTGTCAGGACTTCTTGAGGCATCCTGGATGCAGCAGTTGCGACTGATTGTCATGCCCCACATCTGCCAGATCTCACTATAAATTACCGTAATTTCTGGACTGTAAGCCACTACTTTTTTCCGACGCTTTGAACCCTGTGGCTTATTCTATGATGTGGCTAATTTATGGATGACTATAAATGAATATAAACAAGAAAGTGTGTGACGAAGTAATTCTGAAGCTTTTAATTTCAGACACTGAAGAAGACAGCTTTAGTGGTTTTAGTTGTTAAATTTAGTGGGTGCGGCTTATAGTCCGAAAAGTACGGTAGCTGATGTTGTGTTGTCTTAAGCCTGCAAAGATTTAACTTCTTACCTTTCTAATATCTGATAATTAACAATAAACACAAGTGAGACTAAAAAAACAAACAAACAAACAAAAAAAACAGCTGATAACAACGCGTCACATAATTCCACCCGTGTGACCTTCTGAGGAAGATGGAAGTTTATCTGTTGAAACATGTCAAGGTAAAGAAACATCATCAACCGATTTATGTGTCTGTGATAAAAGAAAAACCCTATTTTTCTATCTCAAGTGTTGACACAATGACCATGACAAAACTACAGCTTAGACTGATGGAAAGTTGGAGTCCAATTCTAGAAGTTTAACGTTGGTCCTGCACCAGAAGTCCAAGTCAAAAGTCTCAAATTTACAATGTGATTTTTGCAATTGAAGATGAAAATATTGATCATTTCTGTCCTATAGTATTAGAAGTAGCTGTGAATTCTTATAGCAGCTGGCATGCTCTAAAACTCAAAGAGTCTTGTACTCAAACTTTAACTTCTTGGATACAGTTTTATTCTTGTACAGTTAGCAGCACATCCACAAACACACAGCGTCATTTTCAGTCTGAAAAACAAAATACAAGGAGCAAAAAAAGAGAGAAACATATCAGTTTCTTAATTCGTCCGACTCAATCTTTCTCTCTTTGAAGCTCATTCTCCCCCACCGTCTCACTCATCCCGTCTCTTCTCTGTCCAAACCAGTAAGTTTTGCATTTGAATCACACTATTATTTAACATAAATCGAAGCAACTTTAATCAACAGCAAAATAAATGCATGATGCCGCTCCGTATGTAATTAGCAGGAGGCCTTTAGCTTATCTGTTTTTATAAGACCTCCAGGCTCAGTAATGGGATAATTAAAATCGATAAAGCAGTGCGACTTCCTCTCAGATCTGATTTCGTCGGGTCTGACAGAACGAACAGCTCAACACGAAGGCAAAGAGGCTCTTTTCTTACATTTGTCTTGGAAACAATTATGTTTATGTCGCTATAATTGAATATATAAGTTAAAATTAATACTTGAACAAACATATTAGAGTAGTCTGATGCTTAAATCTGATTTTAGAGTAAAGTGCATGTTCAGACTTTTTTCATACTGTACTGCATTTTGCTGCTGTGCAGTAAAATAAATTAATAAATCTTAAATACAAATAAATACACTTACTACATCTTGACAATTATGCGTATTAATGGATTCTGAATTGGTGTCTAATATGGAAAAAGACAAATTATGTCTGAACTCCCAGTCACATATTCTGAAATGTAGATTTAAAAAGTCAGCATGAGCTTGACAAGGTTTTGGCAGGCGACGACAATGGGCTGCATTAAGCTGTCTCCACACCGCGGGACTGCGGCTCTCATTTTTGACTGGCCAACATTTTTTTTTTTGTGGAGATCACTGACAAAAGGCCTCAGATCAGAGGCGAACCTGAGCCGGCTTCCTGTGAGCTCTGATCACTGTGTTTGAACTGGGAGACCTCGCAGACACCTGCATGATATCGGGCATGCTAAATATCTGGTCTTGTAGCAGAGGTTTGAAAATCAATGCAAGAAGCTGAAAGCCTCGTACGGCAGTCGCTCCTCTGCTGTCATTAACAGTAACTCCATACGTCCGTTTGTAAGGAAGGAACAAAGTACAGTAACAATTTCCTTTTTAAACGTTGTGATCCTTGTATGTGCAGCCAGCTTCACTTTTAATTGCATTTCTTTTCTTTTTTTACCGCTAACTTTTCTCCAAAGAACATAAAATCATTTCTCTCACCCAGATTCTTTCCTTTATCTTTGTTTCTTTTGCTGGAAATCAGTGTTCAAACGACTTGTGACCAACCTTTTCATGTGCGTCTGAACACAGTTCGGAGACCAGACGGACTCATCGGGAGTTTCTCCCGGTAAAAGACCTCGTAACGTTGGACTCCGTCTCTGATCATCCATCTAACGTTACGAGCCGCGATGACTTTAAGATTCACGAGTACATGACAGGAAGTTGTGTAGTGTGAACGGCACGGCGATCTGATAACTCTGAAATTTGTGTAGTGTGGCCGAGGCCGAAGACTGAAGCATTTTTCAACCAATACACGGAGCCACTAGCACGGTAATGGGCGTATCTGGCAGCGTTACAACTTCATTTCCTCCACCTGTGATCCATGACAGCAGTGTTTTCTTCCTGCCCTGTTTTATGCTCAACCCCATAATGTCTTTTTTTTTTTACTCCATCAGCTCTCTTACTCTCATTCTCTCCCTTTAATGGATTCACGGACAGGGTGTGTACTCTGACAGACCAGCCCTCTGATGTGCTCCCTAACATCTCAAAAACCTGATGGAGCCAAATCCACCTGAAGGATCACAGCTCTCATTGTTTTCACATCACACATTTGGTGCAACCAGATATTAGAGGTGCATTTCAAGGTGAGACATCAAGGTTGCAGTGGTGCACATCTGCTCTCTGTTTTTTTTGCCTTACATGACATTATAAGGCTGAATAATCTGAAGATAAACTGAAACATAAACGAGATATAACATTAAAAAGTTGTCAGTTTTTCTTCGTGTGCAGTGTTTTTTCTGACTCTCCAGTTCAAGGCTTCCCTGATCGGACTCAGTAAGGCCTATTTACTATAGCTTCTTTTTTATTATTTCTGAAGTAGAGGACAAATTTAAGCAAGCAGATTCAAGAGGCTGAGAAAAAACGAAGTGGCAAAACAACACAAGCAAACTAAAAGTGATGCAACATCAAATGGGAGTTCGGCTTTGCAAGTGAACGTTGTATACGGAGAAGGTCACGGACCTCCTGAACCTCTTCTCTCTGCAGATCTGACAGACTGTCGACGACACCACTGTTTACCCTGAAAAAGACACTAAGGCGTGGAGCTGCTTGTGTAGCTGTGCCTTTGTTTGCTTTGAGCTTATTCTCAGATTAGATGCCTGTTTTGAAATGAGCCTTCATAAGAACATCACACGTCGATTTCTTCACCTGCTGTAATTATTAGTTGCATCTAGTAATTACTTTTCTTTTGACTTTTTTCTTGTCATCGCCTCCTTTATCTTCCTATAATTTTTAACACAATTTATCACTGCAGAGGGTTTATTGAGTAAAATTGAGTGTTTAAAGCTCCGTTAAGTTATGTGTCGTTACAAAGTTAAAATGACTCACTGTATTGTAACAGGGCTGTTCAGTATTTAGACAATAATTTAACTGAGAGTCAACATCATCTGCTGCTTTGTGCTCCAGCTTATTGATTTGGTTTACTGGTCTTTTTTCCAGCTGACTTTGCAAAAAAGTCATTTTTGCATCCTTTTACAACATGTGCAGTCTGTTCCTGTTCTATCTGACACCAAATAACCTATTTCCAAAAGCTTTATGAGTACTTTTTAATGAAAGACATGCATTTTGGAGAGTTAACTTTGGATAAAACTGCACTGCATTGATAAACTATTCATTTTTTTTTTTTTTTAAAGAAGCAAAGTTCAGACTTTAAACCAGGATTAGAACAAAGGCATTAATGCTTTCACCTTGTTAATAGCATTTTCTTTTTTGGCCTTAATCTCCTGAAATTCTACAGAATAATCAAAGGAAATTAAAGGTAAGCTCCACTGAGCTATCTGTTTGATATTAACAAAAAATAACTGACAGACTTTAAAAGAAAAAATGGCCTTTAATACTATTGATCAAACCTTGAATCAATTATCTTTGACTGCAGCCACATGCAGCCCTCAACTCATGACTCTTTGCTATTATTTTGCATGTTCATGATATGGAAAGAAAGTGTTAGCAGATGTACATTATTTATTTAAGATACATCTCAGCAATTTTGCAATGTTATAACTAATTCACTTTGTAAATTCACTTTTTCTGATGTAAACATGTAAAGAGGTCATATTGCAGCCACTTCGTCTGTTATTACTAAAATACACAACCTTTTTTTTTCTTAATTTGGTGTTTTAATGAGAAGGAGCATTTGCAGAGGCGCTACAGCCGCCTGTCATAGAAAATACCTCATGAATCAATGAACCTTTATAATAACTATGAGTGTCTGCTGTAATGACAGTATGAGCAAACACAAATGAACAGACCTTCGACAAATGAAGAAATCGAAGGGGCCTGGTGGCGTTTTTCGTGGCTACTTAATGCGAAGTGACAGCCGAACAAAACCCTGAAGAATGACTGCATGTGATGAGAATGACACATCGCAGGATCTGAATGCAGAAACGCTGTCATCACAACACGCACAGAAAACAATACACCGGGCTCTGCTGCTCGATCCCAGCTGACATCCTTCATGTGGTAACCACTCACAGATGATTGTAAGCTGAAATTAAATGAACAACAACAGAATGACGTCACTGAAGTTGTTTTTGGGATACTACAACCAATCCAGCCTCACTGGGGTTCAGTTAAAGTACATTATGGGTTTATAATATTTATACGAGTCCCATGGAGACAGCTTAATGCTTAATGCTCAATTTATTGTTCATTTATTGTAATCTGTTGAAGTTATTGAGTATTTTACACATGTTTATAAAATAAATTATGTTCAAATGGAAGAAAAACTCTCTTTTTCATTTATGCACCATTATGATACAATGTTGCCTACAGGCAAAGAACCCCAAAAACTTCAAAAAAATTTTAAAAATCTACAAAATTTCTTTAGATTATGCTTTTTTAGTCTATTTTACGACATAAAAAACACTCCAAACATTTTTTCCTAACCGGCATCATAATGTGTACCATAGAGGGTTAAGGTTGTGAAGTCGACTGTCAATTCTCTGAGCTGCAGAAAGGACAGAGATGCAGAGAGACGTCAGAGATGGGCAGAAATTAGAGCTCAGTGAAGTAACTTGGTGTTAATATTGCTAAAGAGTGCAGGGGAAACTGAAGTTAATGCTTCACTAAATCATCTGTATGATCTGTCAGCAGATCCATTTCAATGAGAACTAAAAACAGTTTATCAAAATGTAAAATAATACAGTTCTCCTGAAGAACCCAGTAACCCTTTGAACTAAATCAACTGGGGCAGAAACATCCTATTTTAATTCATCTTTTATCTTTTTTGTTTTTTTTTCTGTTTGTGTGTGTGTGCATGTGTGTGTGAGAGAAAACGGGTTTCTGCATTTCAATGTGTCACTGCACTAAACATTGTGTTTTTTTTGGTTTTTTTTTGGGAGTGACTTATTGACTCCGAAGTGCTGTTATCTTTCTCAAGATCTAAGAAACTATATTTAATAGAATATTCCCCCTCAAACAGAAATCGGTAACCCAGTCAGTTCACTCAATAAACACCGAACACTCTCGGGCGTCTTTGCCTGATGTCATTGTGGTACGTAACACCCCTCGGGAAAAGACAAAATGCTTTGTTATAGCCAAGGATGTGGGCCAATGGAGGCAAAACCCATTTAGTTTCTGCTAACAGACACACACACAAACACACACACATTCATATAGCTGCACACTCTGTACAGTATGCACTCCCACATACAGCCTCAGGGTGTCTGGTCCATTAGGGTGTTTAAGCCTTGTGCGTACACACACTGACACATACTGTGCACCGCCATACGCACATGTACTCAGTTTGACTTTAAGACCTTTAAAGTCAGCTGATTCTGTCCACTTATACATATTTTACAGCTTTAAAGTTTGTGGTTTGCATATTTGAAAAAAGAAAAAGAAGAAAAACTGGGCTTTGCTCTTTTTGTGACTTCAATGCAACATCTTTTATGTACTACAGCTGCTTCGCACAGAGAGACGGTAAACGTTTAGATTGCATGATTATTTGCAATGTTGCCTCACACGATGTCATTTTTTTGCAGCTTTCAGTCAAAGCAGTGACAACAAAATATGCAGTTTGATGATGTTGTAAGGAAGCATGGAATCATGGGATTTGTTATTCCTTTAACCATCTGACTGACTCAGACAGAAATATTTAATTATGTTGTTTAATTTATCTTTTAATATGATATATTAGAAATTGCATTAATTGTAAAAATCAGTAAAAACAAGAGAATTAAATCACAATAAATCTTAAAAGTTCAAATTATCACAGCAGGAACAAAAGAAAGGATGATACCTTGTGCTGCTGTCTCACGTTGAAAAACTTGCTATTTTCTGCTTCCCATGTTAATCTCTGCTGCTTGTTGTAAATTGTGCTCATATAAGGTGTTAAGGTGCTGTTTGATAATTAAGTGTTAATTACTTTGGTATGTCTGTTTAAAGAAGCAACATCTTTTTTAAAAAAAATCTAATTCCCTTTTATTTAAAGTTTTATTAAAATAAGCCAAGTGAACTACACACTAGCAAACTGAGTGAGTAAATACACTGAGCTAACAAGTGAATATCAAATAAAAATAATAAAATAAAAACATTATGCTGCAGTTCTTGTGTTGCATCCTCACTGACACAGCTCATGCTAATGATCACTGCACTTTTAATTCACGACAGCAAGCATCCAAACTGGGATAAATCCATAAAAAAAACAGGTTGCCGGGAAAGATAGATGTTTCTGTCAATGTTTACTGTGTCCTCTGATGTGCCATCAAATACGCTAACAGATGCTAGAGCAGACTGCAAAGCAAGCACTGTCAGAGCAGCAGCAGCACTGTCGAACTGGAAGTGTCAGTTCAGTGACACGAGCTTATGTCGGGAAGATAGACATCTTAAGTATTTAACAATTAAATAAACGTTAGAAAACTGGTCAAGGCACATTACATTTCTCCACAGTTTGCCACATGATAAGGACTAAACATCAGATGTCCGCCTGGTTGTTTTAACGGGAAACTTTGACACTGAAAAGAGATATAAAAAGAATAAACTCATATATTGGTGAGTGAACAACGTGCATTTATCAGATTTTAGAAGCACTAAAAGTGGTTGAACAGAGTTGAAATGTGTTGTTGTTGTTGTGCAGTTAAATGACAGTTGTGTCACAACACCCACTACCTGTTTCTGAGGGGTTTAAGTAGAGCACTTAAACGCAGCCTTAAACACTGAACGCCGGTGTTAAGTGGATGCTCAAAACTCGAACCAAAAAAAAAAACAACAAAAAAAAACAAGCAAACGTAAATTGTGCACAAGGGAGCACTTCAAAACAGACAACGCTGCATTCACGTCACTCACGGAGATGTGTGATTGTTGAATTCCTTGTTTTTTCAAATGTTTGTGACAACACAGGGATTCAAACGGGCTGCCGCTCGGCCGCTGTAACCTCGAGTCATTCACGTAACTGGAAAAATGAGTGAAATCCAATAACTTTGTAGAAAAACATACAAAATCTTTCTCAGTACATCGTGTTACAAAGCATGTTTTGAGGCAGCAAGGATGTCTTTTACCGATGGAGGAAAAAAAAAAACCTTGAAAGACTCAAACTTTGCAAAATCAGTTGAAGGCGTCCATCTTACGGAACATTCGTACTAAACATAAAATGCGTCAGGGCGATTTCTATGTTTATAATGTGAGCAAAAGTAAAAATTTAACAGGCATCTGGAAGAGTGCTGCTGCTCACTTTAAACACAAGGCTGTTGTTTTAGCAGAAAATAATGTGTTGACAACAGGTTTAAAGCCTTTCTTTATCAGTTTGAGTTACTCCGTGACTCAAAAGGAAATTGGAACAATACTGAAGAAAACAAGCATTGATCTTCCAATAAATATCTTCCCTGAGTCATGCTGGAGAGCGACAGATATTAATTGCTATTCTGCCAGACATAAAAACAGAGAGCAAATCAATCGAGCATGAAAGGGATTTTTTGTGGAATGAGAGATCTGGTGTTCAGGTAACATGAATTTAAGAAAAAAGAAAAAATGTTTTGAGCAGATTTCTTCCATCCAGGTGGGTCAGAGATTGAGACTGACCAGAGAGTTGTTTTTGTCCCGGTGGGCCCGTAAAAAATTCCCAGTAACAGACCATCACACAGCTGCGGACGCCTGAGGCAAACCTTTCCTCCTCACCCCCGGACCTCCTCACTTCAAAACTGGGGCAAAACTTTCACACACACAGCCACAGATCCATCAGATATGACAGAGTGAGGACAACATCCAGCTTCTTTATCTCTCTCTTCGCTTTACAACACACAATGAAACTCGGTGAAACTTTACATCCTGCTCCAATAGTCCGACTTACAGCACCGCAGGAGAGGAAACAGCTGCCATAACAGCTTTAAATGTTCCTTTATATTCTTACTGTTTCACTTTAAATTGATATACTTTCTCAATACTTTATAATATTACTATTATTAGTATTTCATGTGTCCTAATAATTTCATTTACGTGCAATTTCCATGTATATTATTCCAATTTCATCCATGTAATTGAGTATTACCACTTCATACCGTCACCCTTGTAAATATTGTACAATTGTTTGTTCTTATTTTGTACTTATTATTTATTGTTCTTTATTCTTATTGCTGCTTTTTTAAATTCTGTCTTTTACTGTCCACTTGCTGCTGCAACAATGCAAATTTCTCCATTGTGGGACTAATAAAGTAATAACTTATCTTGTCTTATTAATTGTCACTTGATGTTAATGAGATTAATTAAACCTATTTGTTATGAGCTTACTGTCAAAAAATACCTGATGCTCATTATGCATGTTCAGGTTCTCTGGTGGCTTCAAACCCTACAAAGAATTGTCAGATTTTCTTTTTTTGTTTTATGTTTTCTGATGTTTTTTTTTCCCTTTTTAATCCAAGTTGACGGGTCTTATTTCTTATGTTGCTTTTAAGCTCTTTAAAACTCTCACAGCAGTTCATGAACATGAGAGACGTCTGTCAAAACAAATCATAAACCGTACCATGCTTTTCTCTGTGATATTGGCGAGTTAGACTATATGATTTAAATCAAAATACATACTGCAAAATGTAGATGTTTAAAGGAAAAGACTCTATGTTCTGTTTTGATTCTTCTTATAACATTAGTTATATATGAAATGTAATATTAACACAAAAAAATATCAAAATTGACGTCTAAGTAAAGTAATGCAAATATTACTTATTAAGTCAGACCTGAAAAGTGAGAGTTACTCAGACTTTAGTGATCAGAAAATTATAAATAAAACAAATTGTGAGCTGCACCTTCACATGGTTCATTAATGAACCCAAATACCCTGTTCAGCTGTCTGATATACTTAAGCACACCCACTGTGTATCAATCCACAGCTGAAAATAGTCCCCAGGTGCCTCTTGTAAATTAATCAGCCTTCTTTTAAGCAAAACTAAACACTTATGAACCGTTTTGTTTAAGGAGCCAATATGTCTGGGGCTCCAATAAACAGGAGACAGACCAAACCATTTGTGGTTTTGGGCTTCTCATTGATTTTCTTGACAGTAATAAAAATATAGAGCAACACCAGCTTTGTCCTTTTAAGCTCAACATCTGAGGTTCAACTAAGTATTAAAAAAATCTATAGCAAAATGAATGATTTACTGCAACCACATGTGCACTTGTGTGTGCAGAGCTGCATTTATACCTTCTGGATTTATCCATTTAACATTTTCTGAACACCTCAAAAGCTCCACAGAGAATCCAAACATCACTAAGAAAAGAAATACAGCTAAAAAAAGAGAGGGATGTAAACAATTCAATCATATGTCGATTCTTTCTGCAAGTCTTCAAGAAGCAATATTGCTCGTGGCTGCGACCGTGGGAGGTAGTGTGGAGGCAAAGAGCCTTGTGTTATGAATATCCAGAGGTCCAGAGCCGGATGAATGCAGGGGAGCGAGAGGGCCTGCAGTGAGAGATGAGTTCTGAGATTTAGTCAGGAGTGAAGGCATGCGGCGCCTCGTAGGTGAGGAGCATGACTTTGTTGGCGATTCTGTGAAATGCAGAAAGCTGGCAGAGGTCTATGGGCGATGGAGAGATTGTGGTGCATCACTGGAAAAAAAAGAGAAAAAAAAACAAGTTCCTTCAATACACCACAGTTATATTTTTACAAATAAAAGGACAAAACAACACATCAGGTCACTGCAAGAGGATTTTTAATGAATGAGTTTTATATTTTCAACACAGTCTGACTGTTAAATACAGGATTTATTTAATACGGTTCTTGTAGGTGGACATTTATTTAGATTATTTTTTGTGAGATTTAACACGGCCGTCTTTCATGCCTACAAAAAACTATGATTGAATGAAGCAGTCTTTCATGAGTGTCGCTGGGAGGACGGAGAGTGCAGGACTCACAGGATTTCAGGTTGCAAGTCACATTGGTTTTTAGGTTTGCCGTACAAAGGCTCTTTGGTTACAATCTGAGCACAATTATTGTAAAAAAAATCATGTATTTTTGACATTCAGAATAATAGAACCAATAGGATTTGTGTAGAAAAACAGGCATTTTTTATCTGGAAATGAGGATGACTTAAATTTCATGACGATCTCAAGACCTGCTTTAACTTATTTATCCTGATGTCCTGCACAGCATGGAGCTCTGATGTCATGGGCAGCCAGTCTACGGGACATTGAACATTTACGTGATTATACGGAGGGTCAGATACATTAATGAGATCCAGAACATTATGTTTGAGTGCACAACATGTCTTTACATCATTAGAGGAGATCTCACTTTCCTGTTCCTGTTCGAAGGCTTTTAGTTTGCTGTAGTGATGAACTGCGTAACGTTAGCCGCTAGCTGTTTACGTAATGCTGTAATTTTTGTATCTCCTCATGGCCAGAGACAAGACAAAGAGTTTAATGTGCTCTATTTATCAGTTGTGTAACACTGATGTATGGTAGCGCTCCATGAGGAGAGAACATAGGGGATGAAGAGAGATGAGTGTTTCAGTGCCCGACATGATGCTCGGTGTAAGTGGATATTTTCAGTCTTGGGATCAACATCAATTTGCGGCCCGACCCAAAATTTGCATCGTGTGTGTTAATTGTTACACATGTGTAGTGATTTGTTTTCTAAATGAAGATTTTCATTGAAATGCTGCCTCGATTATGTTCACAGACCACATACTTTCCTGAGAAGGTGCAGCGCATGCAACCTTGACACCCAAAAAAACAAAGACCCCCCAAACAATATTGTGTTTGTAGGATTTAAAGCACTGACTTTTTACCTCTTTGGAGTAAAGACTCAAGTTAGACCTTTAAATGTTAATATAATGTTTATCAAAAACTAGAGGTAGACTGATATGGTTTTTTCAGGGCCGATACCGATACCGATTATTAGTAGTCAAGGAGGCCGATAACCGATATTAGGAGCCGATATTCATTTGCAGTAAAAGTGAAAATATTGGTGTCAAAGTTTTGAATAACACAAACTCCAACACTTAACTTCGTTTAAATGCCTTTAGGCACATGTTTATTCAACAACTTTTCAGATTTGCAACATGTTAAAGGTTTTTTTTTTATCTTAGACAATAGACATGCTTCACTGCTGATTGGCTGTGCAGTGGCTGTGTGTGTAACCAATCAGATGGTGCTGTGGGTGGGACAATGCTGGAGACAGACTAGTGACTGCAGACAGAGAGGAGTGGCTGCATCAGAGCCAAAATAACCCAATTTTAAATTGATCTGTTATCGGCCGTCGGATTAATAAAAAAGGCCGATGTCGATATGCGTCAAAATGGTGAATATTGGCGCCGATAATCGGGCTGGCCGATAATCGGTCTATCCCTATCAAAAACACTGTGTAACTAATCATATCAATGACTGGTTGTAATAGAATAAATGTAAATACTTTGTCTTTGCCTTTGCCTTTACTTTTAAAATTTCAATATCAAGCCATATTGATAAATAGTGGTGTTGAGTGAAGTGATTGCACTGTTTTTCCTTTATATTTCTATTTTCCACATAAATCATAATCAATAATATGTCGTATTGACTCAGATTTATATACTTATGTTTGGATTTTTACCTCTCAGAATGTAAATATTTACATATTTTGAAGGAATTTATCATGATTCTATGTGATTGATGGTTTAGTTTAATCTGGGATCAATGTGTGTTAAATCAGATTACATCTATATATCATCATACCTTGTTGGTCACACATGCTGATTACAAAGAAAATATAGAGATAAAACCCATGTTTCGATGTTGTGGGTGTCCTTTTTTTTTTCTCACATGGTATACCCCAAAGATAACACACTTGTTTTGATGTAAATCACTGACTCATAAACAAGCAATTGATATGTACTTTGATACCAAATGCAAATGGAAATCTCTGGCAACTGGGACATGAACTGCTCCGCCATGAGATTGAAGAACATCTCTGGTTTTTCTTAGCTGGAAATCAGAGGATCGACAGATGGTGTGGGGAGAACTGAGATCAGCGAACTCCTCTGCGTATTGAGACGGTAAACAAAGCTTATCAGAAACTACGTGTCAAAATCCAATCATTTCTCTCCTATAAAGCCCATCCGATACTGCACGGTGAATTAATTTACACTGAGAGCTTATTGTTTGATAGTTATTCTTTATTGTAAGATAGCTTTAATTAATCCTGTGGTGGAGAAATCATCGTCTTATTAGCTAGTTTGAAAACTGAATTTCCGTTATGTGCATGTGATTGCGTTAGTTGCATTTAAGGACATGTTTTTTTATATTTATTATCAGATGTTTGGTTTCCAAAATAGAATTTTCAGCCTTGCAGGTGGCAAAGGTTTCAAACTGTGCATAATGATGAGGTATGGTATGGTTTTTAATATCAGGAGAATGAGAAATGAGAAGCACTGAGCTCTGAAATTCCTCTCTGAAGACAACAGTTCAAAAAAAAAAATCAAAAGCATTTATTGTTTGCATTTGATTAATTCAAAACTACGAGGTGCAAAGGGTCCTTCATTGAGATGCAGCGCTATCCGAAGAGTAAAAACAAATAATTTAGGTAATGATTAAGAATTTTTAAACTCCGACTGTTCATTTTCAAACAAACCGAACAAGTGAAAGCTGGTTTGCCTGAGGGGAAGCCAGAAGAGCAGCATGCCGAAGCTGCTCTGTAACACAGAGAAACACAGGCTGTGTTTACAGAGGACTTCAGGTCATTTCCTGCCCCCTCTGACGGCCATATTGGAGGTTTTCAGCACCTGAGCAGAGATTATTAAGTGATTTTTTTTATCATAACAGAGATAAAACCTAAGTTTTTCATCGTTATTTCAAATCTGTGCTTTAAACTGAGCTGCTGAGGTGAGTTTTAAACGCCTCATCCATTACAGTGTTTCAGTCCTGGCACCGTGTGGCGGCATCGTAATCCCATAGATAGAGTCTTGCTGTAAAAGCAGTAATTTGGGGGGAATGTAATGGGAATTTTGACTGAAGCAAGATATTTATAACAACATTTAATGCACTGCAGCACAATGTATTTTTTTCCAGATATTAGCAATTTGATTGTATTATGTTTTCAGGTTATCATTAAGTAGATTTTAACATAATTTAGTCTCATTTTTTGATGTATAACAGCAGACAGGTCAAGTAGGATTATATAGAGATTAAAAAAATCTAAAAGAAAACAGAAAATGGACAGTAAATGTTGTAAAACAATTAAAAAAACAAGACATACTGAACAAAACTATTATTCTAACCAAAAAAAGTGGTAAGTTCAGTGCAGGAAAGTGTGTTTGAAAGTGTATTTACCAGGAAATGAACAGATAGGCCTATTTATAACCACATGGAAGAGGTTAGTGCCACAAGTGCTTTCTCAGACCTGATGCAACTTCCTGCCATTCTTCAGACCGGCTGAACAACAGTTAACGACTCTGCAAATGGCAGAGACGGGATTAAAGAAACGGCACCCGGCATTAGAGCAGATCTGAACGTGGCAGGGAGCTTGTTCCACAGTGGCACAGCAATCAGGGCTGATTTGTGTGATTGAGAGCTAGTAGTAAATGTTGATGGCTCATTTGCTCGTTGATGGATAATTGTAGCTATTAACAACATGACACTGGTCTCACCTTTATTATAGGATTCTTCTTCACGGTGTTAATGGTTTCCTCTTGCCCGTGTCCTTGCATTCATTATTAGAAATCCTATCCGGTTGCGTCCCTTAATGACTATACCTGATGGTTTAGCACTCCAGTAGCACATACATCTTCTGAAGCCTTTGGAGTATCCTGCGTTATATCTGAGCTCATGGATACGGAAAAAAACAAACATGCTTTGTGGGGGTAGAAGAAAAAATCATGACTTTACTAAATGTATTCTTCTGTGCTCATCTATTTCCATCTGCTACAGAGGGAGTTTCCTTTTTTTTATTTTATTTTACAGCTGCACCTAAACTTCAAAATGGAAATTACTGGGGACAGAAAAACCGAGGCAGAGATGGAGAAAATATAAGCACATAATGCCTCTACACTTCCTCCAGTCCCTGCAGGCAGCAAGAATGAATTAATACAATATACCTTATTGTGCTTTGAAGCTTAAACTATATATTTCCACCTAACATTCTGCCTTCTCCTCCCATGGGACGCACGGTCACATAAAGCTCACAGTGTTACATAAATATGTTTTATAATGAATATTCTAATGTTCTTGGCTTTGTTTTGTGTTCGACGGGGGGTCAGTGCTACCCATTTTTCAAAGAGAAGGAGTTTAGTTAATTAGCTGTGGCCCTTTTGTTATGCACTCATTAAAATTAATTCAAACTTTATTTTATTTGCATAACTCGTTAGGATTATACAAACACATATACAAAGAATCAAACTCATTGCGGCTGATTAATAAGCGTCTCTGGGCAGGAAACAAATGAAAGGCTTTTTCTTTTTTTTTTTCTTCTTCTTCTTCTGTATTTGAAGTCGTTGTGTGGGAAAAAAAACTGTGGGCTTTTTTTTTGGGCACGGATCCAAGTTTGGTGTCACATGGGAGATAAATGTGCTAAGTTGCTTTGCTTGTTGACAGAGACGAGCTGTGTCAACGCTTTGTTTGATATATGACAGTTACAGAACTCCAGAGTTAATCTGGGGCGTAATGAATAATTGGGCCCTCTAAACCTGCTGATTCAGTGAAAAGGTGCACTCTCACCTGTATAATAAAAAGGAAAAAAGAAAAGAAGGAATCCTTTTGGGGTCTTTTTTTTCATTGAAAGTGCTGAAAAAACCCCTCAGGCTGTATTGTTCTTCAAAGAACATCCTTGATGAGGTTGCTAAAGCATCTATTATGAGTTCAGTGAACTGACTGATTATGTGTTATTGACAAATGAACATACTTTAACCGCAGAGGCGCCTGCAGTGTGCCGGGCTAAAATTTTGATCCTGACCTGATTAATGTTTACGCAGTTTGGCCTCAAATTTCAGTTTGGTAATCAAACGTGTTGATCCTAAAGGTGTAATAACTATCAGCCTGACAGAAAACTGTACTGATGTGAAGAATCTGATGCATTAGAAACTCTGAGGTAAGGTCCAGTTCATTTCAAACATTTTTAATAAGATTTCTGTCTTGAAAACACATCAAACTGGGGTGGATATTAACCAGTATGTTAGGGTTTGAGGGTTAAGGTGGTTGGAAAAACCTTTTTAATGGGTTGAGCGAACATATGCTAATTTACAATATGATAAGTTCTTCTCTTTATGTTAACTAGGTGTTTTATTGTGAGGCCAAAAAAGTATGAAACCACAGCAAACACATAATTAACATTACTATAATTAATACTGTGTGGCATCGGTGTAAATCATCCCTTGTAATCAAATTACATGTTCGGCTGTGATTCAATCCTTTTCTAAAGCAAAAAACCATCAAGGCCAAAACTTGAAGCAGCGTCTTTTAATGTTTCTCCTGTTTGTCTCAATCAGCTGATGCATGACGGATGTTTTTTTTATCTTAGTTTAAAAAACCAAAAGTTTTTTTTTTCAGTTTTAAGCTAACATTTAGTCAGAAGTTATTCGGCTGTGGCTTCTTTCTCCACATGCTGCTAACACTGTGGAGCTGAACACAAACCCAGACTGCGGCTGCACCTCTTCATAAAGTGCAACCGTATTTGTATCATTACGCCGAGGGAAAATGAATGGCCTTGCTTTTCTGAGGTCGAATTATCCTCAGGAGCAACTGTTTACCATATCTATCTTTGCTGCCTCTGTCACAAAAATGAGAAATACATCTCCCAAAAGTGTCGCATTACAAATATCATTGCGAGCTAATGTCTTCTCAGACTGGTCGGTGATGTATTTGTCGGCTGTTTCAGGATAAAACTCCACCACAGGAAATGTAGGGCACAACATGCAGGTTGCCTTTCACCCCCCCTCCCTCCCTTTTTCTCTAATGACTTTTTAAGTCACATCGAAAACTGCAAAAATACAGCTTTATTTCATTTTTTTATTGCATTGCGAACCGAAAAATGAATGAGACAGTAGATGCTGCTCGCTCCTGTACAAAACCACAAAACCTCCCTGAAGATATAAATTAGAAAAAAAACTGATACAGATCAATCAGAACTGTAATCTTTCACATTGATAGGGAAATATCAGTGATGAAATATGGCAATAAAACACATACATTCGTACATGTATTAACATTTCATGGACAAACGTTTAGATTCAGATCAATAATTAGAATCAAAGAGGCAATTACATTTATGAAACACTCGCTCCAATCAATGTCTGTGGCTGATTCATAACAAATTGAACAAGTGTTGTTTATCCACTTGTTTTGTTGTGACATGTGCAATATAATTGCGAGCCACTTCATGGGAGCTCTCCAAATCTTCCCAGACAGATGACATTTTTGTTGCTTCTATTGGTCTCTGCCAATTTCTTCTTTCATTCTCAGTTAAAGCCTGCTTTTTTTTTATTGCCTGACAGTTTATTGATGTTTTGCAGCAGCTGTTATGACATGTATTAATTCTGTGCTTGAAAGAATACCAGCTTATCCAGAGAAATAACATTTTGCTCTGGTGATAATGAAAAGATGTAGCGCAATCGGGCGAAATGTTCGCGTTCTGACATCACCTCAACGCCAAAGGATGTTTGAAGGGCGCTGATATCAGATTCAAAGTCACATACTGTAAAACCATCATCTCTCCTTAATAATTCATATGAAAACTACAGTTTTTTTTTTCTCCAAATGCTGTTGGAAAACATCTTAATAAATACAGAGCTGTTGTTTCATTTGAGTTTTCTTTCAGAGGGGGCCGCTGGAGATCATGACACACGATATTGTTGGTGTTTCCGAGGCCAACAGAAAACTCCCCGGAGTTAATTTACCTCAGCGTACCAGCCAACACTGACTGTGGTGATTCAGCTTCGCCATCTGAGAGATTAGGCTCACAGAGAAACTAGGCTACAAAGAAAAAAAATAATAAAAAAAGGTCTCCTTGAGTGTTTTTCACCCATTGGTGAAAGAAAAAAACAATTTTTGAGGCAGTCTTAGGGTTCAACACAAAAGGAATGTTGATGGCCAGGTGGAAAACATGTGTTTATTGGACTGGGATTCATAACTGCCAAGTGCTGGCAAAGGAAAAAGGGTGTAAGTGCGGGCCAAGGACACATCACAGTTTGGCTAGTAGGGTTTTCTGTTGAAATGGTGTTTAAAAAGCAGCTGTTTGGAAATTGCTCTGATTGCTCTCATCAGGTTACAATTACTGAACCTGGACCGAATAAACCGAATAAACCGGAGCGTCGGCCGAACTCTTCATCACACACGTGTAATTGGTCCCTAAACACTGATCTGACTGACTTTAGCCTTTGTTGGGCGAGACAAGTGCACTTTACATTTTAAGCCAAGCAGCGAATCAGTGAGCTTAAGCATGCATGTTCTGGAGAGTTTGCTCATCACTCAGTGTGATTCATGACATTTTGTGGAAATGTCAGAATAAATGTGATATTAGCAGCACTGCACTGGTTTGTATCTGCATCCTATTTCAGAACAATGATCGGTGTTGGTTTCTTACAAACCTTTTTATGAAAAATATTGTTTTAACAGCAGCGACCCAGATGTTTCCTTAAACTTGACCTAGCCTCAACGAACCCGGAGAAGCTCTTTGGGAGCATCACTGCATGTGTATTATAAACCTTTTAGGCTGTATGAAATGCAATTAATTGCATCATTTGATGGCAGTGAAGTCAACATTTGATAGATCTGATGTCTACAGGTTCGTGAATCAAAAAGAAATTAAACTTCTAGCAGCAGAACTGCTTTATAAAACTGGCAGGTGAGGTACTAGCATTTGATTGTCTGCTTTGAGCATAAAAAAATGGCTGCCTGGCCACAAACATTTTATTATTTCAGCTTAACAGAAATTTCACATCAGCAATGGGTGATGCAATGACAATCTTGATTATATTTGATCAGCGTTGCCTTATTTGACAATGTAATCTGTGTTTTTGTGAGTCTGAAGTGTTGCTCTTTATGAACTTTTTGCATAAAATTGAGGTTTTAGTTGTGTTTTGTGCAAACACAGATACTGGGAACGATCAGTCAGCTTCCCTCAGCTTCTCCATCATGAAACTATGGAGAACTTTCACAGTTTTTGTAACAGTTTTTCATGAAGTCATTGTTGATTTCAGATGTGATAATGAAAAAAATGTATTTTCTTTTTAGGTCGAAAGATTTGCTGCTTGAAGGATTTATGAGGAGAAATCCAAACTTTCAGAAAACCTCCCATGTTTATACAAATATACAGTTTGGTTCACTTTGCTGAGACAGAATGGCCGCTGAAAATAAACTGCGCCATGCAGAAGCTCCTCAGATGTACAGATTAATGTTGCTGCTAAGAAGAATAATTTCCTCTCCAGCAGGGTGCTATATCTCATACCCATTGTCAAGCCTTAACTGAGGGGAAAAAAAGACAGATATTTGTTTTCTAACTGCTTGTAACTGAACCCTTTCCCTTCATTACCCACTGCGGGTCGCTCTCACATCGGTCATTTATCACGCAAAACCCAATAGTGTCCCTACTTTAAATTAGACCACTTTGACTAATGGCAGAAGAGGGAATGTAACTTTCTCCCTATTGATATACAGGAAGGAGAAATGCATGTAATGATCCAGAAATTCCCTTTTCTTTTCCTTTTTTCTTTTTCTTTTTCTTTTTTTTTAAAGAGAACACCCACAAATATCCTCAAATGTCCCCCAGAAGTTTAATTTGAAACTTCATGCACAGTTTGTGGCACATAGGCCATATTAAATGTCTTGTCAAATGGAAGTTGACTTTTCATGCAATGAAGGAAAATGGCCATTTGGAGCACAAACCCAATATTGGAGGTAATATTAAAAGCAATCCATTCTAATCTGTGTGATAAGAGGTCTATGGCATTTCTCAAAGCCTACTTCATGAGAACCAATAAAAATGAGAACTTTGATATATTGTTGAATCAATATCATATTTAACATGCTCATACAAATTTCGTGTCTTGTATTATTTTATATTAACAGCCAGGAGCAAAGCAGATAGAGTTATATCACCCGTGGCTTACGAGATTATTTCTACTAGCAATGAAAATCTGCCGGCGTTTAGCTCTCTCCAAACAGGGATAACAGGAAAATAAATACCAAGACAAAGCACATTGTTCAGTCTTATTTTTAATACTGAGTGGGTGCAAATTCAGACTAAAAATGTAACAACAAGGTTTCAAAGAAGCTCCACGTTTTGTTAACAGGGCATTCAGAGCAATGCGAGTATTCGTCTGTTTTGAAATCGGTTGTGAAGTGTTCATTATCGACGGAGGATCACAGGAGATCCGCTGAGCTGTGGTGTGAAAGGGGCCACAGACTGTGTGGGAAAAATGGCCGGCGCTGCGTCTTGGCAAACACACGGACATCTGGAGCGAAGCAGCTGACCGACGCTTGATTGTTTTTTGTACCTTACACCACACGGTCACATCTGAATAGATTTCGAACAGTTTGGAGTTTTTTTGTTGCTTCTGTGAAATGAAACCAAAACACCATTGTGTTTTTTTTTATTTTTAACAAACAGTCTGACAAGTTTTGTTTCATAATTAACATCTCTTGCATTTTAAGAGATGCATTTATGGGTTTTTAAAACTATTTTTTTTACCTTTGTCATGAAGCAAAAGTGCAAAAAAGAAGAAACCGCCATCGGTTTCCTTGTCTCAGTACCCAGTGAACTTATTTAACCTTCATCCTCTTTGATCATGTTCTTTTCGCAGGAGGAGGCCTTGGTGGCTTCTTTGACCGCGCTGCACAGCAGACTAATGATTAGAACTTCTTTAAATAACGTCAGAAATCCCTTGCTTATTATTTCTCCCTCTGTTCTTCCATTCTTAATGGCAAATCTTAGACCTTCAGAGTGTACACAATTATTATTCCTTTTTTCTCCCTCTACCCATGGAGACGTTTCCTGGATTGTTTGATGAGTGAATCCTCTGTGGTCTTTTTTCCATTGTACCTCTAAAATAAAGCTCAATTTAAATTAGGTTCTGCTTAGTCTCTCATGTCTCGCACAGTATATTTTTCCCTCCCACTTCAAGGAGGTACAGTTTCTAGTTCAGAGAATGTTCAGCCGCTACCTTCGGTTTGTTTTCTCTTTCTAATCTTCTTGCGTAACTCTAATCTGAGCCCTTTGAACTCTTTGAGCTTCGCTAACTTTTCTCCATGGCTGTCCCCCCCTCCACCCCCCACCCCCCCAGCAGTTACTGGCAGACAGTGTTGATAGGGGTCATGTACACAGGTTGGTTTTCAGGGCATGGCTGTTGCACCTCAGGAATATATTCTGAAAAATAAATGCTTGTTTTAGAAAGCAACCACAAACCTATTTCACCTTTTTTTTTTCTCTTTTTCTGTTTTGCAATCCAAAGTAGGAAGGAGACAAACAAATCTATCACTAAAGCACAAAATTAACATTTCTGAAACAGCTTGTGGTTTTTTTTTTGTTTGTTTTTTTTTTTGTTCCACACTCACATCTCAAATATTCAAATCGCATTTGCAGTCAGAGCTATGTTGGTTAAATTTATGTTTTATGAAGGTGTTTGGGAATGTTTCATTTATTAACATCCAAATTTAAAAGAAGGACCAAGTCTGTCTGTCTGTCTGTCTGTTTGTCCTTCAGTCTCTCGAAAAACATTCATCAGATTGACCTCATACTCTGCCAACGTAACACTGAGGAGTGTAGAGTTTAGAATACGAAGTGGTTTGGATCTTTTATATCCGATACACTTTGCCCTTCATACATTTTGACTAAATGTTTGCTTTTAACTGATGCAGGATTTCCTACTTTTACAGCCGAGCATGCAAACCAAAGAAAATCACAGGCCAAAAGAGCTGCGATGAGAAAAGGCACATAGTCTCTTTGAGCAAACACTAAAATCCAAACCAGTGACACAGAAAATGAATGATTAAACAGCCAAATATGATCAATCAGCTAGAATCCAAGTACAAGTATATGTATTTTATTTTGAAATGCAGTTCCTTATAATTTCAAAATAAAAAACACACAATTATTTATTATTGGAGCGCTTATTACTTGTAATTTTCACTGTGAAAACTGACAAACATTACTATAAACTATTAGAATATACAAAATAAATGATAGAAATGTATTGTTTTGGATTTGACAGTCGGTCCATCGTCCCTCTTTAAAAAAAACACGTTTTAAAACGGGCGCTGAACTCGTCACAATGTCAAAACTGAGCGCCGAAAGTTCCAACACCCTCAGTTTCAAAGAGAACAACTTCCCAAAGTTCATTTTAATGAATGTTTTTGACGGCTCAGCATATCCATTGTGTTTTAGTGGTAGACATAAAAAGAGACGTTGGGTTTAGCGTGTGACACACAGAGCTATTTTCTCTGCTCCCCAAGCACACATTTGCAACTCCATGCTGTTCACTCCGTCAAGATGTTTTTTTTTTACTCTTCTTTCAGCTCTCTGAAGTTGTGGGTCTTCTTTTAAGTCGGGGAGTTGTATTTTGGGAAATTTTGGGTTTTGGTGTGTGTGTGTGTGTGTGTGTGTGTGTGTGTGTTCGTGCATGCATGCGTGCCATGTTTTGTCCATGGATCTATAAGCATGTCCCTTCCATATCTTCTTTTCACAGACAAGGTCTCTGTGGAAGACAGATCTCCTCTTTCCCTCTGTGCCTCTCCAAACTGTCGTCTACTCTTTCCAATTTTCCTCCCTAAAGGCCAACAAGAGCACATTTCACACATCTGTGAGAGACCCAATTTGTTTTTTTTCTTCTCCTCCTTTCCTTGCTTTCCATACTTTTAATTGACACTGCCTTTTCCTTTAACATCTCCCTTTCATTTCTTTATCTATCAAAAGCAGAATCACTCCTCTACGTGTATGTGCAGTCATGTTACATGAAGCATTTTCTTCATTTTTCGTCCACAACATGCATGCTTTTCAATGTGTTTTTTTTTTCTTTATCACACCTCCAGTTGGTGGAAAGAAGTCACCTGGCTAGTTTTTGAGTGATGCTGTATTTTTTTTTTTTAAGCTGTTGCACTTGAAAGTATGAAAAGTACATCACTGTGTTCAAAAAATGAAAATGGTGACAGAAAAGTTTCCTCCAGTGGGCTGAATTACAAAATACAGCAAATTCTTGCAAACAGTTTGTAAGAGGATTTTTTTTAAATTGTGTTGCATGTTAGAAGACAAACGTAGTGCAGAGTCGGGATGTGAGAGCAGCAGAGAAGAAGTGGGAGTCTGGATCCACGTGTTTACCATACGCTCTGTGAGTCAAGGGGCTACGTGTGCTGTGACTACCCAAGCGTACCCAGTCAAAATGGGAGAAAAACACGTCACGGGTCACTTAGCCGGGTTACGTTAATCAAACGTGACTGCCCAGGTAGCATGATGGGAAACAAATTGAGTGTCATTTCTCACCAGAGGACTCAGCATCACAAGACAAGCCGCGGTCTGGCCTTACACCAGAGTCCTCGCGAGCCTCACGTCTCGGCCACAGAGGCGAGTGTGACATGACAGACTGTACGCTGAAAAAGCGGACGTTGATGAATGGCTGGGGAAATGTTTCCTCGCCAAAAAAAATGCAAGGGACATCACTATCTTGGAACCTGCCGACAGTGCAGCAGATAGGAAGACGGCCAAACGTAAAATCAAAACACAACTTAATTTCCTGTTAATTACTGGAACTGCAATGCAGACTTCACATCAGTGTCACTATCGGTGATAAATAAAGGTCGACTGATAAGTTCAGGGCCCACGGTGAAAGGAGATCATTTTAGAAAAACAAGGACATTTTTCCAAACATTTTTGCATTCAAACAAACTCATGGAGCATTCAGATCTCAGAGGTCAGCCTCCTGGACATCGAGTAAGGAGCCTACACTAAGGACGGTGACATCATCACAGTCAAAATGGCATCCAGAGTTTCCTCCTCATCTTGGGGAAAGAGGCAGAAGACTCAGGGGACCAGACAGGTGATAAAGTGGCTGTTGTTCAAATCTGCATTCCTGGATGACTGCACAAAAGCTGATGTTCATTTTCTCAGACACTGTTGATTTGCAGTTTCCAATTAAGAGAATTATCACATTAGTTATTGACTTCAAAGTTTCTGCGTTACACTAGAAAAAGCGTAGCTGTAAGTGCATTTTCTACCTTGTTTGATGAGTTTATCAATCAGCTCTTCTATCTGTGCAATGAACACTAGCATGTAGCCTTTCATGAATATCTTTTGTTGAAATTCTGATTATTCTTGTGTTATTCTCAGTTATTTAACCAGCAACAGATAAAAAACAGAGGAATATAAGAGCATGAAGAGAAAGTAAAGACAAGCATGTAGACACAGAATAATCAGGGAAAAGTAAGGTAATGCAATTATTCTCATGTTTCTACGTTAAGTAGACTGTAACAACAATAGCTCACATTGCTTGATCTTTAGCTTTACAAGCACAATGAATGAGGTGCTGCTCAGAAGATGCAGATAAGCTCTCTTGATGAATAAAAAAGCTGTTTTTCTGAGCCACAAATCTGGAACAACAGAGTCCTAAACTGACTCCAAACTGGGGTGAATCAACTTTGACTCACTGTGATTAACATTCATGCAATTCTTTAGTTAAAAAGGTAAGAAATTTAGCTTCCAGGTTAATATAAGTCGTTTTTTTAATTGATTAACGAGGCAAATAACCGTTACCTTTTTATGTCATTGTGGCGTCATTTTCATTTTCAGTGTCATTCAGCTCATGATCACTTTAAGCTGTTGTCTGGTCTTTGCAGCTGTTGTGGAGTAAATTAAATGTGCAGTTAGGATGTAAAACACGGAGTCATTTCCATGGTTTGCTACGTGGAACAAGGAAACAGTTTGCTTTATAAGCATAAAAGTCAGGAAAGTTTTGGACGGTGTAACTTTGAGTCAGTGTGTGCTGCTGTATGCAGTGTGTGGCAGGGAAAGTAACATATAACACTTCTAAATGGATAATCAATTATAATGTTAATTGAAGTTGATTAACAAGACTGTACCTGGAAACAACTACACCTTTCTCAATGAGTTTACTGCAAAAGATTTGATTACCTCAGTATTCTTAGTGAACACAACAGTAAGCAGGCCTGTATTTTTAACACTAATCTGTTTGCAAATAAGCAAAATGCTGATTTGTAACTTAAACTCTTCAATTATATATGTGGACTTATAAAAAAATAACTCCATAAACAGCTTGTGCACAGATTTTTTAAGGCAGTGTGTACAGCCAAACCTGACAGTGGCAACAAGAAGAGTAATGAGCAGTACTTATTGAACTCGATCCACAAAACAAGGATGTATCTGCTACACACAATTATGAAAGAAATATGAACCCAAAATTCAACACATAAATAATTTTAAGCTATTAAGTGAATTGGTACGCTCTCTGTATTACAGATATGATTTTAGTATAATGGCCAACACTAAAAAGCATGGACTTTTTGAAACATATGCAAGTTGGCAATTCTGCTGGTTCGGTAACTAATCATAGTGAAGACAAAAGCTAATTTAAGGAAGCTTTCCTCTGTTTTTTGGTGACTCTTTCTAAGTTCTCATGAAGTGGTGAGCCAAGTGCTATTTGATTCCACATATTGATGTGTTTCCTGTTAAAAAAAAAACCCCAAAAGGCTAAAGAGGGACTTGTTGGGGGTATTGATTGACATTAGCAGTAGCCAATAGCGCTGAATGTATGTTATGTCCACCCCCCTAGTCGTGCAGCTAGCAGAGCGAACTCCCAGCTGAAAGACGCTGGACCAGGACCAAACACAGCCTTTGAAACTGAGGTCTGCTGACAAAGTACCAAAGTTATTGTCTTCCTGCTCGGCTCCCTGCGACCTGAAGGGCTGAATCAGCTAACAGGACTGCAACGGTGAGCTACGGTAGTAACTGTAACATTAGCTTCAGTTAGCAGAGGGCTACTTTAAAAAATAATGGAGCTATCTGTCCATACAATTGAGAAATACCCATTAGAATCAAAGTTCAGACAAAATCTTCTTTTATTTATTCGTATTTTTTAAAGAAATGACAAAAAAAGGACATTTTTTTAATCATTTATGGGCCAGACACTTGCATATATGTGACAATAAAGCTGAGAAATAACTCACAAAATTGTCCTTTTACACGTTTCCACTGCAAAGTAACAAAATGGTAACAAAACAAAGATTTCAACTGTAGTTGGTGATAGCTATTGATTTGTCTCGGCACAGACTTCTATCTCGTTTTTTTTTTTTTTTCCCCGGTTACAACTGTGGCCTTTTCCGAGTCAATCCTGGAAAACTTTTTAATTCCATTAAGTGTATCTCTCAGCTAAAGGGCTTAACAATCAATTGTTAGCTGGAGCGTGAAAGTCACCAGACTTGTTCGAATAAATATGATCTTACTGGTGATACTTTTTAATTCATTCTCTGGGAAGGTTTTCCTTTGTTTTTCTTTTTTTTTAAAGCCCAGTGCATGTTGGCCAATGGTAGCTGCCTGTCAATGTCTGACTAAGCCGGCAGATTCAGACTTGGAGGCATTGTTGCATGATCCATAGCGTGACTGGGGTCAACCTGAGGGAGACAGGTGTCAGAGGGACCAACAGGTCCCATGTGGCTCGAGGTTCACCACTAATGCCCCGAGGGCTGCTTTGTGTGAAGCGACAGGAGGGGAGGAGGCGGGCAGAATACTGATGATGTCAGCCTCCATGTGCAGAGACTGTGTTGAAATCAGCAGGCGGTCAGGAAAAAAAAAAAAAAAGAGGGCACGCATCCATGTAATATTCTATTTGTTTATTTATTACTCTGAGAGCTGGGGAAAAAAAATCTATCACAAAATTTGGTGCACTACTTGCATCATTTTAAACAAAGATTAAATACATCAAATGGTGACTTGCTGAAACCTGAGAGACTCTTTTTAATTAGAGCAGGCATGTAGAGAGAATATAATTTGGGTGCTTATCAGCTCAATGCAGCTGGATACAGCAAATTTATCACAGTTGCTCAAATCTCCTTGATAAGGTGTTCCTCCTCGGCCTGGTGTATATTCAAATGAGACACTGAGTGAATCCCAGTAAGCTGTCTGACAGATTGTTGTTGCCAACTGAGTGAAAGAAACTCGTGAGTCATTCTTCATACCACTTCGCACGTACTACTCCCAAGAATACTCTTTTTTTTCTCCTCCTCCTCTACTTTTCTTGTGTTAAGAACTCGTTTCATCCTATCAGGAAATACTGGATTAGGTTTGAGATGATTTTTTGATGATTTGTGCCGGTGACATTGAGTCAACGCTCTGCAGGGTGGCGCGGCGCTGAGAGGCGAGGCTGTCTAACTGGAAGGTCATGGGTTGGGGTCTTAGCAACAGCCGATGTGGCATTTGGTGCAAAAAAAAAAGGAAAAAAAAGAGTCCTGGAGCAACAACGTGAACCCAGAGCCACCATGAGGAGGGTGAAGGTGGGAGTGATTTCAGGGAGGCTTAAGCTGAGCAGATAGGATTTTTTTTTTTAGTTCTATGGACATCTTCCAAAGGTAAAACTGCTCCAGAGGCAAAAATGTTCTGTCTGTTCAAAACTAACCACTAAAAAACTCCATGGTTGAGTTACAATCAGCTAAAGCACAACAAAGAGAAGGCTGTTGTTGCTGAGTGAACAAAGTCTGACGAGGTTGATTCCTGTTAGTTATGGTTTTGGCTTGTGACTTATTTTCTGACAAAGTTGCGACAATGTCTGAGAGGAAATGAGCAGTCGGATAATCAAACAATATTTGAAGAAACCTAAATTTATCCAGTTATTATTATTCACTTTACACCAGCAGTCCCCAACCACTAGGCCGCGGACCGGTACTACCGGTCCATTTGTCATTTGTTTCTGGGCTGCACAGAAAAATAATTTAAAAAAAATATATTGATGATCAGAGTCTGAAAGATGTTTTATTTTGAAAAATAACCGGATTCTCTCCCGATTACATCTGTCTGTGCCTCTTGACACAGGTTAAGACCGGTCAAGACGCTCGCCTAAGTCACTGTATGTTACCTCATTTAAGCCCTCAAGCTAGCAAAAATGAGGAAAAAACAAATGTCTTTTGAAAGCTTCTTTGGAAAGGGGTAAAGGCCCAATGAGGAGACAGAAGAAGAAGAGCCTACGACTTCCAAGAAAAAGAAAGCTGCATTTTAAAGACAATATCAGGAGTCCTACTTAAAATATGGATTTATCGCCACAGGTGATTCTCACACGCCAAGCCCGCTCTGCATAATATGTGACCACAAGCTAGCAAACTTATATTTTATATACTTATATTTGTTTTTATGCCGGTTGTATCATTTTATTTCAACATATTTATCCCCCACACTTTAAAGACTGGTCCGTGAAACTATTGTCTCACATGAAACCAGTCCGTGGCATAAAAAAGGTTGGGGACGGCTGCTTTACACGTCCTCAAAAGTCTCCTATTAGACAGCAAAACCGTGTGCATGCACAGTTAGCACTTTGAGTAGACTGACGTAAAACCAAGAAGTCTGTCTGTGGACTGTGATGGAGATCAACAGCAGCAAATCTGATTAATAATTTTAGCATTTACTTGTGTTGTATCTTCTAGATGTTTGTTGGAATATTGTGAAAGAGAAAAACTGCTACTTTTACTGCTGTTTCTTGACCTGACATCCTCTTAGCAAAACACTCTGGGTCCTGTCTTTACAGAGTTAAGATGACTTACATTTTGGCAGCACTGCATGGTTGAATGGCTTAAGATAAAAGCATATTTGTGTATTTAGACATGCAAGGAGGGCTGAGAAATGTGGCTAAAAGGCCTGCTGTGTAGACTCAATGTTTTGGGCAACTCTCTAAAAATGTCTCCCACTCATACTGGCTGTGAAAAGATGCCTTTATAGCAGAAGTATTTGTGGGAAATAGAGGACAGGAGGACTTCAGTGTTCAATCTTAAGTTTAGCCAAAGTTAATATGAAGCTTCTGTGCCTGACTAACCAAGCTGAACTTGCATCCGATGCCCTCCTCAAACTTAAACGGGTATTATGTTAGAGGTTAGACTTCTGGCCACACTTGCAGTTTCAGATCTTTGCTGAAATAAACATCTTTTTTCTATACTGCACTGGGGCAAATGAGGCAAGGCAAGGAGACAAAAAAATGTTAGATAGCTTGGTGAAGAAAGCTCGGTGGCAGTCACGCCACAATCATCTGAAAACTGCTGGGTATTTGAAAAAAAAAAATCAGGTTCAGTACCATGTTATCATCGCTATTTCATTTCCCATTACAATTTCACATTATGCTTGCTTGTTATTTATTAACTCTTGGGTACAGCGGTGCCACCAGTAGTTGCAGCTTGAGCTAAGTTACACTGTGATCCCTGCAGGCAAGTGTGAAATAACTGAAATATCCACTCAGAGGGGAAGGTGAGGGAAATGAAAAAGATGGCACCTAAAACTCCTCCACAATTCTTTGGCTTTGAGTTGGATGTCGACTTCAAGATGGATGGATGAGGCTGAAAAGGGAGTTGATTTGAATTTTTTTGCTGTGTGCACTCTCTGCGGTAAAAGCATTTCACAGTGAGTTTTAACAGAGTTATTAAAATGTGACAGACATTAAAGGAGCACTGGGGCCCAAATATACACAGCTGGAACTTTATGTCAGATTTCCCCCCAAACATACACGTTTAATATATGATAATTATTGTTAAAAATCTGATTCACAAATCTACTTTATCTAAATGAGTTTGGCTGACAAGTTGCATCATAGATTTTTGCATTAATGTTAATTTAATTTACTTTTTTCATTCTGATTATGCAGCAGAAGTTTACCAAAGAACATCATACATAAATGTCAAAACACAGAGTCTCCTTGTAACTTTCAAAACAAACCCATTTAACTTTTTTAAATATACATTTCTTCTTAGTCTCCACTTGTATGATTAATGTCAGCTGAAGCCAAGAGAATAAAAACAACATGATTAAGGTAAAAGGAGACGTCAGTCTCGGTTAAGAAACCATCAGTGATTGCAGGTGATGGGATTGAACTCTGCTCTCAGGTGTCGGAGTCACATGCTTCATACAAACAACAATCCACTGTGACATTCTCTGCGAGACTCTTTTGCAGCAGTGCAAAGCTGCAGTGCTACTTCTGGAGACCGCAGTCAATATTTGCACGACTGCAGGACGGCACTTGACAGGCAAACACGTCAGGGGAATCCAAAGCAATTGTTAGATGTCCATGATTTATTGTTTTCATGTTTTCTTTGCATGGTTGCAGTTCCTTTTAGTTTTAGCCGCCTTATTAATGCACTTACTTTTACCATTAGCATGTGCATTGCTACATTACTGCACAAGTCTGGAGCTTTAGACATGACATCACTACTGAATACACAATTATCTACCTCAGAAAAATGTTTATTTTCTCTTTTATTTCATAATTTCAATAAACATCACACTTTATTCTTATAATTTAGTGTCCACACTATATAATGTCCTGTTGACACATTTATTTTTCTTTTAATTTCGCTTCTGTTGTTTTCTTCTGAACATATTGTGTGGTGCATCTGTCCAAGGAAGCCTGAGAACGAGACTGCCATTGTAATTGCTGTATATATGACAAGTAAAGAACTTAATTTTCTGCCACCTACGCTTAAAAAAAATAAGTAATTATATGATAGCTGTTCAAAATTACCCACAGTCTAATAAGATCAGATGCAACAAGGTGAATTTCATCCTGCAAACTTTATATAAGTTGGATAAATATGTGGAACAATGCGACAGAGCAGAGTCTGGTTGTGCTACGAGCGACATGTGACTCACAGGGATCTCCTTGACACCCGCGTAAATAAGTTTAGATTTATAAGCCTCTGACCTTCACAGGTAATATTGCTGCCATCTGGAGAGGTCTAGTATACGGGCCCACTGCGATAGAAAAATTGCCTGTGCCCAACTGAAGCACCGATGGCAGAGTCTCTGCAGGCCGCGGGAACGCTAGTCAAGATGGTTCTTGTTTTGACAACACAGCAGTATCGACTTTGTGACTGAATTATGATGACCTCCGGTGTGGAGATGTCAGCCACACCAGCAGCGAGAGTTAAATCCTCCTCTCTTAAAAGTCAAGTCCCTGAATCACAACAGCACAAAAATCTGCAGCAGGATTTCTTCGAGACTAAACTCCTGTGCCCTTGCGGTGTAAGTCGCTGGTTTTATCATCGAGCATCTCTTTTTTAAGTGATTAGATCGTCTCCATCTGTGTGCGGGGTGTAAATTTATGTCACCCTCTGAAGACTCTTTACTCTGACACATCACTCTGTCATTAAATAAGGCTGAAAGAGGCTAAAAAAACCAAAGATTTCACTGACAAGTTAAACACGAGCTGGGTGTCACACTTAGTGTTATGTTTATTATTAGTATTTGTTTTGCACGGATCTCCAAGACCTGTTGCTGACTGCGAGCCCGGGGGAAGCTTCGGCGCCGCAACATTTTCTGTGATTTTACACTTCGCTTGGCTGTACAGCTAAGAGCAAGATAAAACAACACATCTATCTGAGGCCTGGGAGTCTGTTTCGTACCTATCACAGCTCCCTCAAAGGACAACACACCCATGAGGGAACGCCTTGATAATTACGGTATAAATCGCTCTGGCAAGAGACCACATGAGAAGAAAAGAAAAAATATAAAAGAGCACAGTGTGTGTTTTAGGCCGGATATCAGTAAATCATCCGGGACCGGAGCAGAAATGAAGATTAATGGATGATTAATGGCTGTCCACACTGAGGGATCTGACTGTTTGGTGGGGCATGTAACATAGGTTAAAGGATGAAGGAGAGGACCAGGTGGCACTTAGGCTCTGAGGCCCTTAACGGCCCCGTTTCTCTGGCTGCATCGGTGCAGCAGATCTGTCCTGATTAGCAGTCAGAGAGGCCACTCACCCTGTGATGAAGAGGAAAAAAACGTTACTTTCATTTGTTTTTGCCTCTGCAGTTTATTTGTCATTTGTCTGGATATTATCTCGCACTTCTTCTTTGGAGTAGCAGTTTTGTCCTTTCTATTTTTTTTCTTTTACTGACTGTAAATATAAAGTTATTTACACAACAGACAACAATGTTCACTGACAGTCCTAAAGCCCTTAAAAGGTTTTTTTGTTTATAGCAACAAATTCTCATTTTTATAACACAAAAGGTCGTACCAGCTGGGATCGAGCCAAGTGCTTGGCTGAAACAAGTATCCCGCAGAGATAATGTTCTTTTTACGAGTACGAGTATCATCCGTGTAAATGTGTGTCAATATGCCTAATCATGTGATGAAGGAAAAAAAAAACTCACTGAGTTTCCATATTATCCTGTTATACACCCTCGGATAGTAGAAATTGCAGAAAAAATGCTATTAAAATCTTATAAAACAGCGTTAATATCCATCTGCACCTGGTTAAATCACCACCCACTTCTGGGTTAAGCCCCACCCCTTTTAGGTACATCTACAACTAGATATTATTAATTATTATTATTATTGAAATGATAAAGGTGCACTCGCTTGTCAGTTACAGGAACATAAACTCATTGATCTGGAGTTACATCCAGCACTGCCTGAAACATGGAAACGTCACAATTTTGCTTGGCAAAGATCGCTGATTAAGTCAAAATAAGTGTATTTCTTTTGTTATGTAAGTTATGTACGTACATAGGTTAACTCACTAAATTATATGAGTGTGGCATGTAACATACAGTAAGTTAAAGTGATTTAATGTGAATTATGGTTTCAAACTAGACACTTAAAGTGGTCTCTTCTGTCACAATAGCTGCCACTTGAGGTTACCGCCTCACAGTAAACATAATTGGTGTGTATAAAGCTCTTTGCACACACGACCTCAATGCCTGTTTTTGAGGGGAAGGTGGTTTGTTTTAAAGACAAAAAGAACAAAATCTCTGATCCTATTTATTGTTCTTCCTTTCATTTAAGTCATATTTCTTTTTTTTCTTGCATTTTCACAGAGTCAACACTTCATTCAGAGAGTGACAGATTGTATGGGTTTTCTTTTTATCATACACTAAAGTCAAGCAGAGCAGCGGAATAATAATAATAAAAAAAAAATGACAATCCATAATATCAGTCATTGTGAATCACAGTTTCTAAGCATATCCACAGAATCTCAGCACTAAAACGTGGACGTTTCTTCACAGCCAGTAAATTTTCCAGTGAAGCACTCAGTATCTCTCTTTCACTGAATATATCTTTCTTTATTTTGCCAAATATAGCTCTCACACTATAACTCTTAGAGCAATTTCGTCTCCCAGTCAGTATTTTGCACAGAAAATGCCAACAGTAAATAACATATTGGCCAACACAGTTTCAGCGCCATTAGGGCTGAAGTGCTCCGCAGCCCCTAGTAAATGTGTTCCAATTTACTTGATTTATTGACCATAATCATGACTTAAATTAAGGCAGATTGGGGTTTTAGTTATACAAATGTTGCCTTGGAGGCTGAGCTGCTCTGAAGGCAGAAACAATCTCAATAGTTTATTTGAACCAAATAGTTCAAGAACAACAAAATAAACTAGGCGACTAACTTTGGGTTGATAATCAAAAAAGAGGAAATTCAGAGGTCACCATTAACATCCGTTCTTTTTTCACAAACTATACTACATGAACACACAGCTTTTACAAGCAACTGTGCAGAAAGCATGCATACTGTACTGCTGTAAAGATAAAAAAGTGGCCAAAGGAAGTCCACTTTAAGCTCCAGAGGAGTTGGTTTTATTTGTGGATGTGCTTTAATCACATTTGATTGACAGAGACCTGAGATTAGTGAGTAATTTGTGAATTAAGAGGGTGCTGTTTAAGCAGGTCAGGAGTCCGTAACTCATCAAAAGTACCTGAACAACAACTAAGAGCTTAACTGAACAAAAAAGTAAGAAAATCAAGTGTTTTTTTTAGATTAATCAGAGCATTTACATGTTCGCTTAAAACCTGCTGGAGAAGGTGCTTGAACAGCTGTTTAATGTTTGCAGGCAGCTTTATTTCTCTCTCCATCTCCTTCACTTTCTCTCTCCCTCTCTCTCTGTACTTCCCTGTTGTTTCCCTTCTGGCTGCAACAGGATGCAACAGTCGAGGGAAAATCAAATTAGGGCGGAAACTTCGGGAACACAAAAAGCCAAGTTAGTCAAGAAACTAAGTGACGTGTTCTGTCTATCCGTCTCCGTTTATTGATTTCATTCGCTCCATTTCCGTCACAGTGCCGCGCCGACACAAGCATCTCCAGCACAAACTCCCAGTTGCTTAGTGATGAGACTTACAGTAATTGTGCGGACATTTTGCCAATTTCCTCTTTGTTGTGGACGGTAGGTAACATATCCTACATCAAACTGCAATTGCTAAAATTAGCTCACTTGATGCGTGCAAAACTCACATGCTTCACCTGAAAACTCTCACTCACTCACACACTCTCTTTTAAAATCAGATATTTAAGCTGCATACAAAATAGCCAACAGGCAATTTATGAGTAACTTCAACAGGGAAGAATAAAAGTGATAGAAGAGGAAACATATGGGTTGCAGGATCCAATCAAACAGGTGCCAGCCCCAATCTGACGCTCCGGCGTGTTCTGGCACAGATGAAACCCTGCCGAGGACTATTAAAACAGAACCAAAGAGCTGGTGTGATGTTTCAGATTTGATTCAAATTTGTGCCACATCTGATTGGCGCTCAGAAGTAAGTCATTATCTGAAGCCGGTGAGAAGAACACAGGAACAGCAACAGAGAAATCACCCGTGAAATAAACAAAATGTTTGAACTTTGACAGAAAATTTGGAGTTCAAAGCGTTTCCCCACTGCTCAAGGTAAGAAAAAATAAAAAGAGGAGAGATGAAAAAAGGAAGGTTTTTAGGGACTTTGAGTTGTTATTTCTGTAATTTCACTTTCAACATCAAAACCAAAACCGTGGCTGTTGCCTTTCTGTCTTCATTTTGTCATAAAAGTAGTTAGGCAGCTGGTCTTCAAAGTCCACCAGAACCACACAGTCTGTGAACTGTATAATGATATATTTTAAATATATATATATAACACTGTATTCATACACATATATATACATACACACAGTAAATACACAGTGCCTTTTTTAAGGATGGAGTTACTTTCCATGAGCTGTGTCTTTCTGACCTGCGTTCAAACGGATGTTTAACTCAACTGGTGATATTTCCGCCTCTCTGCCTCTTGTTTGCTTCTCTGAAATGTTTGTGGCGCGTCAGTCTGCGACACGAAGACTGTGAAGAATGCGATTACTCTGCTACTTACCCACCAAAACACACAAAGGTGCTCGTAAGTATCTGAGGCATTTATTTCACTTTGCAGTCTTCTCTCGGTAAAACCTTGTTCCTGCAGTAAAACTTCCCACTCGATTGATGCTTACAGACCCGGAGATGCCGACGCTGTGAAGGGTGAGCGATGAGTCAGTGCCGCCGCTATTTAGACAAATAGTTTATGTGCTCAAGAAGCTGGCCACCTGGCATCGGATGCATCGCTGATGACTGAAAACAACATTTAAACTGTGTTTAAGTTTAAACCAACAACGAGGTCAGACACTTGTTGAGGGCCGTCGTTTCTGAAATGACAGGTCGACTCAGTAAACTCACTTGAAAAGTGTTTACGGAGATAATAAAGCAGTCGAGAGGCGATATCATTCTTTCATAACCTTTAGATATTAGTGTAATCAAACTGTGTTTTGAATTTATTGCACAAATATTATAGACCAGATAAACTTTATATTTCAGAGCCTGAACAAGGACATGTTTGTCTTGAAATGAAGCCTGACAGCAGAGTGACAGTGTTCAATAATGTGATCGTTAGCCTCGTTTCCCCTGTTGGAAACCAAATTTTCTGTTATGACAAAAAATGAACAAAAACAGAGCAACAAAAAGGAAAAAAAAACATATTTCTCACCACATTGATTGGAATTATTGAAGCAGGGGAATTAAACAGGGAATTAATGTGGAATAACCTTTTGTTTTGTCCAGAATCAAAGCTTGACTTCATGGACTCGATCAGCAGCCGACAGCAGCGATGAGATCTGAGGCAGCAGAGAGAAATACAGCAGTTAAATAATGCCACAGTGGACACCGAGGGATATGAAAACAGAAAAGCTGTGAATAAAGAATGAGCAAACTTTATTTTTTGAAAAACTTCTTACTCCTTTCTCCAGGATTCAGGACTTTCCGACCCTTTCTTGCCTCGCTGTGGCTTCAAAAGTGGCTACAATCTGATTCAGCTAACAAACTGCAGCACATGGCCTGAAGTGTGATGAGCATTAAACTCAAAAGTGACTGCTTGTCACAAACTTATCACAAAACCATGGACATTCACGTGTTGTTTCCTTTCCACGGGATTCAGTCTGCAGGAAATTGCCCCCATGACATCAGAGGAGGATTCATAAGGTCAGGAGCTGATATTAAGAGATAAGACCCGGCTCAGTTCCATCCCAGAGGTGTTGAGTGGGGTTGGGGTCAGCGGTGTTTAATGAAGAGAGATAATATGGTCATATTGAGCCTAAAGTCTTTTTTTTTAACCTCGCCAGATCGCCGTGGATCGCCGCTGCACAACTAACCTTATTCAGAGGAGGTAAAAGTCAGGAATCAGGATTTAAATCCGCTTTTAACTAACTGATTAGCAGTTTAATCACAGCAAAGTCTCACACATTATGCAGAAAGACTGAGTCATACTTAGTTATATTATTAATGTCACCAAACAAAGTTGTGTGATAAAAGCAGTGCAAACTATCTGCATCGTGTTGTGGTTATTTGGGAGGAAGTGAAGATGCATCGTCCATCAGAAAACCTGTGGAGATTTACAATTTAAACCTAGTAGCCGTTTTATGTTATATGTATTTCATTATGTAGTTAGATGCATTTTGTTTATGTGGGTCTGAAGGAAAAATACAATTGTGTACCAATATTATAAATGTGCTCAATCATTACAAATCACAGTCATTACATAAATATCAGATATAAGAATGCTGGGCCATTATAAAATAAACTCTAACTTATCAAGATAAAGCAACACTATTCTTTCTACTTGGTAACCAAAGCATGGTGATGTCTGGTAGCCAGCCTGGCTGTAAAACCCCCCCATGCACTAAACTCCTTTATTATTTAGCTGAGACAGCAGCTCGGCTCCGACAGTATTAACAGAAAGGACAAAGACACACAACTGACAGGAAGCCAAAAACCTACATAATGCTACAAATCAATTGAAAGTCCAACATGTGGGCTATATTGCGACCATATGCACATGTCGATTCGACATAACGGCCAATTCACTGTCTTATTATCCTTGCCAGCCTGGTTGCATGTGCACGTCCCTGTGTGTGTTTTGCTCGTAGCTAATCACTGCCGGCCCAGCGGTCTCATACTCTTTGTGTACATTCATGACAGCATCACCACAACTTCTCTGGTTTCACTGACTCATTTTTTAAAAAAAATATATATATTAGTGACTGTTTCATAACTCTCATTAAGCATGACAAGAGAGTGCATTTATGCACAAGAGGCAACACTGTAATTTTATTATTTAACCAGGCAACAGGATCAGTCGAGATCTAATTTTAATTAAAGTTCAGTGTTTTTTCCAGACTCACAAAGTCGCACACAGTCAGGTCCATGCAGGGAAATCGCATTAAGTAAAGTGGGCATCCTCCTGATAAACCCTGGGCTTTTATTTTAAAAGGTAATAGTCAGCAGGAACCAGTTGAAGTGAGGTGAAATGTGCACGAGGGCGGAGGCCTCTAAATCTAGACTGTTATTTGTTTGGGCGGGTGGCAGGTAATTCTTGCCTGCATGCAGATTCGGTGCAGCACCACCCGAGAAATGCACTCTACTTTTCCTCCCAAGACTTTTAGTAATTTGAATTTACCCCAAAAAAAAGGAGCAAAAAGCTGTGATTTTCACCTCCAGACAGTGTCATTTCTTTCCGTCCGGTGAGAGTGTGCCGGTTACTGCAGAAACAAGGTCCCCAAACGAAGGGATATTAAGGACTTGAGAGACAAGGCGGGGGAGATGAGGGGCGCTGTGGCAGGATTGTGTTTGTGGAAGATTAAGGCCCTTCAGGATAGAAGGATGATGGATGAACGAAAGTCCTTCATCCATCAGGGCCTGTTTACATCACCTTTAAACAGGCCGACCATGCCAAGTCTCCCTCTCTCTGCACTCCCTTAAAGGGGGCTAGCTGCGGGTTTGACCTGAGCTTCATACCAGTCCCAGTCATTGCCGTGATGGATCACATGTGGGGGGCATTTATGTAAGTGACAAAAGAGACTTATGGAGCCATTTGCCACAGCCCTTATCCACTTGTCATTGTTTTCGTTTCCTGCTGAATCCGCGTGCTCTCGCTGTATTACAGTGCCGCAGATGCAACTTGTCATTTGCCTTGAAACGTTTTGCCGCATACTGTACATCACTCATACATGACGCGGCGCTGTAAACATGTCATAATTTAATGGCCCATTGTCTGTTTGGTTTGAGTGAGGCCCCTAAATGAGACATAGTTGGCTGCTTCCTGCCGTCTTGGCTTTCTAACCATTATCAGCACAGACTCTTTTTATCGGATGCGCACTCTTTCATTTCATGGGCCGTCTGTTTGAGACATGAAGCACGTTTTCAAAGACAATACGCCACCACCGCAGGAATTCAAAGTGGACCGCTGGATTGCTCCCACCAGCTCACAAAGAGCACCCTTATTTTTGAATCTCAAACTGATTTTTATTAGAAATCCCAGACTCATAAAAAATTCCTTTTGAGGATGGTTTATAGCATTTCCCCTTATTTATAATGATCATTTCCCCCCCCTGTTTTAAACCCATATTTCAAATGCAGTTTGAAGTAGTGGTTTTCTGTGGAAATGCAGTATTTCGTGGTCCTGTTCAGTGTACGCCGGTGTCTCCGACTTGGACTCGTCGAATCAAATCTAGAGAGAAAATATCTCGACTAATGTTTTCTAAGTAATAACAATGAGCGTACATGCACAACAGTTTATCATTTTTTAGTTTTAGAGCGGTTCGCTGCCTTCATTTACTTTCAGACACTTCCCTTGATGTGTAAATGTTTCTGTGAGCAGCTACATGAACAGAAACCAAGCAAGTGTCTCGTCTTCTCTTGGTTCAGCCCACAAGCTGGAAGGAGTCATTACAGAAGCTCTCTCATCTTCATCTATCTAAGCAAATGCGATTTTTCCGCTGTGTCTCAAAAAATTGTTGGTATAAAGATTTTAATAGTTGTGTCTCAAGTGGTGTATAACATTGAAAAAAGTCTCAAGGAAAGAAGCCTGTAGTCAACTTTTTTATGTGATTTGGGGACAATAATATCATAGATTTGTATATTTACCTTCTAAATTTCTGATATATTGTCAAATAAAATGAAGGAATGCGGCCTGTATTTTTTTTTTAATACACAACAATAATTACCTGCCTCTGATTTTCAACTTTGTTTTTTGAAAAATTCAAAACCTGCAGTTAATGCATGTATGATGCTGAGAAAGATAAAGCAAGTAAATATGGATAATTTTTTATGACACCAGAGCTCTGATCTATGTAATTTATATTTTTTATGTAAAGTTCATGGAAGAACTACACAGAATACTTGGTTTTTATAGGAAATGAGGATGATATTTAATCAAAATTAGTTAAAAACAAATGTTTTGATGAAATCTTTCCGCCCAATCAGACATGCAAGTGTATTAAATACTTCAGTCCATCCATCCATGCATCCATTATCCTTCACAACTTATCCTCTGCAGGATCACAGGCAGCTGGAGCTGATTGGTGGGCTGAGTTCACCTGATATGAGATTCAAACTCATCTCCTAATAGAGACAAACAACCATCATGCTCACATTCTCACCTAAACACAATTTAAAGTTGCCAAATTTAGTAATAAAAGGATTTTAAAAAAGGAAACCTCCAACTATTTCGTCTGCAGTTAAAACACAAAGACCCCAACAACAAAAGAGACAGACTGTTGTGCCTGAGAGAGAAATGGAAAAGGCTGTGAGGTCATAAAATAATATCTGGCTTTGTTTTTATTGGCTATAATTTAATTATTTAAATAATCCTTAATAATAATAAAATGACATTATCAGACAATAATTTATCCACAGCAATAAATACTACATAATTTCTCAGAACCAGCATAACTAGTCTCTTTTTCTGGCCACAGAGCAGCTTTATTGGTGGAGCTGCATTATTCAGCCTCTTTCTCAGGGGTCCTACTACAGTTTGAACTAGTTACCTCTGCACCAGCACAGCCAGCGAAGCCAGGAGGAAGGAGCACTCTGTGGTGCAACACTCATTTTTATTAATGCATTCTTTAATATTGTGACAGTGCATGATATTTTATTTTTATGGCGGTGACATGCCAGAAAAGGCACTAAAGATGTGATCAACACTGAGGAGATACAGGCTGGATGGCCACTTTTATACTCGTAGTCCACAATGTGTATATCTTTAATAACTGATGTAAAATCCAGATTTTTTTTTTTTATTTACTTGATGGCAAGATATGAAATGTTTACGGACACGACCTGATCGTTTTTCTTTGATGTGGCTCATCAAGTGCAAATAGTAAATGAAATGTAGCCTTTGCAGCCATTTAACGGTAAGTCTTTATTGATCCCTGAGGGGGATTCAGTTTCGTGGAAACATTGTGTTTTTCATCTTTTGCACTTTTTCTTGATAGAGTATTATTCACTCCACTAATTTCAAATTATACATTGTAAACAGATATGGGAACAAGATCATATAATGGGATTGAAAAAGCATGAAAAATATGACAAAATGATTCCAAGAAATGAGAAAACAAAAATGATTCAGGATATATAATTTTGAAAAAGTTAGCCTTAACGGAGAAGGAAATAAATGGGTGCAAGGAAGCATATTTATACCCAAAAAACAAGCAAAATTCCTTTATACTAAGTAATTAAATGGGATGCACTGTTTCGGGTGAGCAAAGATGAGAAGGGAGGCATTGTGGGAAAGCTTTTCAAGCTATCGTGCAGACTATTTACATTGCTAATACCTGAATGTTACAGCCAAGAAGCAGAGCCACATATATTCATCGCTCAGACGGTTTCATACCCTCTTTGGCTTCTGCTGCAAAGAAATGTTGAAAAAAAAAAAATTCTATCAAGAATATGCACCAGCAATAAACTCTTGTCAAGAGTTTGAAGGCAGTCTGGCCTTAAAGATTCCCCTGGAAGTGGCCAGGAGGTAAAGCTGCACTTTGTTTCTCTGGGCCAACTCAAAGGTCATCAGTCAGACTTCCTTACTGGCGGCTTGGACTCTGGGCTAAGAGGATGTGAGATTTGCTCTGTTGATCCGCCGCTGCAGAATGCTGGCAGGAGAGAATCTGATTAACACACCGAAAGCTGTCCTTCATGCCCACGAACACCGGGAGTTCATGGCAACGTGCATTTCAACCTTCACAGGAGGAGAAAAAAGGAGGAGAGCTTGGACCTTATGTGTGCATTTGCATGCCATGAGCTCTGAGGAGGTTCAAACCGGAGCTTTTTGTGTGAAAAACAGACTGAGTAAACCTACAAACGGCTTTTTAATGTTAGAATATAAACTTAAATGTTGCCTTTCAGGTAAGATCACATTGTTATCCACCTGTTTTACACACAGAAACTTTTGCTGCGATATTTCAGAATTCATTTGCAACTTTCCTGTCATGTTTTGTAGGCTAACATCATTTTTTTAATGTTTATTTTTGTCGAACATTATTGAAAATATGCTCAATGTCCCTCCAGGTTTCAACTACTAATTGTCTTCTGATGCTGATTAAGAAGCTTTGAAATAAATTACCTTTTGTTTGAATGACTTCTAAGGAAGAGTGCAGCAGATTGAGATGATATTTTTGATAACAGCATATGAGCTTCCCACCCTGAGCATGACAAATCAAAAAAATAATGTTAAACATCGTCTTTGGATATGTTTATGATTTGAATTTGAAAAAATAGAAGAAAATTAGGCCACATGTCTGACTTTGTTGCCGGTTTCCTGGTGAAAATTATAAATGCAAGTCCCCTCTCCCATGGATTTCCAGGTTTTCCATCTGCTTTGCAACACTCTCTGAAGGGATACATGACTGGATTATGAAAACATCCATCTGTCACAGTTTTGTTCCTAATTACACTCGTTCTACAAGTGAGTGTGAATCAAATGAGTTTGTGTCCTTCAGGTTAGCAAGCCTTCTATAACATATTGAGGCAAATCTGAAAACTGTATCAAATCCATCAAAGGCAGTTTTATTGAATGGGCTCATCATTTTTACAACAAAAAAAAAAAAATTAAGTCCAACTTACAAAAAGAGTGAAAATGGAAGAAAAAAGGAAGGTAATTAGGTGAAAAATAAAGCCACTAATCCTGATGAGACAGCTCAACGCTCACCTGAACTTTCCTCGTCTAAATCCACCACATCACGGCATCCCTGCTGGTAACTGAGGCAAGTTTACGGCTTATTATTGTTATTTGTTCCCGCTGTCCAGCACGGATCCGAGGAAGAGCCAAAGTTGTATCTCTGGAGTGTTGTTAACGGGGCGATACGGATCTGTGGTATCACGCTCGCCACTGGGAAGGATTATGAAGCATCATACTTGCACTAATGACCTAATTATGAAGCGGTAGCACTGGAGGATTCTCACCATCATTTAAAAGTTAATCTTACTTCTTTTTTTTTTTATTCACTTTCCGGAGTAATAGGGATATTTAAATCCAATTCACACAGGAGGTCCCATATTTAATTTCATAGTTTACTGAAATCTATGAGGCGCAGTCTCTGGGATTTAAGAAGCCTCAAAATTCCACTGAAGTGTAACATTTGCTGCTCTTCAGGAAAATTAAGCCATATAATACAGAGGGGAGTTGTGGAGAGGAAGAACAAATGAAACCACAAAAAAAAAAGAAAAAAAGGAAAAGGGTTTGAATAGATCTTGACAACATAAGCATGTTAATGCGTTTCAAAAGGACAGAAATAGTTTTCAGATTGATAACTATCTGCAGATTAAAGTCCGACCTTCCCCACGGAGCCGTGATACTTCCTGTTACTCTCAAATATAAATCAGTTAAATGCAGTTCAGACAGACATGAAGTCAGAACTGAGGCTTTGAGGTAATAATAATCATCCCACTCTGAGCAATAACAGTCATTAAGGGGGCAATGTACCCGACCGGCCTCCACATCACAGCGGAGGGGAGACATGCACCGAGACAGGATTTCCCCCTGTGCCATCAAACCTGAATCAAGGACACAGTAAGGGCAGAGAAATTTCTCTACCTGCTGACAAAGGGGAAAAGATGATCACTCTAAATGCCCGGCACTAAATCTTTCACACTTGTCAAGTCCACTTTGTTCCTCGCTGCCAGAGTTGACCCCTCTCTCTCTGTCAGCGGGGACCTGGCCTCGGTCGACAGGGGGACGGAGAGGAGAAGGAAGGCCAAAACGCCGGCTAAATTTATAACACACGTTTATGCTTCATGCCCTCGAATCATCCAAACATATTGTAGCGCTCTGTTAAGGACACACACACACACACACACGTGTAAAAACAGCAGGATATCGTCCACGAAACGATAAAGCTTCAAAAAAGCTCCAAGTGTTTGTGTTTGTTGAATTTAACAAGGATGAGCTTTAACATGTTTAATAAGATGTATTACAAACGTATATGAGGAAGATTATCGTGTTTCTGTGTGACACTTCACGACCGCAGACGTGTTACGATGCTAATATATGTATAGATTTTTGACAAGTCCCACTTCGTATCAGCAGTAACGCTAACATGTTTGGGTATGTTAACTTCCATTTTTCTGAAGGGATGTCCAAACAACTATTATACACATGGGTGGCAATGTGATTGTCATAGGTTAGATAGCTCATACAAATGAAAAATAAAATCTCTGAAGCATGAAAGATGCAGTTTTGGGAGGGAGGGGTGTTGGGAGAAGAAAGGGCAATTTGGATTCAAATTTCTGCGGCAGAGAAACAGATGGACTGATGTTAGAGCGGAAAGGTTGGATGAAAAACAGTAAGTAGGTCAAGGGAAAAAAATATCCAAATTTGAGGAGGTCGGAGAACTTTTTAAATAGAATGAATGTATTAATGCAAGTGTGTTTTTTTAATATTTACAGCAGCAATTTTGATGTTGAATTGTCTGTTTAAAACAGTGCTGACGGATTTCATTACATGCTAAAGGAAAGCCACCATTTGGACACTCAGTTAATTAGGTGAAACTGTAGGATTTGTTTGATTTGGGAGGATTGACTTTAAAAAAAAACACTATGGAGCGTGCATTGTTTACATTTAGTGTTAAAAAAAAAATCCAGCGACTTGAAGGAGATTCCAGTTTTCAAATTTTTTATTTTTATTCTTCAGTTTCTGTCCTAACAAGGCTAAAAAGGGGTCAGTCAGAGTTGAAAATCTGATATCATCTTGTGAAGGGACAATTATGATCTTGTCTCCAGAGTCACCCCTGAGTCACCCCTCTGTCGCCCTCTCAGCTGAGGAACACCACGTCGCATTGTCAGCTTCAGCTCATTGACTCAAATGCAGATGGATGATGTCAGAGACAGGAAATACTACAACGCAAAGAGCCACAACGACTCTTTTCTCTCATTGGTTTGTCGAGTTCTGCTCTGAAGCCTCGAGTTTGGCATTGCGGCCGTCGCCATCCTGGTTATTTGAAGCCATAAGTGAGGATACTTGAAGAAGATGTTGGAGTGGGGGGAGGATGCATGTTCTCACTGTGTGATGCTTCGCGGGCAGCGAGAGACTGCTGTCGCTGAGAGCTGCCATGTCCTTTCATTTTTAACTAGACCAAGTTCTTTAGAAGGCAAGTTTACTTCTGTAGCATCATTCAGACTCGAGGCAATTCAAAGCTTTGCAGGGACATGAAAATACGTTAAAAATGAGACATGAGAAAAGCTAAAAACTGCATTTAAAACATAATAAAAACAAAACGCTACAATAACCTAATTAATCCGCAGTGAATCTTGTCTGTAACTAAAATTTTCCTCCGTTCCTCTGCCTTTTTTTTTTTCTTGCCTCGCCATTAAAGTCTGTTAAGTAGAAAAAATGGCATCTATCAGCTTTGGCAACTTTAATTGCTGGTTCAGTCAAGAGTGACAAGTGAATGGAGTCAGATTTTTGTTTATTATACCAGATTAAATGTGATAATTAAGTCTTGTCAGAAAGTTTGGGCTTTTAAACTGATTGGTAATCGAGGGGCGTCTGCCCCTGAGAACCAGCAGGAGAAACCCCCAGCAGGAGAAACCCCGCCCCCCCATGGAGTCAGACACCGGTGGTGGTGGCGGCTAATGACCCCGCTGAGACTGAAGTCTGATGAAATGATGAAACTGGCAGTGACAGGGAGGGACGGGGGGGATGCACACAACAGCAGCATGAATGAACTGCAGGTATAAAGAATCTTTAACAAACAAACAAACAAAAACAAGCAGAACCTGAAATGCACCAGAACATGGGGGGGGGGGGGGGGGCACTAAGGCCTCCCACAATTAAAAATGATACCTATTTAGTTGAATCTAGCATCTTAGCATCTCCTTGTGTTATTTGTTCCCTCACTTTTATATTCCACTAGTTAAATTAGTCAAATCACTTGTTTGTATCTCTTTGAATGTATCTTAGAGGAGAGAGGGAGAGAGGACAGGTGACGCCTGAAGCTCATTGGTTAGCCTTGAAGCTAAACATGTGACAGGTGCAGAAATATCCATAGTACTAAAACTGCAAAAAAAAATCAAAGCAAAATCCATAAACAGAGACAGATAGACAGAACACTTCACTTGGTTTTCTTAGCCTGCCTGTTTTTTTTTGTGGATGCAAATAATAGTTTGGCCTCAGTTTGATTTCCTCTGCATCATAACAATCCACAGACAAAAGGGAAACTGCAGCGAGGAGAGAAAAGACAAAAGAAAGAGGTGTCTGCAAAGAATAAACAGCTGTTTTGCAGGTTTTGAGTTTGTAAAGAATTTTTTGAACTCTTATTAATGCAAATTACTTGGATTTCGTCGTCAATCAAAGTTATTTGGTCTTGTTCAGTTTTAACAGGAAGACCTCTGAGCGTTTTTCAGACACTGGATATTTTTTCGTGGGACTTTTTTCTGTCCTGTGATCCTGGAACAGCAGCCTCTCTGTGCTCCAGGACCTCATGATTTACAAAAACAAGCACTGGAGATGATAGGCTAACAGTGTGGGTGTGTCGCTGTGCTTCTGGACAGATGTGACCAGCTGATGAGGACGGCTGATATATTAATCGACAAACCCAAGACCCTGAGAGCAGGAAATATGAGTGAGCATGCAGGAGAAGAGTGATTGGTTGGAGAAATACCTGCAGGTCTAAGTATGCAAAGAAGGAGCTGCCCTGACTGAACTTTAACTAGAGCTCCATTGGGCTTAAATGTGCTTACTTCTGAGGTAAATTTAAAATTCAGGCATATTGTATCTGCAGCAGTGACTTCTGCAGACAAGCAGATTTATCATCTTTTTTTTTTTTTTTTTGCTGTATTTGCTGTGACCACATCATGGCACAGTAAGTGATAAGCGGCATGGCAAAAGAGTCAGAGGGATTTATCTGTAGCAGTGCTGAGTGGGGAGCTGATAAAGGGGTAACCCAGATGACTTGCTTTAACAGTAAACCAGCAAAAGAAGGGGGGGTGGGGTGGGGTGGGGGGGTTGACAGCATTATGCAGAGGAAAAACATATTTCATCTGGACTCGACAACGATGAGCCACAAAATGTGTTGTATAAATACTGAAGTTTTATGAAATGAGTTTATATTTTTGGATAAGTCCAAGGATGAGCGTCAATCTGAGACTCCATGTTCTTCTTTTATTTAAAGTGTTTCAGCAGGTGTCAAGGTGGTCTGATTTAAAGTGTTTTATCAGACGTGAGTGAATAATGTTGCTTTTTCTTGGACAGAAACATGTGAGAACTCATTATAAACTGCTTGTAAACGCTCTGAATAAGGACATTTTAATTGTATATGTTTGTATAATTTCTGCTCTTCATTTGTTTTAATTCACTGAAAGTGGGTGAAGTTCGTCAAGATGTTTTTATCTTTTGCAAATTAACTTGCAGCCAGTCATCATTTGGGAGCTGTGTCCATAATAAAAACACACACATCAGGATTAAACAATACACATCTCCTCGAAATAAAGCTAGTTAGTTAGAAAAACAGGTGTTGTGATCAGACACAGAAACATCACACTGTTCATGTTTAGATTTTAGATGTACTTTATAGTTTTTCATCAAATAGTTCTCAAACAGTTGTGATTAAAACATTGATCTGAAGCTCAACTCTGAGTTTGATCTGTAAATAGTCTTCTGGTGATTGTTGTATAGTTTGCATAGTTTGTGAAGTGCTGCAACAGTGGAGTTTTCCAATTTGGGATCAATAAAGTACATCTATCTATCTATCTATCTATCTATCTATCTATCTATCTAGTCTTCTAATAATTAGCAAATATGCAAATTTCTGATCAACCCTTAATCATTTTTGGCTCAAACCAAAAACTTCCAATTGATCTTCCCCCCTTCTAGTTTAAGCTCCGCCCATTTAAAAGGCAAATACAGGTACAGATCATTATTTATGTGGACACATGCAGGTACAGATCCAGTTAGTGCTGCATCAGTATTAAACATGGCCGTTAAATTATGATTTCCTTTTGTTTTGTTTTGTTTTGTTTTGTTTTATTAGACTAACACAGAAGACTTGTTCCAATTCATCTATAAATCATTAGAAAATGATTAATTGATAAAGCCATTAGCTGCACCCAGTTGTAAACTCTGTCTTATTAGAAGCAGTATTAATATTTCTATGATTTGAAAGATGTGTTTGCCAGCTGGTGAGGATTTCACTCCAAACCGGAGGGCCTAGCAGTAGGAGGGCCAGTGGGAATGAAATAAGAAGAAACTTAATGATCTAAGGTAAATTAGACAGTCAGGCTCACCATGTTAATGTGCTCTCGCTCTCCGGTTGGTGTGTTGCTCTATTCTGACTGTGAGAGACTCAGGCTTTATCTGTGTGAGGCCACCAAGTTTAGAACAAGCAAATCAAACATCTGACACAAGCTTTTTCTTTTTTTTCTTCTCACTAAGTTTTTCAATTCATTTGCGATATTGTTTTAATGAATTGTCAGAGCTTGTGAGGAGACACTAATTAGGTAAAAAATAAAGAGAGAAAACAGCAGAAACTCTTTGTTTAGCTCCTCGTTGGCTCTTGTAACGGGTGAAAGCATCCTTCATGCTAAGTGTCTGAGAGTTTAACGAGTTTAGCTGTTAGCTAAAGAGCATTTTGTTGCAAACTGAGAAATGTTAAATTGCTGTGATTGAGAGCATTAATTTATTTTTCTCACCAGGTAAAAGTGTGTGCAGCCTTTGTTGACTGTGGCAGCATAAGTATAAGGTACAGACCATTAAGAAGGGACATGAAGTGTGTGTTCATACCAAGAGGCAACCTTCTCACTTCCACATTGAAGCCAACCAGGAAGTACAAAAACTTGCAATTCCTCGACTGACCACTTGAGGCTCCAAAAGGGA
>JAQMCX010000032.1:935992-981927 GCA_029814765.1 Acanthurus leucopareius
ACGCGCAGGCTAATGGCGGCGCCCAGGACGAGATTTCTGAGGCTTCACTTTTGCTCCGGCAGAAACCAATGGGTGACATCACGGAGGGTTTGTCCAGTGTTTTATACAGTCAATGGTTCTTACACAAATCAATCCAGAATAGCACTTGTGCTGCCTCTTAAGCATTCTTTAATTTTTTTCAAATTCCTCTTTTAAATAATTATTTGCATCTTGTTTTAGTTAAAATGATGTATTGATGTATCCTCTTAAGTTGAACTTGTCTGTAAGAAAGACTTATTTTGATATTTGGTTACTGATGACTTCACATCCTGTCAAGTCGTTTCCTGTGAGCTCATTTCCTGTTCCTGTTCACTTCCTGGTTGTTGAGAAAAGCAAGGCAGACATGTTTGCATGCTCTGAATGTAATCCACCTTCATCCGCTAAAAAGCATCATAGAAGCAATGCCTTAAGTTCATTTATTTAATGTTAAGAATGTTAAAAAGAGATAAATAGTAATATGTTGATAAAAATGTATTTGATAAGTAATTAAAAACAAGAGTTTATTTACATTTATTTACAAGCTAAGAAACATCATAGTAGACAATTTAATTTCTACTTAAAGTGCATACAGTGATTTGAATTCACGTGTATGGTCATGTTTAGTTAAAAACACAGATTCTGAATTTTTTTGTATGATTTTGTTCATAGTTTTCTCCAGCATGTTAATGAAAAGGTGTGACAGTAAATGGTTGATCTTACTATGACTCTGTCTTCATTGGCGTCAGTTTAACTTGGTGTTTAGTTTCTACACACTGTACGAGAACACTAAAGCACTGATTTACCATTTCTAATATTTGCTTCAATACATATTGGTATCTTACAGTCTCTTACATTCCTATGTTATAATTTAGATTCAAACAGTCCAGCCAGTCATATAATTAAAATAACATAAAGTTTCCATATTGTTTTTTTCCTTAAAGAGAAACTTAACCTCCAAAGACAGACTATGAAAAAGAGAGACACATTAAGAAAGTACTTGTCAAAAAATTTGATTGAAATATGTCCCTTCTCTCACTGGCAGGATGGCAAATCACACTTTATGATAATTTGGTAGCACTTTATGGTTGTCAGTCAGATTTTAGGGCTGGGCTGTTCCACCTCAGGCCACTCCCATGACACACCTCTGTCTCCAGGTAAAACTGTCCTCCATTAAAGTCTAAAGCAGGAAGTAAACATGGAGGCACAGTCCTTTTTTTTCTGTTGAACAATATCATCTAATTTTTTAATGCTTTTTTTTCAATATCACACAGGAATCAGTCCTTCAGTGCACGACAAAGGACTAGCATGATATTCAGACACATAACCTTGGATTGGCTTCATTACTTCAGTCTTAATGGTGTTCGGAAGAGTCCATGTCGCACTGCTCTCACTATCACTGAAGAGCTGTTTCATAACCACACAGACACACAAAACACATCTCTTTTTTTTTGAAAACACACTGAGCTAAGCATCACTTTTTGTTAGCTCGTCTTTCATAAATTTGTTTTCAAACTTAATTAAGCTGCTCCCTTATACAACACATTCAGCATGAGGGTCAACATATTCAGTAATGAATATTAAAAAAAAAGCCCATTTTGGAAAAACAAAAACACACACAAAAAATCTTTTTCAACTGTTGATCAAGCTAAAAAAAACTAAATGAAGAAGGTTATTTTTATGTTTATTTTCCACTGTTTTGTTGCTAATTTAATGAAACCAATTCCTCTGTCTTGTGTGCATTGAAATTCATGTTTTGTTCTCGTTGCCTGTGGAGCAGGATTCTTGGATCTCACTGCCTGCCCTTTCATAATGAAAGGTGTCGAGACATCTGTTTCCACAGGCAGCAATTAAGTTACTGTACAAGATAAGCAAAACAACTTATGATGAGGCAACACATAAATTCACAGGGAAGCAGACAAAAAAACTCATATACCTTTGATCACTGGAAATAGATGGAAAATTACCTTTTTTCTGCAGTCTGAAATGATATTCTGTACTGTGAAGCTAATTATCTCTGCACAGAAACTGCTTGCCTCAATGCATTACTACATCAGACTGAGCCAAAGGAGGATATTGATTCATCCCATGCTGCACCAGAGATGTAACATGGCACAAACTCTATCTGAAAGAGGATATCAAAACATAAAACAATGTAAAAACCTGTGGTTTGCATCTTTAACCACTTTAGTTTTTTAGTACAGTATCATATGTCACACTTTATATATCACACTTTAATTTCATTATGCAACCTGTTGTACAATGACCAATAAACTCCCTTGTATCCTTGTATATGTGAAAATACAGCAAACCTAGCTACTTAGCTTACCATAAGGATTGCAAATAGGAGGAAACAGCTCATGTAGCTGCAAAAAAATCTTCCTATCAGTATTAGCAGAGCTTTTTATTTAATCACCTGTTCATTCATGCATGTTGTTTTAACTACAGACAGATCCTAGCAGTCTTTATAATTCAGAGCTGCGTTAAAAACTCAAAATCTTGCCAAGATTAAACTGACAAACGATCCAGGAAAAAGTTGAATAAACCCAATGTGTCTTTTATTGTCCTCAGTCAGGAGGCTGAACCTCGAAACTGCTCTTAAATAACATGACAAATGAAAAACATTGTGAAATCACATGAAAAATTAAAAAAGTACTTGTAAGTTTGGTCAAATCTAAGAGGGAAAAACAGCTTATTAAAGATTCTATGAAAGTTTGCCAATCTGAAAAAAATATAAGCGTCTGTCAGATGGTCTAATTTGAAAATATTAAGCTTATATCGACGCCTCATGTGTTCACCGTCACCATATGAAGAGACACTGAGATTTACAAACAAGTCAAGAGCAAAACCTTTAGGGTTTAATTTTGTTTCAGATTAGCTTTAAATTTAGTTTAAACAATCTGAACCTTTAAAATGACAAACTTAAGGGGGTAAAACATTTATTTTGAATTAACTATACTTCTTTAGAGGTCAGTATATTAAAAAGACATCACTGTTAAGGTAAAGAAACAGAAACACTGTGTTGTATTTGGCTTATTTCTTTGTCAGTTTCTACATTTTTTCCATCTTGTCTGGCTGAGCAGATGTTCCTTTTTGAAAACTAATTCAAAAATGACTTTACAAAAAAAAAAAAAATGAACTAACACGCTGAAGGACACTTAGGCAGGGCACACATGTGTTGATGGGCATATTGGCTGCTGCCGGCATTGAACCGGTGACCTTTTCTTTTTTAGATGATCTCAAAAACGCACAGGGGCCAACCTGACAGCCTTGAATGTTCCTTGGCTGGGTAGACTTGCCTGGTGACATTCAACCGGCTCCCCAGAGACGCTCGCTTGGCTCTGAGCTCTGCGTTTTACAAGGTCCCTCAGTCTCAGGCAGTCCACAAGCAGGTGGGGATAATAATTAAGTATGATTACTAGACATTAATCCATCCATAGAGTGATGGCCACAGCTGCCACCGCATCACAGAGGGCTTTCAGGTGACTCAACACAGCCTTTACAGCCGTAATGGATGTCCTGTAAAAACTCATTCAGTTATTGTCTTAGTGGCTCACATTTTACATTTCTGCTCGGCTCGTCTGTATCTCCTCCTCCCTGCTCATTCTCTGCTTCCTCTTATAGCATGATGGAAAAAATAAAAAAAAATGCGAGGACAGGAGAACAATCACATGTATCTGCCAAATGGGACATTTCAGACATTATCCAAAGATAATGTCATGTAATGGAAAAAAAGCATTTACCTGTAAAGGTCCCCGTGTCCTCAAAGTTTATATTCATCTCCTCCATCAGCCTCATCTGTACATTTACTTAGTCTTATTATTTTAACAACCTTGGCTTGGTTATTTCAACTCGAAGGTTTTCAGTGTCACCACCACATGTGTGAAGAAGCTGTCCTTGTACCTAATAACGATTTCGAGAGTGGAAGTCCCATTTTCCGTTTTTAAAGCTAAAGTCAGTTTCAGTGGCCTTGGTAATACAATTTATTTCATGAAAGAAGTGTTTTTTTCCTGCTTTTTTTTATTGCCTTTCATAATAAATACATAAATGAAATAAAATAAACAGCGACTTACAGTATATCAGGAGTTTTCTGTCCATAAATGGTGAATGGATATCTGTTAGTGTAAAGCAGGGGTTATGTACTCAAAAAAAACACACACTGTTCCCTGAGTCTTTGGGAAATAAGTGCTGTCAAAGTCTGTCCACTGCAATAAGTGGTCACATGTGCTTTTTCTTTTTTTTTTTTTCTATAACAGGTCCATCACTGACAGAAGCACATGAGAAAACCTTCATCCTGCAGCTTCCTGTTTTAATAAATCACAGCCAAGTGGCTCCTGCTAATTAAAGTCTTGCTTATGTAACATGTGAGCTTTACCTGCAAATTTAAGAAGGGATAATGTCATTATGTATCTGCAGATAAAATTATCTTTCAAATCATTTTTTTTCCCTCAGTGTAACGTTAGCTCATCATCTCTCCTGCAACTTGATCGGCAGCTTTTGATTCAAATGAAATAAGTCTGTGGAGTTAAAAGCTGACTTGCTGCAGATGAATGGGGTTAAAGAAAAGAAGGGAAATTAAATGATATGTGGCTAATTAGTAACATACTGCTACGACCGGCTCGTATGCCGCAACAAAGGAGGGAGATGACAACAATGTTTACAATAATGGGCAAATATTTATTAAATGAGTAAATGAATGATGTGAAGGTCAGTGCAGGCAGGTGTGTGGATGCAGTGAGTGGTGCAACATGCATGTTGTAGTAAGCAAACAAAGTAACTAAAGCAACAGAAACAAAGAATGAAGCATGGCGCTGGTAGCGGCTGGCTAACAGGCAGTTTTGGCAACTGGGCCGGGGCCTTAAGTAACCGGGGTCACTGGCCAGGTGCTCCGAGTTAACTCATTTGGCTCCACCCAGCTAAAGTGCTGTAACATAGAAGCACACACACACACCAAGGCAAGAGAGGCAGGAACTCGGGCCGTCACACACACTTTTAATCTTCATTTTCACGTTGAAAAGATCTTGCACACGACGTCACAAGTCATTAGCGTTAAAGTTCAAGTCGAACTTTATATCTTGTAACTTGTTTTTAACTCATGAAGTCAAACCGAACTTGTGGCTCGAGTCTGCCTGGAGTCCACATCAGGTCCACTGCTTGTTTTTTAGCATCAACACGTTTGCAAATGAAGACTAATCCTTCTCATAAGCTACTCTGATAAGTCTCCATCTGAGACTTCTCCAGAGTAACTAAAGAGATAACTACATATGACTCTAAAAAGATCGCTAGCAGGAATAATTTATTGTAATATCCCGCTGACACTCTGCATTGCATTATCATGCAGTACAGAGAACTTCAGTGATAGCTCACTTCCAGGCTTTATTAACAAAATGACATTTCCCTCTAGACAAAAAATAATTTCCAGCCCTCAGCCAAATGAAGCCGAAGATCTCATCAGCAGTCACTGTAAGAAATGACACTGCATTATAGATCAAAGTCAACCTCAAATACATTTGGACAGTAGCCCTAAATCACAACCGCATATCTGTCAGAGCTTTACAAGAAACAAAGTCCGTGTGCTGATGAGAGGTGTTTGAGTTTGTGCTTACATGTTTCATTGATAAAACACAGCAAATAGACATTAACAGATAAAATGACAGTTTTTTTTTTTTTTTAAATAAGAATAAAGGGTTTTCAACATAAGGAGGCTTTTATGGTTATGTTTAATGTTGCAACCCTGACAGGTGGAAATGTGTCACAGTTATGAAAGTGGTTAAGTTTTGACCCAATAAGTGGATGAATTCAGTTGGGAAAAGCATAATATGAAGTGTCACTGCATGAGGAGATTAATAGCATTTTTCCGAGTGGACTGTGCATGTTGTTTTTTTCAGACTCTAGACTGCTTACGGAAACCAATGCAAGTTAAAAAAGGTTGCTTGGCTGTACACAATGTATGTGATGGACTGCCAAACTGTACAGTACTCCGAGTAATCCAGGGTTGGTTTGAGTCTCCCATAAACCTGCACAGTAAACATGCCAATTAGCCAAAGAACACAGTTAAATAAAGTATATAACAGAGAACAGAAAGGTACTGAAAAGAGGCAGGTGGATGGATAATAGATGGATGCAACTGAGGTGAATTCTGCAGGGCTTGTAGCTGAATAGCGTCCCAGTTTAATATTAAATGTCACATTTTTATGGAGAGTATCCTTTAATAACCTTGGTCACGAGCCAAAGTCTTGCATTTGTTTCCTCTAACTGGTCTGACTCTTATCAAGCTAAAAGCTTGAGAGTTTTTGGCATTGTCATGATTATGCCATCCTCATATTGCTATGTGATCGCTTGCAGATACGAAGATTGGATTATGACAGCCCAGCAGAGTCTGTCTGCACTGATACTACAAGTTTTGGTGATTGTGGAAAAGAAAAATGTCTTTTTTTTAAATATGTGTTGCTGTCTAAAGTTCTGTGCATTGTTTGATTGATTATAGGTAACAGTTTGTTCCAGGCTAATCATCAGAAATGATAGTGGAAATGTTCTTAGACTGAAAAAACGTGGACATATAGACACTTTCTTGATACATTTTAGGTTGAAACACTTTTTTTAACACATCAGTTTTAAGGCTTCTTTACTGTAGTTCCTATACTGCTGGAGTTACTTACAAGAACAATTGTACATTTCTACTATTTCTACATATTCTTATGTTAGTTTGTAAAAATAGGTGTGTAATCTTGGGGAAAGAAGCACTTACATGACTCAGAATCCACTTTATGTAACTTAAAAGTAAGGGTGTCTGACGTTATACAGCAGAACTGGAATAGAAAGTGCAGCAGTCGAAAGGAGACGTGGGCAGTGACCTGGCATGTGGACTGCACAGCTTGATGACGCCAAATTAATCTACATAACATCACCTGCACTCCCGAATGACTCAAAGGGCTGCCGAAGAACAAGCTAAATCATTTCTACTGAGGGACTACTCACCATTAAATCATCATCATTTCAACCTCACTTAAGGGCCATTTTGGAACTTTATTTATTATATATTCCATATAGGCTCTGAAAGGGAATTAGCTGAATTTCTGTTTAAGGCACAACTTTTATTACTTGTGCAAAAAAAAAAAAGAGGCAAATTTGCTTTTGGGTAATTAGCTGAAAAGGTCCATCTATATCCATTGGCAGCTCCTGACAGTTGGAGGCTGTTAGGCATGTGAAAATGAATTTCCTCTCTCTATGAAACTAATTATAGACATAAGAGCTAAGTGGGAGATCTGTGGTTTGGTCGAGCCCACGCTGAGCAATGTGTATATAACTGACACACACATCAGGCATAGGTCAACACAGTTCATGGTTCAAAGTTCCAACAAGATTTCCAACTGCATGAATTAACCACAGACAATTAAAGTGGTTGATGTTTTCTAACATTGTTTAGGTGCAAAGATGATATTATTATCGATAACAGTACGGATGTTATACAAGCATAACACAATTTAAAGAGAAGTATGATGTGTTAAGCTGTAAAGTACAAAAAAAGGTCAAGAAAGGGGGAGTTGAGGCTCAAATTGCACTTGAAAATAGTGAAATAGTGCACAGTGAAAATATTTTGCACCAGATAAATCTGCAGTGAACTTTAACATGTAAATTACAGAAGCTAACGTGGCTGTAGGCCATGTTGCTCCTTCCATATTTATTTAACCTCCTCTGTTAAGAGTTCAAACTGCTCCAAAAAAGACCAATAGCTTGAAGAAAGAGCCGTTAACATCTTCAGAAGTGGAAGGTCTTCCTCCACCTGGTTGCACTGCCATGTTTCTACAGCATCCTAGAATTGATGCACCAACACTGGCTTTTCCTGCTTTGCAACCATAAGTTTCCTACAGGTTTGGAAGGTGAAGGTGTGTGAAGGGATTTTTAGATCGTTTTAATCTGCAACCTCAACACTAGATGGCACTAAATCACACTGGATATGTTGGAACTTCTAATAAAATGAGGGAGTACTATTCTGAGAAGAAAATGCAAGTGCAAATGAATAATAAATAGATAAGTTTGGAGATCCACTGTGACAGTAGTAAAACAACCATTCCTACATCAACAGGCTTCATAAATACATCTAATATGCAGAGACAGAATATTAGTTTTAGTTCAATTTTAGTTAAAGCAGGAAGGCAGGATTCATTTTATACAAAAGACAGTTATCTCAAAACAATAATTCATAAAAATAGCAAACAACTAATAGGATTCTGCACTTTTAATTTACATAACGTGACACCAGAAATGCAATCAACACATTTTAATAAACTAACCTGTGCACATCATATTCAAATTACAAGTACAAAATAGATATTGGAATTTATTATCACACCACCTCTGATTTAGTATTTGTTCTTCTGCTGTTTATTCATTTTATTCCTACAGTCGTTGAGCTGCTATCACTCCTTTGTTAACACTGAATCATTGTTAACTATTGTTGCTGTGCACAGTGTCATGGACATGGCATGTTGATGCAAAAAAATGGTGTCCTTCTTTTAGTTATCATTTAAAAAAATCAATAATTAAATAAAGAAAAATAAAACCAGGTGGCAAAGGGTTGTGCAAAGTTCTTATTACCTCTGGTCCAACTGACTAAATATGTATCATAAAAATCTTTGTTGTAAAATATTAGCTATATCGACGTCCTATTAGGAGCTGAATAATTCCTAAAAATCGTGGATGAATGCAGTATTCAGCAATGTCCTTCACAGCACGAAAAAGCTGCCTTTATTTATTCATGATGTGAGTTTTTTGGTGAATAAACCTGGGTTTGAATTGTCCAGTGTCCTTCTGGAAAACTTTGCCTCGGTAAAGTAAAAGCTCACACATGCCTTCCTAATGCAGCCTAGATTCGCTGTTGTTGAATTGACCTTGTAAAAAAAAAAAAAAAGCTTTAGCCACATTTCTAGGGGGGGAAAAACAGCTGAAATAATAAACCCCGAATGAAAAAGGGGATAGTTCCTCCACCATAAGGCTTAAATGAGTCATTCTTGTCTACTTTGATGGGGAATAAGCTAAGAATTATGAAAACTGTGTAAATAAATGTATTTCCATTACCACTGAGGAGAATGTAGACATTTTCTTAAAGGTTTGACTGCATTTTTTACCCCAAAAAAGATGGACTGTGGTTACTTTTAGGTGTGGTCAGTATGAAAACTCAAGGTGTCTAAATTCCAGTTATAACATCCATTTATTATAAAGAAAATAGAGAGTTTTCCTGAATGTTTTAATCACAGCTTGCTCCTTTGATGATGAAACTTATAGATATGACTTTCTTATTGGCCAACAGAAAACTGGCTTCCTGAGTCTAAAAACTAAAGATCCCACAAAACTGTATATATTCTTTAAAAAAGGAGGAATTAGACGTTTTTTGAGTGTCAGATTTTTGTAACTGTGCCGCAGGGTCGGACTCAGTAACGTATCCATTGGAACAGAGAGATTTTTAACCCTCCAGTTTTAAAGTTTATAAGCATACATCATTGTTATGAATGAGTCTTACAGGGTAGGCACATATTACCCGTAAAATAATTTCATGATAGTACAGAAAATAATGTAACTTAATTAGAACATGTTTAATTGCAAAGCCCCTATCTCTGATTAATTTGGTGGTGCTAATTACCTCTTCTTTTTTCATCTCTGGGACTGTGATCATTATTTTACTCTTTCTTAAAGGAGCATTTTGTGAGCTTGTGGGAAAAAAAAGAATGATAGCATATCAGGAACAAAGTAATACTTAAAAAAAACACCATGGGGGGCCTTCCTTTCATGATTGAAGGAAATAAGATGCCTAAGTGCAATTATTTTGTTCATAAACACACAACTGGACTCTTTATATTTTGGATCATATGCAGAATTTCCTAATGAGAGATCTTTTATGAGTTTAATATCTGCTTTCACAGCTTACATGGGAGCTGGAAACCACAAAAACCTCAAGTGGACATGATTTTTTAGACAGCATACCTTCGTAATGGTAAAGGGGGTGTAAAATGTATTTATAATAAACCCAGTAATAGTAATAGTGTAATCAATTTGCAACCAGAATCTCCAAACCATGAAATCACTCTAATTATTCCTCGGCATGTGACAGTGGCTGATCAATTGGATTTCAATCAAAAGGATGATGGGAAATGCTGTGTTTGGGCCTTTTTTTAAAAAAAAAAACCTCTACCTCCTGTAATGAGATGTATGAGGATTACAAAATGCAACATATTCTATTTAGATATGACCACAGGCCACAAAATTGTAGAAATTCACTGCCTTTCTTCTGTTAATTTGTGAAAAGAAGTGATATATCAATTATTAGTAAAAATCCAGGGACAGATATGTCTAACATGAGGTTTTTTTGAGTTCAGCTGTCATTTCTGCACCATCACTTGTTACTGTTTTCCATCTCCACTCATTTCTCTTCAAATCAGTTTTTCATTTTCAGCCTTATCTTTAGTAATCACTGTAAATAACATGCCGCGGAATGTTTCATAAATGACATGAAAGTGATTCACAAACAGGTATGCATCTTCATGAATAAAACCCAAGGGTTAGATACAGGATGAAACCACTTTCTTTTTGCACATAATGGATGAAAATCTGGTACCTAAACAAGGCAAAGCATGAAAGAAAAATAAATAAAAATAAAAAATCACTTATGGCATGTGTTGTTCATGGTTGTGTGCTATGCTATAATGCATCAGCTGAAGCATGAATCTTCTCTAATGGCATTATTCAGTCCACAGTAAAACATAATTAAAACCTCTGTCTACCCTCCTTAGTGAGGCTGCAGATATCTTTTTTTGCTATCAGATACACTGCCGTTAGCAAGGCTTGAACCAAGGTGGACAACAACCAGAGTAATGCTAAGAGACTACATTTAATCAGAACAGACAGAGGTAACTTACCGAAACACACTCTGGTTGATTTTTATGTCCAGATCTTTATTACAAGCACACACTTGCAGTTCTCATTAATGCACATTCTAAAAGTAGGTAATGTAATTGCAAAACGAATGAATAATGAATGACAAATCAGATTAGCTGCATACGGGTGGAGAAACTTTGCATCAGTGGCCGCACGTACTGAGGTAGACCTTGCTTTATCCAATAATAAATAGACTGCCACTCTAATCAAACGAACATCCCACTGCACACTCCTCAGGATGCCCCATTGCATCAGGATATTTCTTTTAATTAGGCCAGATTCCTTTCAACTCTGCAGCAACGTCACTGTGCAGAAATGTCTCTGGGAGCAGCGTGGACTCGAGGTTTTAGTCATTAAGGAAATCAGGTCAGCCTTTGCATATGGAGGAAATCCACGGCAAAATATGTAATTACACATATGCATACCAGCATTGTTTTTAATGAGCTACTTCAAAACAACAAGCCTGAGAACTATTCTCACCTCAGAGCGCGTCCATACTTCGACCATTACAATATGTCAGGGAGTGGAGGAAGAGCAGTTGGGTGTCACTGGTGTTTTTCATTGTTGAAGTAGGCAAGGCATTGACAAATATTACATTAATGGACCCTCACTTGTATTTATGGAACATACATCACAAGGAACTATAATAAAAATCCACCACCATCATCGCTTTAACTGAAACACCTAACAGTGACAACACCAAAGGCTCAGCACAGTGAAGTATGTCCATAATGGACGATTCTGCACCTCAAAATTTACATCTTATACCAACGCTGGAACTAGGATGCTATTTAAAGGCATTAAGTTAGAGTATAGAGGTCAGGTTCAATGGATTAGCATGTAGCATTTCCATCTTGCATCCTCTGTATTTTTGTAGTTGCTATATTAAAGAAAGATTTAGAACAAAATGTCAGGTTTTGGGGGAGTCATCCAGTGTCTTCCATCATGTTTGCTGCAAATCCTTGTTAAGAATTGGCTCGTTCTCTGCAGGTCTATCAGAATTTATTCTTAGTGAACAAATCACGTTCTCATTGGGAGAACAACACAAGACATATGGACTTGAGCTTTAAGGTAGCTGATTGGTAGTTCCAACTGTTACCGGCAGACAGGTTATGTAAGGACGAAAAAACACAAAATACTGAACATGCATAAGTCATAGAAATCAAATAAATGAGAATGAAAGCAAATATGCAAAAATGCTCCTTCATCTCATTTCTATGACTTAAAATTCCTCAGCGTTCCCTTACAGTGCATACGCCTGCGGGAATATGGCACCTATAGTGCTCATCCTATAGTATGTTCCAAGAATGTAAATGACATTACACTTCAAACTCTACAGTAAATGGTTAAAATCATGTTTCCATGACTGACAGGGTTAAAAAACTGTTTGTGTGCTTCATTTGAAAACTTAGACTCATTATCTTAATTGCAATCTCAGTCTTTAATTAGCTGCACACATACCGAGTCATTCAGGTGTGATCGATGCCCTCTTAATCTCCAACCATAACATGAAAAGAAAATGAAATCAATGTTTTGCGAACTTTAATTGGAACGTAATGTCAAAATTAATAACAATCAAGTCAATTAGCATTCGTAGCCGGCTGACGTGCACTGATTTCACCCTTTATTACTGCTGTGATTCCAGGTTAACTGTCTTTTTAACAGGAAGTGAAGGAAGGGCAGCTGGATGGCATCAGAGGTAGATGAACAGACAGATCTGACTGGAAAACTAAAAATATGGAGTTTAAAAGCCAAAGGAGAAAAAAAAATGTCAAAGAACAAACATCTCAGCTCTGATTTAACTGTGTGTGAGTAAGATCGCTTCCCCAGAAATAGAAAACCAAACCCTTTTCGGGAGAACCCATCCTGTCAAGGAAATTACTTTCCTATTGGGAGGAGGAAGTATCATTTCAGTGTCTTTCAGACCCCCCATCCTCCTTACAGTATGCAGTTCATGACGGCCTAATCCACATACGCTTTGTTCAATCCTGTGATACAAAAGCCCTTAATATGCTGTATTCCTTCATTCTTTAACTGTAATTTAAGACTTTCAGACTACATGGCAAAATAAATACGTTCCGCTTCAGGGCAGAATGAACCAAGACAAGGTCATTTAGAGATTCTAGCAGAACAATACTGTGCCTCTCTGCAGTCCCCCATTAGGAGAGAAAGATCTTATGGCGTGGAGACTGTTTCAGGCAAAAAATGTGTGAGGTTAGTTGGAGTCGGCCTGTAGCAAGAGTAGAAACGCAGGATCATCAATAAATGATTTACTGGGCTGTGGTTTCCCGCCCAAGAGCCTGGTTTTGTAATCTGCAGTGAATAAATTTGTATAGGAAGGTTGCTAATGACGCTTTAGGAGGACGTTAGCCACGGGCTGCGAAAGGATGGACCGGTGTCCTATTTAAGAGTCAGAGAAGCTGCCCTCGGGAAGACATGACCTATCCGAGACTGCAGGGTTGTTAGAGTGTTTACCTTAGCATCCCTTTCTAAATATTAGATCTTAATTATCCAAGTGGCTATTCTGGATGTTAATTTATCTTTCAACACCTTTGGCTTTCTGCTTTTTTGCGAGTAATTAAAAGTAAAGATGAGACTCACAAGCCTCCATGATGTGTTTTTTTTCTATGCAAACCAGCAGTGCAGCAGTTGAGCTAAACCCCCACAGCTAACTAGAAACGTCCTAGCTGAGGTATTACATTGGAAAAGTGCACAGCCATATCGTTAAACCGCATTAAGTCTGACCTGAGGAGGGAAGGTGAGATTATCTCAATGCTATTGTCTTACATTTGGAGTACAGCCGGGAGTTTAATCAAATCTTGAAGCAATCAATGCAGCAGCTCTGATGGACACTTTCCTCGCCCTTGGAAACCAAGGAGTGTTCAGAAACGATACCACTGGCAAAAAAGAGTCACTTCAGATTCATCATCTCGGAGAATGAGATTAACCTCGTATCCTCCACCCACTGGGATATCTAATGTCACCGAGCTTATCTTCTAAGCATTCAATCAGCCTCCATGAATCAAGTCTATAAACACCTCGCAGTCCTTTGTTATTTTTTATTCCAGCCTCACAAAACTTGTTTGTTCACTTTGAAACTTTTCATTGCTTTTTCATTTGGTGTATTCTTTTTGTTCTCCCCCCGCTGAAGAGATGAAGTTAACCTACTGGGCTGGCGGGTTGTGTTTTTTCGTGCACGTATGTGAGAGAAAAACAGAGACAGAAGCAGCATGTGCATGCACTGTACTTTGTTGTTGAAATATTAGGACACAAACCCCCGTGGCTGGACTGGACACTGTCCCAAATAGGATCATCTATTATTAAAAGGTTTTTCCTGTTTTCCTGTTTTCTTTATCTGTCTTGGTCGACAACATATAAAAGGATAGAGACATTATGGTCGATCCAGACCAAATGTCTGTTGATAAAAACTGATTTGATCCAGGATTAAAAGATAAAAAATGACAGCAAAAAATGACAACAGACACATCATAATCTCCCTCCTGCTCACGCACACACATCTTCACATGCACAGATTTACATAAGTATGACCTCATGCAACTGAAGAAAAAAAACAAATACAATTACCCTGCCTTTTTTTTCTTTTGGAAGATTAGAAATGAATTATTAAAGGACATTTAGTCCAGATTTCCCTGAAATACATCTCGGCAGAAACATGATCTTCCTATTTTCAATTACATCTTTGCTATCCTCAGTAACCCTGCACCCCCCCCTCCCTGCAGCCCACCATGTGCTGCACCTTTTCTGATTGTCTGGAAGGGAAAACAGCATTTTTTAGGTGGGAAAAAAAAAAGAAATGTTGCCCGTCCTTGACCAAGCAGACGAGCATGTTGTTGTCCCAGCTGTAGGTAAATCAGCTAGAACAAGTGTATTGAATAGCTTATTGTGGTTGGAGGTCTGTGCCTTTACTGAAGAGTCCTTCAACCCCAGCATTAGACACAAAAGCCCTGATGTCATAACACAGATTCCTGACGAGGATTTCAGCCCGACGTGCGAAATCTGACGAGCGGCGCCTTATCTACCCGCTACAGTCTCACTGCTAATTTCTTATTCAGCATTTGCATTTCACAAGTAGGTTTTGCTGATCTGTGTAACCTTTGGTGTGAGGCTAGATCAGTTGCACTTGAAAATGCACGCCATGAATGGCTCTAAGCTGAAGTAACTGGGTGTGATAACTTTTGCCTGGCAGATAAACACAGGCAGAATCACTCCAGCTTCCTATTTAGCATTACAATGAACTACGCTCTTGGGTGCCAATGTTCTTTTATGTGCCCTTACTCTCTATGAGGCCCTGTTCTTTTTCTTTCCCATAACAGTAGTATGCTGTGCACTAGTCTGTTGTTATGCATTTGTTCATAAAAAAACACCAAATGCAGACAAGAGTGAGTCAAAAACATCCAGTGTGTTTAAGGAAAGTGATGTTTTTTTGTTTTTTTTAACATGCATTCACTAACATTCATGCAGATTTATGTGGTTATGTGGCCCTGGACGTAACCAAGTTCACTGTATTTTAAATTTGAACTCAAATTATTGCCTTGCGGTGATTTGACTTTGCCAAAGAGTCAAGTTGGAGTTTACATCCATGTTTGTTCAGACTTCTTTTAAGATTTTTAAGGAATTTTTATTAAAGGTTTAAAGTATATATATTTTTTGGTAAAATGGAGTTTATAACTATATTGACATATAATTCCAGTGAAAACTTTTTCAATAAGAAACACACTGTCTTCACTTAAAAACACATTTTGCAGAGGACTGAGAGAGCTTCATCACATTATAAGACGACAGTCACGTAAATCTCAGTATAGTCATTTTTCTCATGACATTTCTGAGAAATCTCCTTCACAAATATGGGACAGATGACCTAACAGAAGGACGCACCATCTGAAAACATAATGTTTCCAGCCACACAGAGAGGTAAAAAAATTCAAATCAAGACTTCATACCCGTTAGTAAAGTTGGTTATAAAAGTAGAGGGTGACTTATTTCCAGGAACTCAGATTTAATCTCCTCTAATGTTTGGTCTGTCTGAACAGCTACGGCTCAGTGCTTCTTTTTGTCTCATGAAAAAAAACCTTTTGAGGCAAAACTCAGAACTGCACACTCATTATGGGAGCTCAAAAAAAAGGAAAAAAAAAGCAATATTTCAGACAAAGCTTAATGGCATAATGGCCCCGCTCTATTGTGGAAAAGGCAGTGTAATTTTTAACTGTGCCCTTGAGCAACAAAACTGGACTCAATATCTCGTCTTCTACTGGAAGCAAAGACTGGGTGAAACTGTCAGATGAATATACAAAAACTACATTTACATTAATGTGACCCATTTTTTTTTTTTTTTTTTTTTTTTGCCCACGTTGGATTTGACAAGAAAATTAAAGCAGGCCGACCGACTGAGGTCAGTAATATATGTGAATGCATATTTTAACCGTAAAAGCAATTTTCACATTGGCTCTCTGTCATGTCAGCAGTCATCTTTTTTTCTTTTTTTTTTTGCCCTTTCCTGTTGTAAGCATTGTTTCCCTAATCTAAAGGGATGAGGATTAAGGGTATTTTGTCAGCACAGCTATCCATGTCTGACTGTCCTGAGGCTGTGAACTGCCATCACAGACAAGTTCATTCTGTTTACCCTTGTCATCCGGAGGAATATTAATCATTCACCACGGAGTCGGACCAAACAGCTTTGGCTTTTACTTTTGTGGACAAATCCTGCAACTTTACGGCGTCATAGATAGAACCGACAGACTGTGAATGTTTGAAGATCCATTTCTGGATGCTGCAGACGTATATGACTTCCAAAGAAATAGAAATATGTGACAACTGAGCTCAAATAGCAGGCTGACTGGATTTAATGCAAGGAAAACTAGTTCGGCTACAAAGTGTTGCACACATTAATGCAAACATGGCCACAGCAGACATAAAGCAGCATAGACATGTACAAGATTGTAGTGATAAAATATTTAAACGCATGCATACAGTTGAATTGAACAGACAACTTGAACAAGACTAAGCCTCAATAGTTACATTAGTACAGCAGTCCCCAACCTTTTTTACACCATGGGCCGGTTTCATGTAAGACAATAGTTTCACGGACCAGCCTTTACGGTGTGGGGAATAAATACGTCGAAATAAAATGATACAACTGGCATAAAAACAAATATAAGTATATAAAATATAAGTTTGCTAGCTTGTCGCCACATATTATGCAGAGCGGGCTTGGCGGGTGAGAATTACCTTTGGCGATAAATCCGTATTTTAAGTAGGACTCCTGATATTGTCTTTTAAATGCAGCTTTCTTTTTCTTGAAAGTCGTAGGCTCTTCTTCTTCTGTCTCCTCATTGGGCCCTTTCCCCTTTTCAAAGAATTTGGGGGTTTTTTTCTACTAATTTTTGCTAGCTTGAGGGCTTAACTAAGGTAACATACGGTGACTTAGGCGAGCGTCTTGACCGGTCTTAACTTGTGTCAAGAGCCACAGACGGATGTAATTGGGAGAGAATCCGTTTTTTTTTCAAAATTAAACATCTTTCAGACTCTGATCATCAATAAATTTTTTTATTTTATTTTTCTGTGCAGCCAAGAACCAAATGACAAATGGACCGGTACGGTGGTTGGGGACCGCTGCACTAGTAGCTAAATGCTAACATTCTTACAGTGGCAATGCAAAGAGGCTCAAATTTAGCAGGGTAGCAGTGTTTTTTATGGCAATCTAAATTAAATTTTAGTTCACTGACATTGTCAAGACGACTTGAAATTTGCTGGTAGATCTGATATCCAATAAGTCAGTGACGCAGAATGGAGCAGGACCTGTTAGTGTTTTACAGTAGAGCCCTGAACGAGTCCTTACGTTGGGACTGCAAACACATTTATCAAATCAGCGTGGAGATTAAGCCGTTATCCGTCATAATGACAGGTTTCGCTGCACAGCCTGCAAAGATAGTGATGCCTGCAGTGAGGCCTGTTGAATTAGAAGCAGGCAAAGCCAATTTACTCGCTATTGAATTTAAACATTGGACTTCAGACTGTGTTGTAACTGTTCACTTTGATGAATAATAAAGGAACATGTGTGCAGGTTCATGTAAGTCATCCAGGAGCATCACATATCATGCTTGTTTTTATGTACTCATCTGGATCAGTAGTTAAAGTCATAAGAAATTCATATCGAGTCATATTTCAGAGCAATTTAATTGATGCAAACCTCAAACTACTGTGCTAGACCAAGGAGCTCTTCAAATCTCCCTGAAAAGGGATTTTTATTTTATTTATGGATTCCTGCAGGGATATGGACTACCTGACCCAACGCTGGACTCTACTTTGAAGGTAATGAGAAGAATCTTAAATTGGACTCTCTATTTAATTGGAAGCCTGTGCAAGGAGCATGGGAGCAGTATGTGCTCTTTGGCCAGTCCTTGTCAGAGCTGGAGCTCGGCTGCATTTTGACATAACTTGTGATAATGCAACATTGCCGAGGCAAATAAATTAGGCCTGTCAATAGCTGAGGCAGGATGAGATGACAGAATGGACACTTTGTTCAAGAGTGTTTTTCTGCAGAATAAAACAGATATTTGAAGATGAAATAAAAAAGATATATGGCTGTCATGTCTAAATTTGTGACATGAGCATGTGATCGCTTATGCTAAGACGGCTGCTTCTTGTTTTTGTCCTGAAAAATAACAACCATGATGTCCCTGTCAATAGGCAATAAGCACCAAGGGCACGCTGTCGTCAAGGAGGCGCTGCAGAATCATCCCTGATTTAAGCTGACATGATCAATGATATCAGTCTGCCATTTGTTTGGATGGTAAGATTACATTTGTTTGTCAGAAACTTGAGAGGAGCTGAAAACATCTATCCAAGCTGAAATATGGTTATGAAGGACGAAAGAAAAGTGATATAATACATTTTTGATATAAATGAACTGAATGAATTTGTCTTTTAAACTGGCAATTCTATTTAAACTGTAATTTAAAGAGACATTTTACCCAAATAATATGAAAAAGGTAAAGTTATAGAAGCCAATTCATAGCATTAATTTCTTATCTTTGTGTGTAATAGTTATGTTATCGTACAATCTGAGTGTTTTCCAAAAAATAAATACATTGCTAATCAGTGTTCTCATCTTAATGGAGTGTTGTGTTCATGAGCATTTTTGCTGATAATTTACAAAACTGCAACTAAACTTTTCTCCTTCTGGAAAACACTCAGAGCCTTTTTACTACAAAAATAAAAAAGAGCTCCCTGTACCTTCACATAAACAGCACAGAAAGCCTCCCTCTGTGGTTTTGGAAATTATTAACTAAAGTAGGGAGTAGACAGGGTGGATTGCGAGGCGGCAGCACAAAAAGGTAGATTGCAACACTTTACACTCCTGAAATGCCCTGCACATCACACACTGATTGATGGCCTTTAACTGTGTGAAAGTGACTAATGGTGTGTTTCTCCTCCAAACAGAACAACATAATGCTGTCTGCTGTGCTGTCGCCAGTCATGCTGTACCGCTTCTTAATGCATTGTAATAAAACGCCGACTTCATACACTGCAGAAGATTATGACTAGACTGCTGTGGGCTTTACACAGTCCTCCTTTTTTGTGGAATATTAGAGCAAATTTGTCCCTTAAACTAATACCTTTGTTTTTATGATTGGACATAGGTGCATTTAGAGGAGAGCGCAAGTATTTGTCTGTTGAATTGAATAAATGTAGTGTGTTGGGGTAATTTGTTTTTTCGGTGTCCACTGATGTGGATTAAAAGACACAACCATCAAAGCAGCAAAGATTAACAATGCTGTTTCATGGGCAGTTAACCTAAAAAAACCCGCCCAAGCACCGTCACATGCCACACTCGAGTGCCCACAGTCTGCACACACATATGTCTTTGTTTTGAAACGATAAAAGTTCAGGTTTTAAGGTTTTTTTTTCAGGTGAAACGCTGCTGCTGATTTTATTAAGCCGCTTGTTGATTTATGAAGTTTGTCAGAGAGCTGTCAAAGTCGGAGATGCATTCATGAAAGCTGGGAAACTTAATTTATTATACATTATATCATTAACCAGCGCAGGCTCTCTAGGAGGGGTGGCTGTAACGACTGACTGATGTAATTAGAGTAATTGAGAGGTTGAAAAATGGAAAAATACAATGTAAGGTTAACAAAACAGTTTCAGTGATGAATTAGCTTCAGTGACGAGAATGCTTTTTTATAATAAACAGCAAACTTGAAAATGGAACTGGATGGAGGTTTTTCGAATGAAGCTTTGAATGCCTCGTTATATTTTATGACTTTATCAGACTGAAAAACAAACAAACAACAAAAAATTACTCTCTGAATACTTCATGTGGCTTAAACGAAGGGATCAGTTTCCTGCAGTCTTTATTTTCTCTCTGTGTTTATGAAGTGACGTTATTTTTCCAACAGTGCTTTAAGCAATCAAGGAAGAGAAACTACGATTTTGTACCCACAATGCACTGGAAAGTTGACTTGAAACTAGAATGTCAGAGTTGCCAACTAATAGACTATTCTTTACAGATTTAATACAAATTGATGTTTTTACTTGTTTTTTGCCTTTTATTTAATTTAAAGCTCCATTTAATATTTTTAATTCACCACAAAGTACCTGAGAATTTATCTTTAAAAAGCAATCATAATTTTTTCAGCTTAAGAACAAAACAAATAGTTTTTGGATTGTGAATTTAGCCGTTAAAACTTAACTCACTTCTTAAACTAAATAAATGAACTAAAATATTGCACGGAGTCCAATTACAGACTCTAACTGCACCCTGCATGCTTTTGAACTCTGATGGATGATGTGAAATTTGTCCTGACCCTAATGTGTTTGCAGAACTGATGAGAAAAAATGCTACTTGAGAGAAACGTTAACCCAGCTCCAACTCTGCAATCGACTTTGCGTCTCTGCACTGACAAGATCTCCTCCATAATGCACTGGGGCAGGAAGTGAAGTGGGGTTATTGTGACCGCATCAATGTGCTAGTCGCCGCCCTCGGGGGATCCGACTGTGGTTGATTGCACCTGGGAACAATTAGAGCCAATAAGGTTAACTGGGGTTGACCTGTTACCTTCTCGGCTTTGGGGTCAATGATTGATGACTTGTTGGTCTGCTGGAGAGTTAATTTGCTTTGTTTTCTTGATTTATTTCAAAGCACTTTTAAAGACTGTAGTTTGTCTTTAAATATATTTAAAGCATTTTATTTGGTGACAAGGTACAGTATAATCAACGTTCTTCTATCTATGGCCTACTGTATCTGCATATTGTGTGTAAAATCATCAGTGTGTCACTGTAATCAGGCCTGAATGTCTATTTAAATATTTATAGTTTTATTCATTTCAACTGTTGGCTCTTATTTAAAGGTGAAAATCAGTTTACCTGTCATCGGCAGCCTTTGAAATCAGTTAGCATAAATATCTGATAGCTTTCTGATGTCACATGACAAAATAACTCTCAGTTTTGTCATAAGATTTTACATTTTAATTGGAAATTTTGTTTTAAAGAAAGGACAACACTTCCCAAGCAGGAAGTGTTTGACAAATAATACCACTGAGTGACAGTGAATAGGATTCAGCGATTTTTAAGGATGAACCATAAAGAGGCTGAAATGTCAGGATATTTATGATCCATACTGCAAACAAGCCTGAACGAGTCTGAACGAGTCTTCTGCCTTCGAGGAAATGAAAATGAAAAGCTGAGGTGCCCCGAAATGTGTGAAAGAGGAGAGAGATGAGCTAAATGGTTCAGATACAACAATGAACTATATCCTTTAACAACTGTAAGTGGTTTAAGGAAATCTATGAAAAGGTCTGTGATAGAAATGTTACATTCCAGATCATCAGATTATTGTTCAATAATGTGTATTTTTAACATATAAAAACCAACATAAGTCAAACACTTATGTCTTGCTCACACTAATAAGTTTTGGCTGTAATTACCGTACTTTTCGGGCTATAAGCCACACCCACTAAATTTAACAACTAAAACCACTAAAGCTGTCTTCTTCTTCAGTGTCGGAATTTAACAGCCTCAGAATTACTTTGTCACACACTTTCTTGTTTATATTTGTCCATAAATTAGCTGCATCATAGTTTAAGCCGCAGGGTTCAAAGCGTCGGAAAAAAGTAGCGGCTTATAGTCCGGAAATTACGGTAATAATGATTACGAAATAACATGCAGTTGATATCTCAAAAGTGTTACATAGAAAGACATAACAATGATGTAGCATCTTTAATATGTCAGTTTATTGTATATAATGTGACTAATGCTAACTTAAGACCAACTATCTCTTCCTATTCTGCAGTTAGCTTTGTTAAAGCGTTAAAACCTGTTAGCTCCAGCTCGTAGTTGACGTTATCATGCACTTCATGCTGAAACAGGAACCTCTTCCTGTTTAAACCTGAACAAGTTTCAGTGAAAAGTTTAAAATGTCTTTCACCATAATAGGTTTGTTTAACTGTTACTCAAAAGTGTCTTTGTCACTTTCAGTTTCAGTCTCCTTGAACCGTTCTGCATGGTTTTGTTTTCTACGTACAAAACGTTCAGCACAGTAGTTTTCTCTGTCTGCTGATCTCAAGCTTCTGTGGCAAACTTTTATGAGTTAATGTGCACACGTATGTTCACTATCACACTGATATTTTTTTTCCAGTCCTGAGCAGCAACATGACGGTATGAATTTTGTATAAGTGAGTCTTCCGTCTTCTAAGAAACACAGTCACCAAAGCAGTTATTTTAATTGTAAATTATAAGTAAGTTGGCACGGACATGAATTAACCAGAGCCCTTTGTTCAATTAAAAATAACATTTCAAACATAAAAAAACAGAATAAACCAGTTCTTCCTGTTATATTTTACAATTCTGTATAGATAAGTCAATATATCTTTAACCATAAATAACATTTTCCAAGCACAGTGTTTAACTCGTAACAATTCTTTTCCCTATGCTGTGTGTTCTGTACTGTATTTGTTATCTCTCTTTATTTTCCTGTTTATTCTCTTTTGTGTTGTACAGCAGGGTCATCAGAGACTTTGCTGTCAGTCTCTCGGCATCAGATCTCTGTCATAATATGTCTCTGGCATTCGACGCAGCAGCAGCAGCAGAATTCACAGATGAAACGCTCCTTTGATCAGCGAGTCCTTTGAGTGCGCTCTGTAAACCTCCGCTGCCACTGTGGGCATTCAGGGGGCATCAGCAGCAGCAATGCCACAACACTGCCATTGTGCCGGAGCCTATCGCCTCATAAAACTCACTCAGAGTTTTAAAAAAACAAACATGGAGTCAAATGATCAAATTGCATTCCTTTTAATGCCCGACTGTGCTTGAATCATCTTAAATAATGTTGAACATTTGCAGAATGCTGCATGTATTGCCAACATCTTGTTTTGAAGTGCTGCAGCGTTGGTACTTGTGATGCATTTGATGCTTGTTCCTAGCGCTTGCATTTTTTATAGACGGTCCCCAAAGACGAAACACTATGGCTTCCAATACATGTCAACATTTTACCATAAGTAGACGCTGATCTGACTGCCTGGATCATCACTGAAACCTGCAAACACATCAACACAACGAGGATTTGGACAAAATCTGTCCTCTGTAACATTTAAGATTCATCTAATATGCAGAAAGCTTCATATTTTCAATGCAATATGTCTTAAAATCTTATTTTTAATTGCATAAGGTTGTGTTATAACTAGATCATGTTTGTGTGGTGTGAGTTTGTGTTTGTGTTAATGTGCAGAAGAGGATGTTCAGATGTTGTGCTTCAAGCGTTGTCTTTCACAAAGAGGTCAGTCGCCTCTGAAAGGCAAAGGAGACAGCTTTATGATAATGTTTCCTACAGAGTTCTGATACATTATTTATTTATTATGGAAACTGCAACAGGTCAGTAGGTTTCACAGCACTAAGAGTTATAAGTTAGCAACCCCTCGCTTTATATAACATCAAGTCGCAATGCACTCCTGAATGCGAATGTCGGACCAATAGTCACCATCTTTTCAGCTCTGTGTTGTCCTCAGATAAAAACCGAAGAGGAAAGATTTGTCTCTTTTGTGCTAAATGCTCCACTGTGTCACTGCTCTTGTCTTTTCACTGTCAGGTGCTGGGCAGGAAATATGCAGTCATTTCTAAGGGATTTTTTTTCACAGACCGAAGCTGCCTCCTGCAGCTGGAAACAAGATTGATGAAAGTGAATTAAAGCAATAAAAGTACTGGCTTCAATGAAAACAATAAGTTAAAAAAAAATGGAGCTGTGAAGAAGCCACAAAGTCATTTGAACCATTTCTAATATGAAAATACTGATTACAACAGTTTAGAGAAATTTCAGTTTTAAAGGGAAAAAAAATCGAGAGATTTCTAAAGCCTTTCTTCTTAATGTTATTTTCATTTTGCATCATTTGCTCAAAGAAGTGACTAAAAAGTTTTGAGGTCGTTGCAAATATGAATGTTATGTGTCCTAAAAAAGGTCTCAGTGCAGAATTTACTGGCAGCAAAGGGACCAGTTGATTCATAATACACACCGCAACCAATGGGGAAATAAAAATCTGTGTGAACTCGTAGCAAACATCACCTGCACAGCAAAGATTATTAAAAGTCTAATTATGCATATCAAACACCACAGACAGGACAATTAGAACAGGGAGGCTTCGGGCTGCCTGCAGCAGATGGTTTACCCATTTAAGAAAACTACAGACATATGTATTATTACACTGAGCTCAGCGTTTTATTTTGTACTTTTGTATTTTTATTATTGTGAAAAGCCTCTGCAGAAAGAGAAGATTTTAACTCGGCCCTGTTTTTTTGTTTTTTGTTTTTTTTAACAAACATTCTTTTTCAGAAATGTCTCCCCGCATTAAAGCAGCGTATGGGTGAATAAAACAGTTTGCACACACTAATGGCTTCAGTGATGTTTTGGGTTCTCGGAGGCATTAGACATTTGGTGAAGCGTTGCAATCCACTAAAAAAATAGAAAAAAAACACTTAAACAAAGGGCACATCTTTGCTGGGATGATAGTCAAGATGAGGATGGGAAGAACAAAAAAACCCCAGGAATTTATTGATGTTGTATCACATCTAAAATTTAGCGAATCAGAACATGATCTGTTATGGGATGATTCAACAGATGCTCCACTTCAAGATGAGACCAGATTTTTACTGTGGATGTCAGTTTTTGAGCCAAGACAAAAGTCAAAATGTGGACTGCAACAGGCTGGATACGATTTGTTTTCAGTCTAACCAACTGGAAAATACTGTGTGTACGACTTAATACACTGATACACACACAACCCGAAGGTTCTAATATACAGAAAACTACCACAGCTTTCCCTGCTGCTGATGCTCAGAGCAGCTGTTTGAGGTTTTTGAGGTGAGGGTTGTGAGGTCCGAGTCAAAAGTCTGCTTTCAGGGGGCCTTCCAGTCAGGATTTCCTACTGGGAACTCAGGAGTTCAGAATTCCCAGTTCGAATTAATTACACCATAAATTTCCGCTAAAAAAAACAAAAACGTTTGGTTAAATGGTCCAGTAGCGTGCAAGAGAGACACACACTCACTCACACATGACCAAGTGCATGATCTCCTCCAGGCTCACATCTCATGGAGATAACAGTGTGGGTTAACTGAGTTTCTGCTCAAGGATCTTTTTTTTTTTTTTTTTTTTTTTTTACAAAAAAATATTATAGAAGTGTGTCTGTTAAGAAACAGTGTCCGCATTATTCCAGAACATCCCTGCTGAAACTGGTTTCAACAAAAGACTTTGTGAAAACTGATGGTTTTTTTTGGGCTACGAGCAACAAGTTAAAGCACGCAGCCGCCATGCGAACGTACCATGAAAACAATGGAGAAGTTAAACGTGCATCAAAGACCTGCTTTACTTTAAACTTCTTGTTCAGGCTTAAGAGAAAAAGCTAGCTTAAATACTGTTCAAGAACTAAGCTAGTTGGTTTGGATGGTTGTATTATTAAATTATCTCACTTCCTGATTCAACTGTAGTTTTATTAAAATAAGAATCTGTAGTCTGATGTGAAGAGAGATGCTTAAGGGGCTTGAAATCACAGAATCATAATCATGGATTAGCACACTGCTATAAACTAGGATTTATTGTTATTATTATTATTTTCTTTCTGTGTTTGTAATGTGTACAGTGTATTGTGAATCCATGGTGCTTTATGGTATGGCATCATTAATGTGGGGATGCAGGAAAGGCAGAAATAGAGAGAGATGCATCCGGAGCAGATCAGGAGAGGTCCAAGGGTGAGCAGTCGCATGGATAACTCTCTCTGACTGGTGTGGGGCCACTGACTCACCTTGCTGCCAGGGCACAACATGTAAATAGTGCAGAACGGCATTTCACATTCAGGACCTGCACCCGGGTTCAGCCTGGCGCCGGCGCGAGGACCACTTTCACATTCAGTAGTTTGCTTCTCCTGTGACTACTTAGCACTACATATTCTCAACACACTGAGAGTAATGACAGCACAGTGAAGTGAAAACTGTGTATGCACAAACACACACACACACTCTCACACTCCTTCTTTTTTTTTTCTTCTCTCCCACTCTCTTTTTCATGCACACACACACACACGCACACACACATATATATAGTACAAAGACACACAGTGAGACACACTGATGCACAGAGAGGAGGTGGGGGGTGGGGTTTACCATAGAGACTTGGACTCATTGATCTTCTCTGGAGGGGGGGTTAGTTGAGATCAATCTCCCTTCACAACAGTGACCCCTGGTGGAAGATCAAAGTTCCCTAACAACAGAGAGATCTTTCAGTCAATCCCTCCATTTCCATTTTGATAAAAGACAAAAACAGCAATGATGCATCCCAGAAGTAACATTTTACATGTTGTATTGTATCTCACTCGCACTGCAGATTTTCACCGGTAGCAGAAACAGGTACTGAGCACAGGAGGAACACTTTACAGGCATGCAGGCTGTTAAAATAGACTGTAACAATGACAAGACAAGGCTGTGACAGCATGACAGGGAGACGTATAACTGAGCACTGCAACTCCACACAGAGAACTGCGGGGCTGTTTGGATGATTGAACTGGAAATGGTGACGTAAAAGCTGTTGTCTCCGAAGCAGCACTGACTGTGAAAATCATGTCTCTCCCTCTAAGCACCTCCCACACCATTTCTCCCTCATACCTCAGTCAAATCACAGCACAGTGCTTCTTATTGCGTTGGACAGCAGATAAACAACAATGAGACTATTTCTGACAAGAATACGTGGTGAAAAAATGTATTGGTGAGATTCCAGAGACAAAAAAAAACATGTTTGCTGTAAATATATTTATTCGTTATGAACTGCAGAAATGACATTTATGGAGTAGAGCCAGAAGGAAGTTCATTAATCAAACAGGAAGACAGAAAATTACCAACTTGCACAATCTCACCGGATAATATGATTTTGAAACGATCTTGAGTTAAAAAGAACAAACTCAACAGTTAAGGGACTTTAGTAATTATTTAGAAATTCACTGCTGAGAGGAGAGAAATTTCCAGAAGCCTCATATTCAGTCCGACTCCGATTCAACAGTAAAAAACTATCCAAACATTACATGCAAATTTATGCTATTTCTATTTGATGTGTCACTTCTATTAATAGGATCCCACTAATCACGGCACACCTACCAATTCTTGGGCCTCTGTCTCTTTCATCACACCAGTTTTCTTGTTGTGCAAAGATTTATATGGACCATAAGACCACATGCATAATGCATGAGCTCGGACTTATAAATATATCAAACAATATCAATAAATAAAATCTAACCCGCCGTCCTGGTAATGTGTGAATTTAACTGCTGACTCAGACTTCTTGGCCGGCCTGGAGCAAAAAAAAAAAACAAAAAACATATATATATATATATTTTATGGAAACGTACCAAAGGCAGAGACCAACGCTTGACTGAAATATGGTCACACAAAGCTAAAATGTGTGTGTGCATCTCATTTTTAAAACAATGCTGTCCACCTGCACATTCCTACATGCTGTCTCTGTGGAGTTGAATCTATTTTAGATGTTTTGATCAAAAACTGGTCTCGTAATAAATTATATACATGCACATATTCAATGCAATCCAAAAAGAGTAAGAACCTTTAAAAATAGAGTACGTTTGAAAGTCTCAAGGGGTCTTTTTAAGGTGGTAAAGTGAGAGGAAGTGTTAGGTTGTTGCTGTTTCCTTTCACAGCTGTTCATTGCTTCCTGCATTCTGGAGGCATGAAAACTGCTATCAACTGTTTGTGATATATTGGTCTGACTCACCTGATGTAGACTGCAGGTAAAAAACCAACCACTGGCAACTCCTCATGCCCCTCCCCCTTCACTATCTGAGTGTTACTGTTTTTCAGATTTCCTGTCACTGCGTCCTGGGATTAGCACCACCAAAGATCATTGAGAGTAATTTGAAAATGAAATATGAGAGGGATAATGGCTTCAGACAGACCTTTCTCCGGCGCTTCACTGGGTCATGTCAAGGCAAGTGATACACTGACTTCAGAGGAGTACTTCATACAAAAAACCCCCTGAACTATCCCTTTAAGTAAAAAAAAAAATAATGTTATGGAGGTTTAACTGTAAAATCCTGTAAAATGTGATCATGTTTTTGTTGCCAGAGGTTGATATTGTGTTCTAACAGCAAACATTAAGGTCCTGCCTTCAGATGCGTTCAGGAACATTTTGCTACTGGCCAGATGCATTAATTAACACCGTCTCCTTGATTTGTGGATTAAAAATTTCATTCCTTTCAAAATTTAATCAATTTGTGTAAAATAGAAAACTAAAAAACAAAGAGACATGATTGAACATGCACATTCACATAATCAGACAGACTGTTGATGTGTGTGGAAGAGAGGACAAGGACATTTACACAAACTGTTGTGAATAGCTTTCACAGTTTGTAGATTCGCCTTCTGAGTGAACTTGTCATAGTAATATTGCTGTGTTACCTATTTTCAGCTTCTCAGCAGCAGACAGAATAAGTGTTTGATGGGAACAATGGTCAAGGCTTCAAATATCAGGCTGTAATTGTCACAAACAAGATTTTTCTATTTTAGAGGTCATGACTCATTTTATAAGTATCTTTGTTTGTGGGAATCGTGTGAGCGTTTCCCATCAGCACTGCTGATACATTACACATCAGAGCGCTGCCGTACTTGTCTCTTGCTTTACATTTTCAATGCTCGCAGCGTTTTCACACTTTGTGATGCTTGATATCTGCTGGCCCATGCATCTCTCTTCCATTTTAGTCTGCCAGCGGTACAGTATCCATCTCCATTACATGGTCACAGATGGATAACAAGGCCAGGCCTGGCACAGCTCACAGAGTGGTGCTATTCCTCTGAGAATACACCCCTGCCATCATATTCAAATGGACTTTCTGCTGGCTGTCCCCCTCGCTCGCCATGATACACAATAGAAGGGAAGAGGGGAGAGATGTAGGAGGAGGGGGGACGGAGGGAGGGGAGGTGCTGAGGTGAGACTGAGGTGGGCTGATGAGACGAAGAGAGTTGCCATTGTCTCCAGGGGAAACAGGGATGCCAACAGTGAGACTCTCTGCAGACACAGGAATTAGATCATTTAGAAATTCAACCCAGCCCCCTGCACACCAATTGCTCTTCTCCTTCGACTGCCGCCCCCCCGCCCCCCACCTCCACTCACTACACCTCCACTCACTACACCTCCACCGCTCTCCCACTTTTTTCGTTTTATGCACTTATCGAGGCAGGTTGAAGAAGCTCTGAGACAGGCTGACACGGACACAGACTACCTCTAAAGTCCTTAAAAGGTAATTGAGCCTTCCAGCCCACACCGCTAATTTGTGCGGCTCTGCCCACTAGCTAGCAGTGTGACAAAAACAGAGGGAGGGAAACCAAGGAGTGCCGAGAAGAATGACTCCCTCGGACACAATATGTTAATTGGTTCTCTACAACTGACAGCCATAAGAAAGGTTGAGGCTATATAGAGGAGAATTACCAGAAAGGGCATGGTCAGGAAAATGATAATGATAATGGTTAGTCCCTGCAATAAAAAAAAAAAAAAAGGATTGCAAAACCTAGTCTCTCATCCCCTGTCTACAAAATGATAATCTTCTAGTGATTTTGTTCAACAATAGCGACCATTAAAATGAAATATACTGCGGTGATGGCTAAAAAAGAAAAATAATAATAGCACAAAAAAATGTATTTAATGGTTATGCGACAGAAACAGTTGGCGCTGTTAGAGGCCAGGGCTTACAGCGGATTAGGAACGGTGGGTGTTTGTGTCTGCAGGAGAAGTATATTGTGGTGGTAATTGAAAGATAACTGCAGAACTTCACAGGAGTCTGCCAGGTATGCACAAGGTACAGATCCGCCTGTGGCCCTGCTTTAAATTCACCTCAAGGATTTGATTTTTTCAAATGCCAACACTGTTGGAAATGAACTATTTGTCCAGGGTTTGAATTATGTGGGAGACCCTCCCATGAATCACCTTCAGTGCCTCTGTGGCCTTCAGCCTAGTAATATCCATATCTCTTCACTTTCCTCCAATCAATAATGAGATGACGCCCTTGGAAATGCAGGATAGATGACTCAAATGGGATATTATATTTGTTGAGACCACACAGAACAGAGCATGTCTGAACCAGATTAACATGCAGCTGGATTTTCTCTTCTTCTTCTTCTTTCTTTTTTTTTTAAACCCTGACTTTATTAAAAGGATGCTCGGATGTAAGCAGACTGTTCCATACTACAGCACAAAACTTGGTGCTAAATGACAAATGATGTTCTAAAAGTAAAAATAAATAAGTAAATTAATACATAAATAAAACATTTGGTCAAATAGGCATTAAGTTCTTGATTATAAATAACAAAACAGATCATTGTGAAGAAAACTAGCATCACTGTTTTGTGATCAGGTGTCATTATAAGAAGTTTTCTATCAATGACTGTTAGAATAAAAAGTTTTAAATGTATATTTTTGTAGGTTAATGCAAACATAAGTACTTGTTTAATCAGGGTTAATTAAAAAAGATAAACTCACTAAATACTAGAAAATCTTAGCAGCCTATAATCTGGCAAAAACACAGGTACAAAAAGGGATATTTATCAGAGTAGAAAACGATCTCCAACCTCCCTCTAAGTCAATTCAAACTCTCTAAAATTGAATCTGTTGCAGGACCCCTCCGTGCTCATCGGCCGGATGCTCCTTTAATGCTTAGCAGCACTGCGCTTGGGGAGCAATGAAGGAGTCCCATCTGTTATTCTACATGATTTCTATTACCTTGAATGGAAGAGTCTACTCTCTGTCTGGAATAATTAATGTTCAGGCCACTTCACAGCCACCTTTTCCCTCAAAGCTCAGAGGTTGCTATATTTTTCTACCAACAGGGGAGTTCAAAAAACTAACATCTACTCACACAGCTGAATTTTAACCGAAATATCCAACCAGAGGAAGAGGTCCATGCAGGATGTTGATACAGGGTTCAAAATCAGGTCTAAAGCTTGTTTATATGATGAACAAATCCTGTTTTTTCCAGGTAAAAAGGAATTTAAAGAGCTTGATAACATCCATTTGCAAAGAGTCACAAAAATATCTCAATTTTTTATATTTTAAAAATGTACTTTGGTTTTGTTTTGTTGTTGTTGATTCAGCTCAGCACTCTGAAAATGATGATAAATAGAAGAAAAACAGATTTTTAAAACCGAATCCACATTTTGGTTATTCTATTACATTCTGCATTTTATAATTGATTCCCCTACTTTCATTTTAAATCAAATTCCCCAATTCCAACCCGGTTTTTAACCATCATAGAAACTGTATATAGTCACATCTTTTTATACATTGCACAGTGCCGGACGCTTCGCTCTGTTGTTCCTCCCAGCACAACACGTAATTATCTCACTCTTATTCAGGCTTAACTATACGGCTTATCGTATACAGACCGGTCCAACTGATCCCCCTACTGCACGCGTCAACATTGGCCCAGCTCTGTCTATTGCAATGATAACAAAAAAATAATGGTGTCTGAAGAAGCTTGTGTAGATGTGGGTCAGCCCAGGGCCTAAGCTGAACATAATGATGTAGTGTTGCCAGAACCGGGCGCTGGTAAGAAGAGTCTCCTTCAGGCCCATAGTTAATAGAGAGGACTCCGACTCCCGCCCCCACATCCCCCTCAACCTCCCACTCCTGCTCGACCTTCTCTGTCTATCCTCGCCTTACCATCAATTCATCTCCCTCCATGCAATCTGCACGCAGGACTCTGTTAAATCAACCGACGGGTATCAAAGATCCCCACCTTGTATTTATTTATTTTTAATCTAGTATGGAATATGACTGCCTCCCTTTGCTCATATGGATTGTAGTTTCAGTAAATTATGAGCGTTACAGCTGTGATCATAATCAATTACAAAGACCTAAACTGGATAAATGAAAGCCACATGGTATATCTAATTAAAGTGACGCATGAATACACGCACATATATATTGTAAAACCAGGATTTATGAACGTCCTTGGAGGGTTTCAGCAGGTGTTTTAATTTCACCGAGATGGAAGCTAAATACCATTTCAATCATGGTTTTGTTTTGGATTCCACAAATCAATTTTCATTCGTGTTTTTTATGACTGACACATCTATTTACCCATCATTCTATGTAACTACATATCAATCAGGTTGTCCGTCAAAAACACGCATCAGCTCAGACAATAGCTGCTGCTCCATAAATGATGTATAAATACCATAAACAAGTTAGTGATTAAAATATATTGCAGTGTCACCATCTGTATACAGGTGTTTGTGTTTTTTTTTTATTCACTTTACCCCTTCCTGTCATTCATTAAACTCTTCTGTCACCCAGGGTGACAGGCGTCCTGAGCTGTGCATCCTGTGTCTCCGCCTGCCATTGATGATTCACACCCAACCAGGGGGAAAACAGAGGGTTACTAACTAGGTCCTCCAAGGCACCAGATGTCAGTGATTAATCTTGATGAAGTTGCGACTCTATGTCTCCCTGGCTGTCTCTTTTTGTCTCCCAACCTGGTGCTGAATGACCCTTTCCCTCTGTTTTCTCAGCCCATTTTTTACCCATTAGATCGCCCTCAATATGGCAGGTTCTTTATGCAGATGGCTGGTGGACGAAGCGGGGACAGACAGTGAACAATCAGAAACTGTCTGTCTGCAATAATACACAGGAAAATTATTACAGTAACAGAGATCTCTGCAGCCTTTATAGGGTTTTCTATTGGTGCCATTTTATTTTATCTGACTTTATTTTAGTCTAATTTAGTTTCAGCATGGCAGATATGGTTTATATCTAAGAAAAAAGTCAACCAGACATAGACTGGAAGCTTAAAAATAATAAATAACAAATAGATTATTCCTATCATAAACTCAGCTGCACATACAGTACATGTACATTATTTCATCTCCCATCTGCCCCAGGCTTCAAAGATGGGTTTAACCATGTTATGACTGCTTAATAATAGTTGATTGTCTGTTATTGCCTCATGCAAGAAAAACAAATCAACAACTGCCATGTGACAACCAAACTGGAACGATTCAAGTTCACATATAAGAATTTTTGAAAACCACAGATATGTTGAAACACGTTTGAATTTTATGTTTCTTTATGTTTCAGTTTAAATTTCCAGGTTATTATCATGTTGCAGTTTGGTGTGGTTAGATTTATCACCACTAACACATCTGAAAAATGTCTCTACGTCTTGATTAAAGTATCTAGTTAAATCTAGTCAGTTACAAACTTGACTGACAGACGCTGCAAAACATCCCTCCACTTAAATCATCATCATTTGTATGCCAAGTTGGTTCGCTGCCCCCGGCAGAGGTTGACCAAGCCAATTAAGTTCTACAGATGTGCACCTGTTGGGTTATTGGAGGAGAAGACGCTTACTGGTTAGTATTATGGGTGGTTGAGAAATTGGTCAGCTGATCCTTGAAGGACTAACTCAGAATGACCGACCATGCATTCCCTCTGGACATGTATCCAAACAACCTCCGATAGAGTGAAATATTTCCTTGCTGCCTTAAAATTTTAAAATTCTCATATTTGAAAACCAGTGGATAATTTCATATTTTCTTTCACTGGGTTGGCTCCATTAGAGGGTTAGGTTAGCGAACTCTAAGTCCCCGAGGGTCTGAGGTGTATTTTCCACAGCAAAGATGCTAATAAATGCTCATAGAAACATCATATGTTTATTTTGGGCATTTGGTCACCACGAAGTGTAGCATCATCTTTGAAGTGTGTTTGTGATCTCTGACAACAAAGACAACACTACAGTAGAGTCTACAGGCCATAATATTGTACAAAATTAAGTACCGTACTTTTTGGACTCTAAGCCGCACCCACTAAATTTAACAACTAAAGTTGTCTTCAGTGTCTGAATTTAAAAGCTTCAGAATTACTTCCTCACACACTTTCTTGTTTATATTAATTTATAGTCGTCCATAAATTGGCTGCATCATAGTTTAAGCCGCAGGGTTCAAAGCGTCGGAAAAAAGTAGTGGCTTATAGTCCGGAAATTACGGTACTTATAAAGTTTAGAGAACATCATAGACCCAAGCTGTAAATGACAAAACCAAGAGAAACAGGACAGCAACATCGATTAACCAACCATCACAATTACTGATATTTCAGTTTATGATCGGGGTCTTTAATTGTCACAAACATTTGTCAAATGTACTTTTTTGAATCAGCATCATAAACCTGCGACCACGCGAAGGATAAGCAGTTACAGATAATTGATGGATTGATGGCTAGATGAGTCATTTTGGGGGAAAGGTATCCCCCTGAAAAAGCTTTCTGGTCACAAACTCGTCAACACGAACCTTCAGTGTTGCCTCAGAAACAGCAGTCGCAGTGTGCAACCTTACAAACCCATACATGATGCATGCTGCACATACACCTGGTGCTATTCTTGGCTTGTTAAACTGACATTTATAATTCATGAAGTCGTTGCATTTCTCACATTCAGCAAAACAGAGAATTTTCATGTATGTTAAAAGCTGAATTTAAAAAAAAAAGCAAAGTGAGGACCTTATGGCAGCAAACATTTATAAAATGCTTGTTAGCTCACTCTAATGGACTGAATGGGGTTAAGACATTTACAACTGATTCGTGACTTCTCTATTTATGTATCTACTTATGCATTTTAGTCAGCAAGTCACTGAAGAAAGCACATGCATTGTTGGGACAAGAGGCATAAACCCTTTCACGTAAGACTGGTTAGGGTTGGGGAAAAGATCAGGAAATCGAGGTCAAACCATAAAGGAAGTTTGCACAAGGAAGCAGACAACACAATAAAAGCACCGACAGTAACAAACATGCATATCAAGGCTCTTTATGATGATTTATAGACAGAAAACACCTATTTTTGTTTAACCTCTATGTCCCAGTTTATTAAGATGAGATAAATATATACTAGCAGGTAATAATGTGTGAATTTATTGTAGTTTTGTTACTGAAAACTCTTACAAATACAAATGTTACCAAGTTAGTGCATCTGGAGCAGAGCTGTGATTTCTGTTTTGATATGTTTGCCCCGGCCCTTGTCTGTATAACAGAGCTACAATCACATTTGAAAACCAGGGTAGCAAAAGTCATAGTCTGTCTCTTAATAACATCCTTCAGAAATCAATTTCAATTTCTCATTCAGCACGACTGCAACACACGGATCGATCATGTTAAACTCGTATGATTCTCTGAAATACCAACAGAGCAGAGCATCTGTTTCTCTCAGCATCTCTGCTGTTAGATCAGCTGTAGTTTAAATACAGTGAGGTGTCTTTTTGTTTGCTTGTTTGTTTGCCGCATTTTATAGAACAACCGCAACTGAAAACCAAACTCAACTCAACATTTATCTGCAAATCTGGGAAGTTCAAGAATCCTACACAGTACTTCGATTGAATAGATGTTGCAGCTATTAAACCTAGAAATGTCTTCAATCCTCACTAAGACAAAGTTAATATTTGGTTTCAGGACATATGATTATGTAATGCTATTTGCATATTGTGTAGAAATACTTTAAGGAATAATCAGCAATATTTTTTTAAATCAAAAGGGCAAATTATAAGCTGCTGCAGACACAGGGATTCTCTAGTTAATTCCAAGAAGGTCTAAAGTTAAACATGTGCTTTTTTAATAATTAAGATACAATAATCTCTCTACGAAGCAACTAATAACCGAAACAAGGCTCAGCTCTTATATTAGCAGTTTGCAGAAGAAAACATGCTTTGAATAGAGGCTAGCGCTGCCTGGATTATGTATTTTACCAACAAAATATGCTATTAATGTGTGTACAGGCAAAGTGTGAACAAGTTAATACTAAATATAGGCCCACAGGCTTTTCTAAATGTGTGCTTATAATGCATTTTATTTGTTTTAATAAAACTTACTGCAGGTGTTGGTGATGTTGGGTGGTGACGTGTCGCAAGACCCAACTCATGTCTGAGCTTTATGAAGGCGAACAACTTATTAATGTAGGCCTGTCAAGTCTCATTAAAAATATGCACCATTATATATATATTTTTATTTCGTTTTGTCTCAATGCAAAACTGAATAAATAAATAAATAAAATAAACAGGAACAAAAACTACAAACGCTAAGTAAATATAATAACTAGTGATAATAAATGTAACATTTTGTGTGGATTTTGCAAACATGAGATTGTTATGTCTTTCCTATTAGCATTTCTTCCATTCCTCTTTATTTTTTTTTTTTTACTCCAAACATCAAATAGTCATTTCTCTAATTCCTCCAACAAAAATCAAGTCAAATCTTTGCCTTGAGGCAGAGACATTTCGATGAAGGTGCCAATGTTTCGGTTTGATCATACTGCTGCTGCGATGTGTGTTGAATATTCCGGTCTTATATTAGCCATTTTTGGTTCATGTTTGAGTTTTTCTATTTTTATTACTCCAAAAAATGCTGAAGTTCTGTCTGCCTCATGACCTCAAACGTGTTTGGGAAAACCCATGATGATTTAATGAGCTTGTTTAATGATCCGTCTTACAGAGGAATCTGATAACCTTCTCCATTTTCACTCTCCCTGTTTATTTTTCTTTCTTTTCTTTGCAGAGAAGCCTGAGCTTGGACGCTGGTTACCTTGAAATGCACTCAGTCCTCCGGATAGCACTGTCTGTTTCTGAATTTAGGTGTCTGATCACTGCAGAGTCACCACACTGTCACCGCACTGTCCCTGGCTCTGAGACAGCAACCGAGGGATCATTTTAATAGCGGCTATAATGAATCTCTCTGATCACCGGGTATGAAATCCTCTTTCTGTCCTGCCAGTCCTCAATCTCTATTCTGTATTTTATCCGTGTCTCTCTGTAAAACATCACATTTTCAAATGTAATATGTATGTAATGTAGGATAAGACATGGTGGCACAGGAGTCTGTGGAGCAGAGACAGCTGCTCGCTCCTCACAGCTGTAATTGGAAGACCACTGCAGCACCATTTGACAGATTGTAGCAGATACTTCCTTGAGACATTCTGTTATGATGTACTCCTTGGTACTGGCTGGATGTGACGTGAACACATTTTACACCACCAAATATAACATCCAAAAAGTCTGCAGGTGGTGGTTCCTTCTGACAGAGCGCTTGAATTCTTGATAACAAAGCAGTGCTAAGGAACAGTCACATTTTTAGTGGGAAAAGGCAGAAATCTTGCATCTACCACGCAGACTTTCCCCATCTTGGCCCCTGCAGCACCGGCACACGCTGAACACGACCACGTAACCAGCTTCTGAGGCTAGAAGAGTTTTTTATTCAGCTCCCATTTAAAGCTTTTAGAAAAAGCTCTTAGCTGGGCTTTTTACAAAGAAACCCACCTCTGAATAAAAAAATAAAAAAAAAAAGGGAACTGGCATCAGCAGAGTTTCTGAGGAGTTATATTTGAAAATATAAAATCTCTCTCACCACTTGATTCTTTTGAGCCAGTTGTAAGAACTTTTTCTGGTCTTACCACCCAGATTAAATGTTAAATGCTTCATTAAAGACAAAACTGAAACAGCAGTTTACCGTCTTTGGTTGTCTATTCTTTATTGGATTATCATTCATAGGATTAGATTATTGTAGGCTAATTCATTTCACTGCATTTTAATACCCTCATATTTGACACATTAAAGGTACCCTGGATGTATTTAATTGCAAATACAATTAAAAACTAAATGCAGTGCTGTCATACTGCACAGGATAAAGGTAAAACTCAACTGCTGTAATGGTGTAATGTTTATTTCAGTCCTCAGTCCAGTGAAATCCATCAAAAATACAGACATTTCCCTTTTATTGTAAATGTGATGACAGTGCTGATGAGCATTGAGCCACCATGCAACCAGTTGAAAAGATCACTCATTAAAAATGCAGATCACAGAGCAGCAGAGTAGAGTTTCCTCTTAATTACTTGCTAAAAGCAAAAAGATGTCATCTATACTCTGTCACATACTCTAATACTGAAACCATTAAAAGTTGTTAAAAAGTTAGCAGTTAATATTGAATTTCTTAAATAGATTCTGGACTAAAACATTTTAACTGATCAAACTGCCAAAAAATCTCATCAACAAGGTGGTAAATAGTTGGTTGATTATTTTTGAAATGTCCCCCAAATGGCATTTTATCAAGCGCTGCCAAAACTGAGCAAAATCTGTGGTAAATAAGCTATAATGTGCACAATCAATAGCTCAAGCTGCTGATCAAAATGGGTAAACTTTCTAATGTTTATTGATACAGAAACAATGCATGACATTGTGCCTTGCCAAAAAATTGGATGACTTGATCAATGCATGAACAATAAATATGTCCAAACAGTGCAACAGCCAGTTCTTAGCAGCTGGATAGAGAGAAAAACAAGAAAAACAAGAAAAAAAGAGTAAGAAACTTATTTGGCTAAGCAATATCAAAACAGCTTATTTAAAAAAATGTAAACACATTTTTGGTGTTTTTGTATCAAAGAAAGTTCATTTTCCCAGAAAGAAATGCGTCTGAAAAAAGGACACAAAGACTGACTGTCTGATTGACTGTTTGCTCATCGCACTTGGCAGCCACTGAGGGTTTGATGTCGAGAAAAAGAAAAAAAGCCGCCAGCATTTGTCAGCTGGTTTGTCCAAGCTGCACTAGAAAACACTCTGAGGTCGTAATTATGATCAACCAGCTGGCATGTTTCTTGATACTGGCTTGGCTGGAGCTCGAGGGTCACAACTCCTCACATGTTACAAGAATATAAGTATGTTCACTGGAATTTCACATCCTGCCAGAAATACGCTGTTGTCATAATAAATAATATACATGCCACGAAAAAAAGGGGGAAGGTACAAGTCAAAAGTCAATGACAATTTAATAAAGTGGCAGAAAATGTTTATGTTGACACCGACTGTGTTTACAGCCCATCACTTAAATGCTGAAGCAATGAAGCAATTATAAAAAATAATGCGAGAAAAACATGGATCAAGCGAGCAACTTGGTGTATTTTTAATGGAGGTCATGCACAGGGTGTTAAAACAAAAAAAAGCTTTGTGTTATTTGCTTCATTATTTTAGGGGTGTTCGGTCATGTAAACACCAGACTCCAGTACTGAGCCTGCACAAAAGGTTTATGTATTTACTTATTTTTTTACGGCCTCTGTCTCTTTTTTATGCCTCCTTCAGTCCATTCGGGTCTGTGAAAATGTTATTGGTTAAACGGGAGCAACCGAGAAGCAAAAGGAGCGATTCAGACACAGCTGACAGGAGTAACAGTGACATGAAATGTTACACATTGGTCATAAAGCAAAATGGGGCAACAACCACAGCCATCTTTAAATTGTTCTCATAAGGACAATAATTGTTACTACCTGTTATGTACTGCAGTCATAGTTTCACAGGACTGTTCAATAGTAACCTGAGCAGGAACCCCAACCTGTGAATGAAATCCACTTCAACTTTATTATAATAAATTAGTTAAAAGGCCAAAAATCAAAGAGATGCATGATATGATGTTCATTTTTGATTCGTCCATCTGTTTTCATATTATGTAGAGAAACATGTTATATACATAGACTGGGCTTGTGCAAAACAAGTTATAATCAAACAAACATGACACAGTTGCTGTCCATGCATCAGTTTATGAAGTTAATCCTGTAAATATGGGGCACAAATTTATAACAGAGCTTCAGGTGTTACTACAAGTGTCATTCCTGCTTCTACAGCTAAAACAGAAAAGATAATTGCTTTAAAAATACTGATGAAGTGCAACATTTTTGTATGAGAAGCATTCTGGTTTCTATTTGTGGTCTGAGTAAAACTGACCAATCAGGTTTTACCTTTGGTAAATGCAAATAAACTAATAAATGCACAGTTTCCCCCTTTAATCCACATTCTCACTCCAGTAAGTCAAGATTTCTTCTAACATTTGATATTGTTCAAGAAACGCTTTCTATTTGGAAGAGTAAGTAAGAAATTATTGTTCCTAGCTGTTTAAGTTTAACTGCCAAAAAAAAAATCCAAACATATTTGCATTGCTTCAGAAATTTAAAAATTGCTGCCACATCTGGGAAATGAATGCAAAACTCTGCATTTGTCATTAAAATTGCCTTCCACCTTATCTTTGCCATTCATAGTCACGGAGATTTTCCGAATCAACAGCCTCCCTAAGTAACTTGACTTCTAAAACCCGCCTCTGAACGCCGTGTGGGACGGGAGAGAGAGTCAGACCTCCAGACAATAAGATTATCCAAAGGCAATTAAACTTGGGGCCTTGTCTTGAGAAGTCTCCATCCAAGCCAATCCCCTTTTCATCCTTACCTTTCCTGCCTCTTCTCAGCAACCCCATTGTTGTGTGATTAACTCCCGAGCACCAGCGGGAGAGTCTACATTCCCATTAACCAGATCTGTGGTGGGGACAAAACATTTACTAATCACCAATCACAACCAGGAGCAAGGCTCTCAGGTCTTAGCCAGCTCTGTAATGTGGTGATGAGCCGCCAGCTCCTCCAGACGCTGTGCTCTCTTCCTGTTAAAGCTGCACTCAACACTTCATAAGAAGGTGCTCAAACATGTTTTTTTTTTGTTTCTGTTGCCATGGTGCTCGACCCTACAAACCTCAGGTTCATAGGAAATTTCACTTTATCCTCAAAATTTGATTTTTTTGTTTTTCATCTGAGAGCTGGATGATGGTAACTTCAGCACAGGCACAAAATATTTCAATTTGAGCATGAGCACGTTGTCACGATGTCGACACTTCACACACAAACAAAGTGGATTTTTTCTTTTATTGACAATGGATTTCTTTACACTTTTTGTTGATAAAGGTTCAAATCACAGTGTAGGGAGGAAGTCAGGGTGGACGGATGGGTCAAATATCGGACATGACCCGTATTAAACCAAGAAGTGCCGACTTATTTCAACTTCCATCACATCCTTCACTCAAGTTTTGTGCCTCACATACGTTCACTGATGTGAACCCGACTCATGAACCTTCCAAAACCTAAACAAGAAGTTTTATTGCCTTAATCTGATCAAACTGCATCTGTTTAACAAGACTACACAACAACTACTGTAAATATATGTTTATGAGTGACTGTAGCTGTCATTGGTACTCTCTAATTGTCATTTAAGTTGTTTCAGGAATCACTGTCAAACATACCGTACTTTTCGGACTTTAAGCCACACCAACTAAATTTAACAACTAAAACCACTAAAGCTGTTTTCTTCAGTGTCGGAATTTAACATCCTCAGAATTACTTCGTCACACACTTTCCCGTTTATATTCATTTATATTCATCCATAAATTGGCCGCCACATAGTTTAAGCAGCAGGGTTCAAAAAGTAGCGGCTTATAGTCCGGAAATTACGGTATTTTGTTATTTATAACATGTTTCAAATACACAGAATATAGCGTATAATGTAGCACATTAACTATCTGTTGCACTTTAAATTTATTTGGTTAAAGGTGCTTTTTTGGATACAATAATAAATAGTCCTCCATGCATCTTATTTTTACATTTTTATTTCCCAGATATACCAATTGTCTGGAAGAAATCAGCCTTCCTCTCGGCATTGTGTCCTCTGTGCAACAGGGAGTGTGTTAAATCTCCACTTCTATGATCACAACATGTGTAAATTCCAATAAGTGATGAGCTCAAGCTACTGTGACTTATCTTATATTATTCCCCTGTTCAGGGTATTTTTCAAAATGTGTATTTGTTAATCCAAATAACTGGGTAATGAGAGTTTTAAACTACATCAATTCAGCTCGAGCATTCTTAATTATGATATGTAATGAAAATCATAATTGATGAATTGACTAGTAGCTCAGTAATGAATCACTTTCCATGCACATTTTATGCCAATTTCATTTTGACTTTGAATAAGCCCTAATTATCTACATTAGTAGAAGTCAATGCCTTAATATTTAATAAATCCCAGATAATCCCATAGCAATCAATTTAGATCAAAATCGCTTACCACCAAAGGTAGAAATGCTCTGCAAACTCATCCACTGTACCCTATAATGATGCCTATTTATATGCAGGAACTGCGGGATGTGTAATTACTTTATTTACTTCTAATCATGTCAATGAACCATTGTGCAAGGGTTAGATTGGCTGGGCTCATAATGATTTTTTTTTTCCTCTCCTCAGTATTGCATTAAGAAGTTTAGTCAGACAAAAAGCTCAGTTTGAAGGGATTGACCACTGCACATTGTGACGGCTCTGCATTCGATGCACGTTGTCAGGGGATCCTATAAGCGACTGTGACATAATTATTTAAATCACATTTATGTGTGTGGCCTCGAAGACAATTCTAACTAGTTTTGAATTGATTTGTAAAGTTATATCAGCTTTTGGTGGATGCTGTGAAGAAAAAAAAGGAGGGAATAAGTGGATCTGTAGTTGTTTTTTTGCCCACAACAGTAACAACAATCCTTGAACTAAGTTGCCAGTGTTGAATGAGAAATCACATTTGGTTCTTTTTTATTAAAGGTTATCCAAAATATTTCAAGGACCTTCAGATGAGACTGTAAGAGTAGTTCCATAATAGTACATATCCAGTGTTGGTTTGGAAGCAGTAGCCAGTATTTGAGTGCATTTAGCTGACTTTGTTCACTTAGCATTTTTCTGTTCTTGCAAATTTCTCCCTTTTTTGTGTCTTGTCCCTGGTGTTTCGCAGTTTGCTTTGATAGTTTGTATTTTTGCATGTGTGTATTCATGCTGGAGCTGCAGTATAAGAGAGCTGTGTCTTTTTTAAATTTATTTAACTATATATTAATGTTGTTCTCCTGATATGTTCTGTTTTGCTGTTAAAAAAGTTGAATAAATTAGCGAATGACAAATTCCGCCTATTGTAATGCAACATATTTTTATATATTCTTTCAAATGTTTAACATGCAGAGTGCCAATGATCACGTTCTTGTTCCCTCTTTAGTCTCATTCTCTCATCAAACTGTTTCCCTCAACATCAGATTCTGCATTGACACAAACTCACTGACTTTTATCTCTTAACAGTACTCACATTTTACACATTATTATGAGCTTAATGAATGTTTTTGCTGAAAGTGCTGCCGAATCTGGCAGCAGTTTGTTTTCCCAAGAGAGGTTAAAGTAGGTATGTTTAAGATCCCCAGCTGCTTACTGCAAACACTGGATAGGATTGTGAACAAATGCATAAATTAAACACCTTTTTTTTTTTACTATTTTGTTACCGACTTGCCGTCTTTGAAGAATGAACAGAAAGAGCGTTTCTTGCGGTGGCATCTTCATTCAAATGGTAATGTAAAATGTCAAATCCTGCAAAAAAAAAAAAAGTCGAAATGCCAGCAACACATAAGAGGGATTTCAGGTGACATACGCTTTGTAGTGCGGCCATGTTGGAGGTCCTCATCTGTAAGCCTGCTGTAGCTTTCATGACAGTGATGGATGACAGTCCTGCACACTACGGCCGACTGCGATGAATCGACATGCTTAAATCATGCTCCGATGATCACTTGTTAGTGTGTTTAGATAATTAGATTAGCTGAAAGTCGCTGAATGTTCCCATTAACACACCTGTCTGATGGCTAGCTTGCTAGTCAGCTAAAAAATCCCCAGGGGAGTTTATTTAAACACAATGGATCATCTCTCATGTGCTTTTTTTAAGAAGGCAAATAAGTAATTTGAAACAGCGTGTTTCCTTTGTTCTTAATAATCAGATTTGATTTACACCAATTCTTCAAGAGCTTCCTAGCAATACCACCTGCTGTTTTTAGAAGATTTTGGATGCGTCTGCAAGCATAAACCTCCACTTTCTGCTCTTGAAATGTGTCCAGCCATCAGATTTCTTGGATGAAACCTGACATCAATACTCAGTTTATTCTGTTAAAGAGGACCTAAGGCGTCTCACAACCTAGCATGCCACTGAACAACCCATAAGACTGATACAAAAAGGTGAAACATATTTAATTACATGAGGCTAATGAAAATGTATGCTTCTTCAGAAATTGTCAGGCAGCTGATTAACTCCAGATTAAGCTTAAGGAGAGGCAGCAGATTGGCATACATCTAGTAAACTGGTACTCTAACGAACGGAATACCAACCTGAAACCAATTAAGGTTCTCACTATTATGGCTATCTCCCCTCTGGGGGTCTTTGTGCAGCAATAAGTTCCTAATTGCCAGGGCCCCAGTCTTTTTATCTCTCTTTTTTATCTCTATATTGCAATGTTAATGTTAATTTGCGGGAAGAGCAGTTGATTAACGAGTGGCTCTAATCAAGGTGAGAAATCACGGGACGCTTCCCCCAAAATCTTGGTGATCACTGGAAATGTTTGGAATTAACTAACAAAAAAAAAAGAGAACATAAATAAAATAAAATCACATTTGTACAGATCCTCTCTTCTCTCCCGAGTGATTTTTCTTAGAGAAATAAAAGCCAACTGAGTCTTCCTTTTAAGGAAAAATCAATGGAAATGTTTCCTTTGTGAAATCAGACTTTAAAAGACACAGAAATGATATATAGCGACTGATATTAAATCCCAGTGGTGTCATTATTCGAGGGTACCTAGATAACCAGCGTCTCTGATTCCTGAGCAAGTGGAATCCCTGGCTATCAGATACAATAAAAGAGACAGTAGGAAGAAGCAGTTAAGCTCCAGTCTTTGCTTCATGTCATAATCCTTCCGATCTCAAATCCAAAGTGTGATTTCTCCTCACACACCCAGAATTTCCTCTCAGAAATTACCATCCACCAATTACACGGTGTCAGGAATGATTCATATCTCTTTAATGAGAAATGACAGTAGATAGAAAGAGAGAGCCACCTCGGGTTTGATTTCGTTCTCAGTGGGGTGGGATGATCTGTTGAAAGAACTGCCCAGCAGACAGGAACGACGGGAGAGGAAGCTGTCAGCAGTCTTTCAGTTATGTCCTCACCAGTATAATGGCGACCACGAGGCGACCCGGAGAAGGTGGAGAAAAGCTTTCAATCAATTATGCCTCACCTTGCCTGTGTGGGCCCACTGTGGGAGGGGGGGATATTAGCAGAAGACTTCCTAAGTTTTTTCTCACCAGTATCTGTGTCCAGTCTTTGCACAGCAGTCACTGTCAACCCCGTTATGCTGCTGGAATCAGATGGTTCTTTCTAAACAAATTAGGGCTGGGACTTTACCGCATTAATTACGATGAATTAATTACAGAAAAAATAACGTGACAGAAAAAATAACGCATTTAATCGCAATTTATTTTTGCACGGCAAACAGCGCGGAACGTTTCTCATTCAACGAGTTCCCAGTGTAGTTCAGTCGGTAGGGCAGGTGTCCCATGTGCGGAAGCTTCGTTCTCCACGCGAGTTCAATTCCGGCTGCAATCATTTGCTGCGTGTATATATAATATATATATATATATATAAAAGGTTCTCAAATCTGGATGTGTCCAATAAAGAATTTGCCTATCCGGAGCTCTTCCAGCCTCCGCTACCACCTCAATGCCAAACATGTTGCAGCTAGCACAGACAACAAAATGACAAAA
>JAQMCX010000032.1:982027-1043256 GCA_029814765.1 Acanthurus leucopareius
TGAGATATCGGACAGGAAACAGGGAGAGAGAGAGAGGGGAGAGACATGCAGCAAATGGTCGGAGCCGGAGTTGAACTCGCGACCGCTGTGTGGAGGACTGAGCCTGCCGTACATGGGTCGCCCGCGCTCCCGATTGAGCTAAACGGCGGCCCTAGTTCAGTTAATTCTTAAGTTTTGTGTCAAGTTTACTTTTTATATAAATTTTTGTTTGATTGTTTCCTGTTTTATTTTGGTGTCTTGCTAACCACGTCCTGTAAAGTTTCCCTCCTTTTGTAATTACCTGCCCTGCCCTTATGAGTTTCACCTGTGTTAACTTCCCCACCTATGTCTCATCATCCTAGTGTGTATATAGGCTCTGTGTTTCCCCTTGTCTTTGTTGGATCGTCTGTCGTGTTGCATTGTGCTGCATCGTGCTGCGCCGTCTGTTATCGTCTGTTGTCGACTGTTATCGTCTGTTGTCGTCTGTTGTTGTCGTCTGTTATCGTCTGTTATCGTCTGTTGTCGTCTGTTGTTGTCTGTTGTCGTCTGTTATCATCTGTTGTCGACTGTTGTCGTCTGTTGTCGTCTGTTGTCGCTTCCCGTGTTTTCGTCTGTCCTTGGTCGTGTCTCTGATCCTGAACTCCCTGCGTCTTTGGTTTGTAGCATTTGAGATATTTTGTCTTCTTTGATTTTGTCTGTTTTGTTTGCTTTTTTGTATTATCATCTTGTTTGTTAATAAATCTCGCTTTTTGTTAAATAAGTGAATTTTTTATCAGTGTTTGGGTCCTCCTTGAATGATTGTAAGAAGCAATTAGTTTTTCTTTAAAATATTATCACATCCAGACAGACTTTTGCCGTTCATGCACTCACCAGCATCTTCTTCTATGTTATGGTATGCTGCAGCACAGTCTGTGACTCACTGACTTGCTCTTTAGCTGCTTTTTTTTCTTTTAGAGCCACATTCATTCATTTTATAGCTTTACATCAATAGCAAACTTTCCATTTAATGTCTTCTTATTGACAGCGGTGACCGATGTTCTCCTGCAGTGTTACCGACATGTTGTTGCACTCTCGGCGCTTATGTTTGATATTCAATATAGCGAGCTCTAATAGTTCCCGGGTCAGAGGAAAAGTAATATTTCAGGAGCAGGGACTTTTGTGGGTGTCAGGAACCGCCATCAAGGAACAAATACTCGGAAAAAAAAGCAGGTTTCTGCGATCAAAATTCAGGTGAAGCACATGACCTGCTAAAAAGATTCCTTGGTTCCTGGAAAGGTTGTTGTGGTCAGAAAGGGCCATCTGACACCTAATCGGCAAGTTAGCAATCAAAAGGCACCTAGAGTGTGTGTGTGTGTGTGCAGTGGAGAAGGTATTGAGCGCATTGGTCGATAGAAGGCAATAGAGGGGAGTTTAACCCTGATTTAGCAGGGTAAATTGACCAACAGCACATTCTCATGTTCAGCATCAGCCAGAGGTAACGGCTGCAGGGGAGCAGGTTTATGAACACAGGCATTCACATCATAAAAAGTGCCTGATACGACCGCAGTCTGCACTGTTGCCCCTTGTGCAACTCCATGTGAAAAGCTCATAAGCACGTTGGACTTGTGTATTTCTGTGTGTCTACGTGTGTGTGTGTGTGTGTGTGTAAATTTAAACCAATTCTCCAGGACCTGACTCCTGCAGTGTGGTCTAGCCTTGACTCTTGATTGCTACAATCAGTTTTTTTCTGGGGCTAGACGGACGCACAGCTTGTACACTCACAAATACCAGACTTCCCTCCAGTTTTTTTATGTGTAAGGAATACAGAGAAAAAGCAGCTAGATATATTCAAAAGCTGGAGGCGATAAAAAAAAATCTTCCAAAAGCAAATATTAGGGGCACAGATGAGTGGAACTGGATGGTGACATGTTTGAGCATCACTGTAAATGATTTTCCTTCAGGTCATGCAGAGCTAGCTGCAGTTTCATCTTGTTTAGCAGCACAGAATGTAAGAATTTGTCTTATTTCTCTCTTTTTTCCCGAAAAAAGGAAAAGCTCTTGATGAAATTTCCTCCAAAATAAAATGAGACAATTCCTATTTAACTAGAGTGATCACTAAACTCTTACAGATATAATATTTATTTCTATTTGTGATTCATCTACTGACTTTTCCTGATTGATCAGTTAACCAGTGTGTTTATGGAATGAGAGACAATAATAATTAAAGTATAAGGTTTAAAGCTACAACCTCAACTATCATGTGTTTTTCAACAAGAGAAAATGAGCTGCCAACTGTTTTGATGATTAATCCTTCAGTGACTCATTTTTTTTTAAAGCATTTGCTTTTTCTGCCCTTAAACACAAGCATTTATTACTTTTCTTTGTCATTTATGATAAGCAGATTAAATGATAAAGAAAATGGTATTTAGTTTCAGGTTTATATCTAAGAAACAGTATAAAATCCAAAGATATGTCGATGATCTAAAACAAATAAATCAATAAATCTTCAGGTTCAAGAAGCTGAAACCAAAGAATGACATGAACCTTTTGCTTGAAAAATGGCCAAAACAAAAATTCAAGAATTGAAATAGTTTTTGATTAAATTTCAGTCAGTTCACTAATCCATTAATCAGCTTCTTGATATGGACGCAATAAAATATCTTGAGGAAGACAGAATTTGGTTTTCAGCGGCACTAGTGGTGGTTATTTTAGGTATTGTGAGACTTTTACAGACACAGTGAAGAGAATTACTGTCACATTACTGTTTCATGCAGGTAAAGTTGTACTGTGAAAATAAATCTCTGTGTCTGGAGCAGGTACTGCATGTCACTGTAGTGTAAAGCTGTAATGGACAACTAGTTATTAAAAAAAAAAAAATGGTGAAAATATACAAAAACGGGACCGTGACAGCATTTGGGATGACAGATTTTCTGGGGCTTAGGGTGTATTTACTGGCTGAAAACACTCCGTCCTGCTGGCCAAGAGTGTGTTTCTGCATGGCATTGCTGATTTGTGTCTTGGTGCTGTGATTCTCGCTGTGGCACAGAGTTATCTAAGCATGTCCTTAAACACTGACTATATCAGTTGTCCAAACGCGGTGGATGTTGGGTTATTTTAGTGGCTTTATTTGGCAAGACGGCACATGAACAGACCTCACTGAAAACCCACAGACAGGTTTGGTTGATATCCTACATATTTCATCCCACTTACATCAATAATTAAAACAAGATTTCTTAAATCCAACCCTCTGATTCAGTTAATCATATAAAAAATGTACACTTGCTCTATATAGGACGTTCGTCCTTCCCTTCTGTCGTTTTTCGCCCCCTCAGCACTTCACTTTCTAACACTCATGTACTTTTCTAAAGTACGCGATGCAAACTGTGACACTTTGCATGCTTTTATCCAGCAGGTGCATTGCACTCTTTGACCTGAGACTGACCTGAGAGGAGCTATAAGGACTAAATCAGGGTCATAATTATCAGTCAGATTTTAAAAAAATGAAACCAGTCTTCTTTGAATGTCAGGTCACATGGTTTGATCAGGTTTTCAATCCCTTTAATATCAAGTTCTACTATAAAACTAAATGCAAATGTAAAAAAAGAAGAAATAATTGCAAAATGTCAATCATTATTTCTCTAGTTTGCAACATCCTACCCCTGGCATAATTTCATTTCAATACTGAAAATTGACTCATAAATAAGCAACAATACACAACACTGTTGAAAAAAGACAAAAGATATTATTATTTTTGTTTTCTTTGTTGCCTGAGGCCACCTTTCCACTGGCCAGAATACAACTAGTGGAGTTGTGTTTGCTGTCTGCTGTGAAATTGGTAGATACAAAAGAAGAAAATATTGAATGGCTGACTTGAATGTATCTTTATGTGAGATTTCAGCTGCTGTGTGTCAAACTGCATATTATTTATGAAATGATTGGGCACAAAGTTGGCCGACCTTTGTTCAACAGGAAAAACAGCAAAGAACTTGGTTTTGCTGGTTGATAAAAAACCCACTTGCCTGTTATCTCATCATGTTTTATCAAACTATTGTTCTAAATATTCTACTCATCATAAATGATGACATTGGGAAACATAAGCAAGCATTTATATGGGTGCAGTTGGCTAATTACAAGGATTTTGGTTGTCAGCACAGGACGCAGCACTGCCTGCTCAAGCATTAACGACATGTCTGTCTGCTTTTGGACACGCAATGATGTTCAGAGGCAGATAATATAAATGCTAATTCTAATGTACATTATGTTCTCAAGGATTAAGACGTGGCCCACCGACTGATTTCGGTACCCTGAGGATTTGTACGACAATACAAACTTCATAAAACTCTAAGAGGAGAAATAATCCCTGTCAGCTCGACACATTGAGGAGCGCGGGGTGCCAATTTTTAGCTGTAAACAGCAGTCTGCAAGTCACTCTGCGAGCTGGCTGCTTTCCCATTTCATACAAGAAAACAAAAAATGTAACATGTTTGTATCAGATGATAAAAAAAACCTTTGCTGAGCCAGACCTTCTGTTTTTTTTTTTCTAAGTTGTTTCACAGTGTCACACATGAAAATGTTATAAAAGCTTTTGTTAAACACTGAAGCTGCTGTCTGCAAGTCAGAGTCATTATAGAAATGCTCAAAGTTGTGATTCTTGAGATTTCAGACTGTGTAGTTTGGTGACACCTCCAGATTCAAATGACAACAGAAAATACTCTTCAACACTACAGGAGGCAAAAAGCAGGGGGCGCTAAAACAAACTGTCACTTTAATCAAAAAAGTCAGGTAATAATTGAGCTTTAACACAATTCTAACAAAAACTCTGACTTGATCTGTTTGTAATTTTGTTAGCAAACTTTGCAGAAGTTAGCAACTAACTAGACATTTAATTCAATTAAAATCTCTATAACTTTTTAGCAAAACATTAATTTAACATTTTTGTTTTCATGTGTATCCTGATACTAGTTTAGGAGTTTGTTTACTAACCAAATAAATCATGTTTTTTGTGTTATATTCGGAAATGTTGTGTGTGCTTATTTGTCAAGGCCGCACTCAAAAAAAAACGGGGGTTCTAGTTCAAAGCCATGACAGCACAATCTTTCCCTTTTTCTTCCTCACATTATTTATCTCATATGTTTTGGATTTCCAAGGCCACTGTCAAATAAATGGCGCCTCTGCCCAGCTTGCATTTTTCAGTTTGAAGCCTTTGCATGTGCTGCTGGCACCATTCATCCCCACAGATAAAAAGGTCCATGTTAAAATTCTTGTTGTTTTAAACTTTATGAGCGAAAACAAAGTTCCCCAACTTCCTGCTCCAACTGATCCTTGTTTATTTTAAGAGATTACGCTTCACTTTATGTTTCTCAACAATTTAAATTGATTAAGTGTTCGATTTGAGTTTACTTTAAGTTTTGTTTGACTTCTCAGGTGATAAACAGGGCTTAAAGAAATTAAAATTTACCCTGAGATGCTTCTGAAATGTTAAACATCATCCAGTGACACTGCAGTTTGCCTCTTTGATGCCTCCACCCACCTCGTCTGCTTAAATTAGTGACTTCCTTCGCATCCAGGACTTTTCACAACCCACACTGAAGGGGTGTGAACTTGTTGCTTTCACTAAAACGAGGGGATGAATGAGCACGTAAATAGCTTGAAACTGTATTTATTCAACTGAGAGTTATGTATTTAGTTGGAGAGAGAGCGAAAGAAAAAGGGATGGAGGAATGTAATGACAAGGTATCTTCCAGCAGCCTTTGAGAGGGAGCCAGCACCAATTATGACTGGGTGTCTTTCCAGCTTGATTCTAGCGAGCTGGCCTCAAACCAATCTGTGCACAAAACATAATGGAAATTTATATTACACACACACACACACACACACACACACACACAATCTCCCCCCTCTCACACACACTTGTTTAATTCACTGTGTGAATAAACTTGCAAAAACCCATTTGAATAGCCAACAAAAGCTACTTTACCAGAACACCTATGCTTCTTATTAACAAGCCGACATTATACATAACTTCGGCGTTATATTATGATATAAATTCATCTGTGGAGAAACTGGAACCTTCTGTTCATGAACAGAACATAAAACCAACAGTGTTTTATTTTATTTTAATTCGAACCATGTGGGTGGAATCTCTGAGCCAGCACATTATTTTGGAGGAGATGTGTTGGTCGTTTCATTTCTACTTCACTTCACTTCAAGTTGATACAGAAAAGCCACACACACACACAGAGACACACACACACAGACACATTCAGTCATTTCCATTCAGTCTTTCTACTATTCTCAGGGTCAGGGAAACACAGACAGACTAAAAACGGTGGCTTTTTTGACTTGATGTATTTCTTTCTTTCTCTCTTTTTTTTATTTTGTAATTCAGGACTCCATATGTTGTCAAACAATCTGCAAGTAACAGCTGTGCACAACAGCTGTAAGCGATTGTCACTACTTAAGATGTGGTTTTACAGTCCCAAGCATATGTGGTACATGTACATATTTAAATTATGTTTATATTTAACTGTTTGCTTGATTTGTTTTAGTAATATTTTAATAATTTAACTATATTTCCAAGCTTATGTTCTATTAATGTTTCAATGGATGTTTGTGTATTGTGTAAACTATTAAAACTAGAATATTAGTGGACTGAGAATGAATGGCTTCATTAACCTGCAGAAGCCAAATACGTCCTCACTGGTGATTGTGTTTAATCTCAAGATCCCGAGTTAATTACTGACTCGTCCGGAGATTAAAAATGCTTGTTTTTCTTTTGATAACAGGTTAGCTAATTTTGTTGTGTTGGTTGAACCAACAGCCAACATTTCGTGATATCACGAGGATGTATCAGTCAAAACGTTAATGTTTTTCTCCACCTAACTCCCGGCTAAAAATTTGGAGACAGGTGTTGCGTTAGCGAGGCTGAGGTTGGGCGAATTAACCTGGTTACTGATGCAACTTTAAGCTAACTGTCACTCAAAGTGGTCACATTCATACTGATACATGATTTAAAGCCTAAAAATAATTTAAGTTAATGAATTATGTAAATATGAGCAACCTGCTACACACAAATATGCTGCTAATGATGTCACTTAAAAGCACCAGACACTCTTTTTTTCAGTTCTTGATAGTTTAGCTGTGACCTTGTGAAAAAAACCTTTTTTTTCCCACTTTATCTTTTTTTTATTTCCAAGGATCACGAGATAAATTAACCGGTTATCTCGAGAAAACAAGCTTCGTTATCTCGGGATAATGAAATAATTAACTCATAATCTGCTTCTCCATTCTTTCTGGCTGGTTGAGCTCCCATCCTGCTCTGGTAAAGCTTGGGAGACATACACTCCAATTTGGCCGAGGTATAATGCCATAACACGTGCCAAAACGAAAAACCTGACATTTGTCATTTAATTTTCACATCCAATCTGTTCTTACCATACGAGGAGAAAAGCCAGTCTTTGAGAAAAGGAAAAAAAAAATTTTTTTTGCAGCAGTTCCAATCTCATCTCTCTAATATGCAAGTAGTTTTTCTTTCTTATTAATAATAAACAATGCTGAAATGGCTTGAAATGCACCGTGGTGTATTGATCCCAGGACTAAGGACATCTTATTCTTCAAACATTGCCGTTAGATTGTCTGCTGGATGAATAATTGTCATGTCGGACGATGTGTCAGCAATGTCACTGCGAAAATGACAGGGAGCGAGGAGAAAAAGTGCTTGAAGGCTTGATATCAGCCATCAGGGAAATGTAAAAAAAAAAGTGTGCACATGCCACATAACAACCAATATGCCCTTAAAGTCCTTCGCTGTCAGCGTGCACACACAACTAGTCACAAACACATAGCCAGGTTGTTTTTCTTTCGGCGAAACGTCTCAGGTACTGTAATACAAGAGACCAACCTGGATGTATTGAAGCTGACAGGTTGTCTGGCAGCTATTTTCAAATTTATTTCCATGACAGGCATTTATTTCAAATACATCATGTGCCGTCGCTGCTGTCGGCATCACATGTTGTACCTGGAAAACAATCTCAGTGACAGCATGTATTGATGCAAACAAGGTGTCCTGGCAATGGACATTAATTTTAAAATGGATAATCAGCCAGCATTTTTTTTTTTTTTCACTCCGGAGAAGAAAATACAAACTTGGATCGAGACATGTTATCTGTCACAGGCCTTCAGTCATCGCAGACTTAAAGACGATGCAAGAAAAGGCAAAACCCGGTGAATGTGGAATCATCGCGGCTGTGATTAAACATTGTTCCAGTGAGAAATAACACAAGTTCAGTCTACCTTGCATCATCTGCGTGTTGCTTTAAAGCACATCCACTGATGATATGTTTCACAGTGATGCAGAAGTACAGATCAAAGCGATTCAGATTGATCAAGTATTGTTTGAGCACTTAAATTTTGCATTTCGATGCTGAGTCTTGTCTTGCGCAAGTCAAATGAAATATTAGAATAAATCAAAGAGATCAACGCGTGTCATTTGCATTGCTTTGATACTGCAATGATACCAAAAGTATCATTACACTTCCGAGACAGAAAAGTCGTTAGCAAATGCTCGTTTTCAGAAGAGTCGGGTGCTCAATTTTGAATCTGCAGAGATATTTCAGTCATAAATTAAACCTCACAAACACTAGAAAGGATAATATTTTATTCACATTTGCATTAATTCCTGCTCAGGTTGAAATTTGTCAGGTGCAATCATCTTTAAAAGAAGTGACTTGATTAAACTGAATTAAAGACTCGAAAAATTGGTATACGCTGCTGAAGACAGAAGTGAGCGAGGAGTGCTCCCGAGTCATAGACCACTGACATTATGAGCACAACAAATTGGTATCATATCTTCCACCTGGCAGGACATATTCACACCTGGACTTAGGTGGCCTTTTTGACACTAATAAGAGTCCAAGAGGGAAGGAGAGGGTGAAATCCAGCTGAAAGCAGGCCAGTGGCAGACAGCTGAGGCCTGTTTGGCACTGATCTCTTGACTGACTCAATGAGAAGTTCACAGATGGCTCACTCATACCAGGCTTGAGGTGCAGAGTAAACAAAGTGCTGCGGATGTTTCTAATCTGACCCCGGCAGAAACCCGTCAGGGGACGGTGACGCCGAAGGAAGGAGATTGTGCGATTGCAGCACATGGAGGTATAGGTGGAGCTGTAGGTGCAGCAGGGAATGGACCATGTCTTATTATATCCTGCACTTTAATGAACTCCTCTGATTCATGTCATTATTTCTGCTAATTGAATTCGTTGTTGATTTATGTTTGGTCGGGTTTTTGCAATTTTTATCTACCACCCAGTGTAAATGGCAAGAATATGGAGCTTATTAAAATGCGACATTTCCTGCGAACCATTTGCATCTAATTTTGTACATTTTCTCAAAATATTCATACAGCACAGCATCCTATGGCTTCCTGCCTCATTCATATTCAACTGCTGTGCGGCGCTAAATAGCCACGGTGTGATAGACTGATTCACAATATAATGTCAATCAAACATTCTGGACACCACCACCGACAGTCACCAAAGGCATTAGCAATGTTTTATTCATGCAACTTTTAAAAATTTTCTTTTTTTCCTCTGACTTCCTCCGAAGAAGTAGTGGTTGGCCACAGCAACCTGGTTGTAAGCCGGACGTGTTTATTCAGTTCTTATCTGTATAATGAGATTCATTAGAAAAATTAAACAATTGTCTCTGGAGCGTGATGCTTTGAATAGCAAAAGGATGAACGTCTTCCAAGTGCTTGAGGGACTGACTGCTCAATCATGGTTTCTAAGGTAAGGGAGCTGTGTGGTTCAGTGGTATGATGATGTTTTTTGTTTGTTTGTTTGTTTGTTTGTTTGTTTGTTTGTTTATGCATTGAGATTAAATGAGAGACGACACTATTACACATAAATAGCACCCAAAAACAAACAAACAAACAAGAAACCTGGTAAACAGCATCAGAGTTGATGGTCTTTCTTTGCGTTTATGAGACATAATCCTCATATTTGTGTTGCAAAGTGCAAATACACAACATGCTCATAGTAAATACATTACAGTTAAAGTTAAACATGCTTCTGTTTATTTAATGTTTGTTTTTTCCACTTTTCAGATGAGGATAGATTAGTTTCTGGATATATTTGTGCAGAAACTCTCTAACTTGAAGCTCCGTTTGTTAAATAACTCTTGATATCTGACGTTGAGTGATGAGGCAGAAGCGTAGATTTGGAGCCGTTCATGCTGAACAACATCAGGCCCTGAAACCTACAATCTCTGTTACAAAAAGTATTTTTTCTCTCTTTTGTTGACAAGCTAACATATGATTGGTTACATTGTTAGTTGGAGTCGAAGAGAAATCCTAAAATCAAACAAAGAATAAGGCCATAACTACCCATGTCTTCATGATGACATGATGACATACTAACAGCCAGAGATATCAGGAGCCATTTTTAGCTCCCGGTCACATATATTTTGTACTATATAGCACAGATACTGTTTGTCTGTGCAGACATCGTCGATCCATCCTGACCCTCTCCATCAAACATGTGATGGAATAAAATGCCACTAAGTGCTTTGCCGATCACAGGTCCTTTAAAGCCATTTTAAAACACAACCAGTGCCTTTTTTTCTTGCGGCAAACATGTTTTTTGTGCACATATTTTCTATTAATGTTTAACTGTATCTGGATCTTTTAATACTTCAGTTAAAAATGGGTCGTGTTTGTTTTAAACACTTTCAGGACAGATTTTGAAGGCAGCTGCTTTGTCTTAAGACTCAGAAACATGACAGGTGCTTGCAGACAGAAGATTTTGAACTGATTTTTTTGGTCTTTCGGTTTTAAAGCAATCTTTTTTCTCCATCCGGCACACTAACCTTCCATCACTGTTCACTCAGATCAGCAAGAAGCCAATAAGCTATATCTTATTTATGGCAGAGGATGAAAATACGTGGTGTTCATTCTTACTTAATTTCCCCACCAGAGAAATGTTTCAGAAAGCACCTGGCGAGTGAAGATGGCTGCAGGCCATAATACTAGTTTGACAGATTATATTTATAATCCTTTTTTTAAAACTAAATTGTGTTTTCATGACTGTTTTTCTTGATTAGTATCAAGAAAAAAACATTTTTTTTTATTACTTGTATCATTTTCTTTCAGGGACATTTAGTTTAATTGTTCTCAGCGAATATGATGATTCATTCAAGAAGTTTTTTTATTTTTTGCAATGATCTTTTTACTTTTGACTCTCGATTAAAACAGTCGAATGAGGCCTCGAATCACATCAGAGGAAGATAAATATTTCATACGTGCAGCGCCACATGACACTCGTGTGCACGCCGAATGAGGTCAACGTAATGTGCATCACAGTTAGGGTTCAAAGACAACATCAAAAAGACACAGCAACAGACACGCAAGGGCAAAAAAGAGGGACTTTTCCTTTTTCTTGTGCACTTGTAGTGTTAAGTTTTTGCATTATTCGCAGCACTTTGTCATAATTGAGTTCATCCTCTGTCTCTGAATGTTATAATAGTTCTCCTTGCATCTCACAATGGATAATTTCCCATCAAAAAAAAAAGATCATAATTATATGATAGGATGAAAGGAGCTCCAAGAAGCAAATTAACAGATTTGAGTGTAATACAGATAATTACATGTTTTGGGGAAATGTGCTTCGATACTAATGTGGCATTTAAATTGATTTTTTTTTCTTTTAATTACACCGGTTCCTTTGCTCACGTTAACACTTAGGAAAAACTTATCTTTGGAGATGATGAATAAAACAAGATGGGCAGATGAACCCAATTGATGCTGAAACTTCGTAATGTTTGGAAAGAATGACCATCTCAATTTAAAGGTTACTTCTGTTTTTTCATGAAAGCTGATATTTGAATGCCCTATAGAGCTGAGGATGATGCACTTCAGGGGCACAAACATGGTGGAGATAAAGTTTGTGCTTGGCCTGTGGGTTGTTTAGAAGAAATTTCGTGAGTATATATTTTCTTTTTTCCCCCAAAAAGTGCTTTGAGTTACAAGAAGTCAGCATGTTTTTGCTTTTTCAAATTCAACAAATATCAGGATGTAATAAAGGGTGTCGAGATGTTCATGAGAGTGCACATTGTACTTCAGCAAACATGCCCTTGGCCTCACCCCCCCCAGCTGTGAACCATTTTCACAGAGTGGCAATATAAAAATATTTCACAGTCCAGGTGGCAAGAAGGGGAATGTATAGGCAACCTATGTCCTGCTGTAAACCTGTGCACAAAGATGCATTATGTATGAGCATCATGATCACAAAAAGATTTATTATTCAGAGATTTTCCATCAACAAAGCATTAGATATGAAAAGAAGCCAGTAATATCTGCTATATCTGGCTTTAGTTTGAGGCTGTTTGTGGATTTTAGATGGAAAAAATATGTATTTCTTTATATTAATAGGCTATTTTTTTAAAACATTATTACCATAGACACACATTAAGTGGTAAATAATACTAAAAAGCAAAATAAACTTGAGATTGGACTTCATTTGATGTGCATGCAGATACAGTCTCACAAAACACACCCATAAAATGTAGGAGATTTATTTTTTTCACTTAAATATCATCAGTTTATGTCAAATACCAGTAAATAGTTCACTAAAGTAGACGAGGCCAACCTTTGGGAAGAGATACAGCAGCCTGATTGGCTCTCAGAGGCTGTTTACAAATGAGCTGAGATCTGATTGGACGAAACCTCCAGCAGGTGTTTCTGAGCTGGAGAAACTGTTTGACTGCAGTAACAACATGGCTGCTTTGTTGCTAACATTAGTCTTTTCTACACTTAACCTTTAATTCTGTTTATTTAACACGACATAACACAAGAAACACTCAGCATGAGGACATGCAGCCATTTTTCTTTCCACCTCTCACTCTTACCTCAACGCTTTGGCCCCAGAAACTGAACAATGCTAAGTCACACTGGTCAAAAATAACCTCTCAGCTGCAGCTTACTACAGCGCCCCCAGCTGTATATCTGCTGTAAATGCATTTCCAACGCCTTATTTCTGCCCTGCGTTTCGGTGTGTGATTAGTCTGCTGCTTTTGAAAGCATCTAGTTTGTGAATCGTGACCGTTTAAAGACACAAACTGTTTCTATAATAGTTTTTTATGCACTAGTTCATTTTTATATCAACAAAAAGTGTCAACAAAAGTAAGATTTTATATCTATAAAGAATGTCAGAAATACAAATGCACACTGTAATATAACAGAAAAATGGCTTATTTTTTTATTTCCTCTTGACTTTAACTTGAAGGTCACTGATTGGTGGAAGCAGACACTGGCTACCTGCAGTTTGTGGACAGTTTATTGGGACGGATACACAGAACCGTGAATGACAAGCAGCAAATTCCCCTGACATCTGTCTTAAGTCAAGTGCCCTACATATTTAAAAGACTATTAAAGCCTTAATGAAGTGTTCAGTGATGGGTGATTGAACGCACATAGTCAAATGGAGTGATTATTATTCTGTTTGCCTGGCTAAATTTACACAATACCCTTCATAAACACCTGATGCTGCACCGTTATTTATTTATTTGTTTAAATTAAATGCCTCCCAAAAGGAATTAAACGAGAATAGATGCAGACCTCTCATTTCCATAATCTAATACTATGTTTATGAGCTACCACGGTGCAATTTGAATAAGAATGAATCCTGATGGAGATTCGGGGGGCCTGGCGGCGTGGAAGAGTGCCTCCTCCAGGTTCCTGAGCGCCAGTTCAGACACACAGTAAAAAAAAAAGCTCCTGCTGAATTAAGAAAAATACCGTTCACTTCTCGTTCAAATTGGAGCGTTGTCATGCAAATAAAATAAATAAACAAACAATCAAGGATGAGTTTACCCAAGACTGTAGTTCTCTGTTGGGACGGTAACTGCTGACACTGCACTTATATCTGCGAGACGACGATTAATGCTAACGTATTAAAGGGGCCACGCATGCATGCAGTTCACTGTAAATAGCAACTACTCTTCCAAGGGCACAGTTAGAGGGCTCATGGTTCTCTGATTTAGTGCCAGGGCCATTTCTGATGGGGTGGGGGGGTAATTATAAGTCTATTGAAAATATCACTCTCTTTTTTTTCTCTTTCTTTTCAAGGGGAATGTGGTCATGTTTGCACAAAATCATAATAAAACCTTTAATTGTGTACTAATAAAGTAGAACTACTCTGCTAATTGAAAACATTGTGGTTCAGCAAAGTGTCAATAATGGACGTGGCAGCACTACTTTGAAAAAAGAAAACACTGCAGAGGTCATTCGTTTTTTCTTTTCTTCCCCTTGTCGCAATTTTTGATTCATTTAGTTATCATTTGAACTCAACATATTATGCATTATATGCTGTTTAGAAGCCAAAGAAGAACCGACCATTGATTACTTACAAAGATGGACTATTGGATCTTCTGTGTGGCTGTGAAGCTGTTCTTGGACTTGGATTCAATGCCAACACTACAGTTTTTGACCGAGACAATGTACAAAACAATGTATTTTTCCACTATTTGGCTGTGTTGTATCTATTTTTAATTAATCATTTTTGTCACTGAAACCCCTTCTCTCCACTCTTTCTATTAACCAATGATGTTGGAAGAAAGGGCCTGTTGACAGCTTTCAGATAAAACGCATAGCGTGACTGTCTGCGTGGTCTGGATGAGCATTTTAAACTCCATGTGCATAAAATACTTGCAGCTGTGAAAGAGCAGAAACAAAACTTACATTTAAATCCTAAAACACAAGCAGAAACACGAGGGAACTGTACTCAAATCAAAGTTATGCGGTGCACAAATAGCACAAAGGACACCGGTTGTTAGGAGGCTCTTGACCGCCACGTTCGGTACGTGCAATCACTCTCAAGAGCAGCTTAGAGAAATAAATGTACAGACTTAACCACCATAAAGTTAGAAGTGGGGAACAGATTTTTATCCTGTGTTTCTGATACAAGTACAATAGCAAACTTGGCTGATACAATACTCTGTTATAGATACTACTATTACACATGCAGACGTGTACATTCTCAGACTGAGTCTTTTCTTTACTCTAAAACAACCAGATATATTTGATCAGTATGTATCGGATAGAAAATAATAAGAGAGAAAACAGATGACTCCTTTCAGCCGTGGTCTCACTGATTTGGCCTGCTGCTCGGACACTAAGCCCTGCACATACAAAAACATATTCATCTCAGGGTTTAAGCCTATTATTCTATTGTTTTTTTTTCACATTCTTTTATTGGGACTGCGAGGGTCTGTGTCCCACTTACAGTACTTTAGACAGTGCCTTATGTGTCTCTGGGGCCACAATGAAAAGGGAACCGAGGTCCTTTGGAGACATGTGGAGACATGAACAGCATACGAGATAACACAGAGGAACAATGGAAACCAAACCCCAACAGGACTCCAAATACTGGGCCTACCTCCTGCAAACAAGACAGTGCATCAAGGAAATATGTTCCTCCAAATTCCCATCATGCATTATGGCCCCGAGTCTATTTTTATCTCTTCTTTTCCAACACACCGAGGTATGCATTGTCTGTTGTAATATTTCTCCTTTTCATCTCTGCACATACATAGTTTTTAAACCACAGGAGGATTTTTCAATTTAATGTCATTTGCCAGACCACCTGAATTGTTGTGCTTAATAGTTGTTGCCATGTTTGTGTAACTGAACCGTTCAAGGGAGTGGAATAATTTCAAGGCAAATCTTGCTGACAGAAAGGGTTTGAAATCCTTGTGCACCCAAGGACTTGAATATCAAAAGACGTCCTGTCCTGAACTGCAAAGAAAGTCTCACTCAAGGTTCCTCCGTAGATTTAACCTGAGCGAAACAACCAGAATCTCACTGTGGAAACCGACACTGGGGGGCCATTTTAATGTCATCACATTACCTCTCTCCATTTTTAAACATCCTTGTCTGACGTGGCTGCAGCTGTGCACTTAGACATGTTACTCAAAAGGCCGACATGTTCGGTGTCAAAGTGATGCCTCACCCTTGTCAAAAGCATTAAAAATAGATCTGTAAGAGATTTCTGAAAGTTAAGCAGCTTTTTAATGATTAATTCAATTTTCATTGTTATTTCATTCCTTATTCTCTGTTATTGAGTGTGTTGTTATCAGTAAATGTGATTTACCTGCAAAATGGCACTTCTGTGACTGAAAACAACTCCTTTATATGCATTAGAGAGAGTGAGATGTGGATGAACTTATGGACCAAACTTGTGAGGCGGCTGGATTTACAAAACCTCTCAAAATCCATCTTTCCAGGCTTAAAATTTACAGGTTTGTGGCCGAGCCACAGAGTTTTGAACCAGCCAGAATCCTATGAGGGATTATTATCAGCTATGAGCAAGGTGGCTTCTTATTAATCAACGCTGGGTGTGATGACAGTGTGGCAGTTTGCTAAGAAAATAATTGTGACGGCTCACGAAGCATTAAGCTTCTTTGCTGCTTGTATCATCAATTATATCCAACACACTGCAGAGAGTTTTGTCAATGAAAGAAGAGCGTTAATGAGAAACAAACCAAAAGTGTCGCCAAGGTGAAATAAAAACTCACAAAATCACTTCTAGGACAAGTTACTTGTTACTACTGGTCACAAGAGAAAAGACACAAGAGTTGCTTTTCAGGCAAACTTATAAAACAATATCATATTTTACAAATGTGTGATATGATTTTATTAACATTTTTTTCAATTTAAATAAAATAATGGCTGCAGCTAATAATAATTCCTATCAGTATTTATTATGCTCATTATTTTGTTTTATGAGAAAATAATGGGGACATTATTTAATCATTGTTGTCTTTAATGAGAGAATAATTGGTTCTGTAAAATGTTAGAAACTGCTGAAAAAATGTCCAGCACTGCTGTCTGAGCCAGTTAAGTCTTTGATCATGTTGTTTTTTATCCAACCGTAAAATCCGTTAAAAAAATATTTCACATGGGTTCATCACCTCTCATCGGTGATTAAATAAACACATACGTTACATTGCTTACAAATGCGTGCAGCAAATGGCTCTAAAATGAGAAGCATAACCCATCGAGAAAACGAACAAGAGAGCCCCGGCAACAATCGAGCGGTCTAAAAAACTGATGCTCTTTCAATTGGCAAGTGGTTAGAGGTCAAGTGAGAAATTATGAGCGTTTGCATTGCAGGTGTTGGAAAAGCAGACAGCAGCAGGTGGTCTCATCAGGTTGTTGTGCTCTACTGTTGCTTGTAGCAAGTCATGTGGAAAAGTGGAGAGGAGCACTTGGGGTTGTCTGTGCTTGATTAATAAGGACACAGAGAGGCAAATATGTGCACACAGTCACTGGGTAATGAGCCGCAAATGTGATTAGGTCTTTACGCTGCACCTGCTTCCAATTGAGCATGCAGCTTAGCAACCCCATGCAAAAAAGCTGTACATACACACTCCTGGTGATAAACAACATGCAACTGTTTGTTAGCTGTGTGTGTGTGTGTGCGTGTGTGTGTTTAGGTGTGCACTCCGATATCTTTGAAACTCTTGACAAGCGAATACTTGATTGCATTGCTGTATTCTCTTTAGAGATGTTATCTCCCTTCCAATAGATGCCTCGACTGTAAGACGTCGGACCGACAAAGTGTTACGATCTCGCATTCAAACACACAATAATGTCACACGCTCGAGTTTTTCTCGTTTTGCAAAGCGCAGGAGCAAAAGGTGCTGTGTAGTTTTGTCACAATTTAAAATTAGAGTTAAAAACTGGGCATTATGGAGAAGGTAGACTCTCTAATCGGGGATTATCTCTGCAGGTTTCCTCTCAGAGCTGCACGCAGATGTTGCTGGCACCTGCTGTTGCATGATGGAGGCTGAAGAAAAGGGCTGGGAAAGGAAGGTGAGCATTGAAATCATCAATGGCACAAAATAGATCCACCTGAATGCATCAAATTCTGCTCCTGCACCTGATTTAATACACGAGGAGACAAACGATAACGAGTTCCTGCCACCGCAAAGTCTTCAACTGGTTTCACTGGAAAAAGGAGTTGTGAATGAAAACTCAATGTTCTTCAACCTCCAGACTTGTTTTTCACAACTATTTCTCCATTAATTTCATGATATTTAGTTACAAGTTAACTGCTCAATTGAGTTGAAGCTGCTATTATCAAAGCTTTCATAAATATAACTGAATATATTCAAACAGCTAGCAAATTGGGATGTGTGTGATATTATCATCACATTAAACTTGAAAAGGTTTTATTTGATATTTCTGATATTTCAGATCATGGTTTTGTCTTTACAGGCCAAGATTTGCACGTGTTGGTTCACTTCTACCAGTTTTATCAGATTAATCTCCTGTTTGCTACTTTGTGAGCCCCAAAATGCAGGTACTGATACGAGAAAATGTCTTTGGTGTTTGGTGTTTCGGTGTTTTCGAAGCTCTTGACCATATTTACGCCCTTTTTATGAGTAAAAATGCTTTATCTGGCAGGGTTTGGAAGATTAATATGAGCTTGTCTTTTTTGTAAAATCACCCCCCCCCCCCCCCAAAAAAAATAAAAAAATTGTTGTAACTTAGAAGAGAAACTAAATTCTTAATAAGAACTTCCTTTGTAATAAGTAATGTCTCCATTGTTGAGATATAAAAGCATAAAACTTAGGATTAAAATAAAAAATATGAAAAGTCGTTTTGAACAAAAAAAAAAAAACACAGTTCAAAGAGCTTAAAAGTTTTTCCTTCTTTCTTTGTTTCATTTGCATATTGTGGTATTAATAAAAATAATAATGTTACATCAGTGGCTCCACTCCTGATGAATAGCCTATATCTTTGGCTGCTCTGCCCTTTTGCAAATGTCTCTAACACATATTTAGTGAAGACCCCTCTGAGGGAGCAACGAGGACACACACTTAAAGAACAGACAGTGTTAGTTCTCACAGCACACACACACACACACATTAGGTTGGTGGAAAGACATTCTAATAAATAGATTAAAATCCACTTTTATTGAATTCAGACTTGACTCAAAAGTAAAAGTAATAACAGTTATTTAAAGAAATTGTGTGACTGTTGACATCTGCAGAAAAAAGGAATGTTGTTTTTCATTTCTAACCTTTAATCTGATGTTCAGCAGCATCAGGTTTGTTTGATTTCACCTCTTCTTGGTGACTGTGTGGTAATGAGTTCACGATCATAAAGGATGTTTTATTTGGCAGGTTATTAGGAGGTTAATTAGCATTAACAGTGCAAAATATTAATAAAATGAATGGTTCTGTGAGGTTTGCATTAGGTTTTTAAATTGGTATGTAACTGGAATGTAAATTATTAGTCAAAAATTGAGATTTAAGAAGAAAAGAAACAAACAAAAAAGTCCACATGTGAGGTCGACCCTTAAACCTGCTGCAGAAACAAGGTTAAACTAAGGACATTAAAGAAATAAAGTAGTTTGAACTTGAAAATTTAACTGCACCTACTGTTCTTTTAGATAGAAAATAATCTTTAAAGTCATCATACATCACGTATGTTGTCGCATACAACTCACATGATGCATGAAAACATTTCAAGCCGCAATGTTTCTAAGAGACAAGAAGCTCAACTTGAAATCGTCTCTGCAAGTTCACAGATTTGAAATGGACTAATTTGATAATTCATTGTGTAAACATCTCATAAAGTCCCATTCAAAACCAAATAGAACATAAATCCGTAGCCGAGGGAATTCCTGAGGCCGGAGCTTACCGGTGGATTGTGCTACTCCACACACACACACACACACACACACACACACACATACATTTACTTTGACACAAATGTGCAGAAAAGTGGGATATTATCCACTGCTGTAATAAACTCCTCATGAGTTTTTAGTGGCCAGATAAACCTTATCATGAGACAAAATTACACCAGCAGGGAAACAAAGAAGCATAAGAAAATTTGATTAGCTGCTAGCCGACCACGATCCCAAGAAACACAGCTGTGGTCAACTTCCTTTAGCAAACAAGCTTGTTGACTGCAGATTTTCCCTGGCTGCTCGTTACTGTGATGTTTTTTTGGCTTTTTCAAGCTGTGCATGCAAAGTTAGTGCAAACTCCAGAACATAACCTCAGTCCCACTGTCACACAATTAAGGCTACAACACATCCATAACTGCAGAAGTTCACAATATATTGTTTTCTTAAGGGAGCCCTTTTTTACCATTTTATACGCTGACGACCTCCAACACGCCTTTACGGACAAATGGTTAGAAAGATGAAGCAATATTAGTCTTTTTTTTGAAAAATATAATTATGTTGAACATAAAAGCAATACAAGCAGAGAACATTTAACTATATATTAAACCTAAAAAGTGAACTTCCATAGAGATTTTGTGCACACTTAGCATCTTGAAAGAAAGAAACAAACAAAAAAAACAATGCAAGAGTTTATTCCTGTTGATATTGCAACGCATCACATGACATTTCGTCATGTTTCTAGGATCAGAAATATTTTTCTGTATTCTGATTTTTACTTTATTGCGACTCTTATACACAGATTTTAATAGTTCAAGCAGCCTGCAGCCACCGCAGCCGGTGATGGTACGTCAGGAGTATTTCTGGTGCCGAATGGGAGTAACAGTGTTCATCAACTTTGTTGCTTGCCTTTGTTTTAATGGCTTTGTATCAGTCCCCCTTCTTGTTGAGCTTCAGGCAAATTACATAGTTTATCAAAGAGAAGAATAAAATAAAGATACACAGATTTAAATGGATTTGTCAAGCTTTGATGTCTCCTGCAGGAGGCGCCGGACACACAAGCCTAATAAACTTGTCTTTTATCAGTTATAGCTGCGTCACACCCACACTCAAACAGGAAACCCCTGCAGAGTCAGTGCAATTGGTCAGTGCATCAATCAAAGATCTATTATTTTTTACCATGGCTCTTTGTTTTACCATTAACTCTGTTTGCATCGAACTTCTGTCCAAATTCTGTATTGATACAGAAATGTCCAGATGTTGCGGCATCTGGCTGAAATTCTCAGTACTGTTTTCCAGTTGTGGATACCACTAGAGAACAGAAAATCCACATCCAGACACCAGATGATGCAGGAATCACTGTGCTCATGTTCAGAATGTATTTACCCTCTCCTTACTTGTACTGTTTTCATGGGTTATGCTCATGTTTATCTCATGGAATCTGTCACTCTTTCTTATATTATACTTCACATTTTCCAAGAGAACCCTGCACTTAGACTGTTCAATCTTTAAAAATTAAATGAATTAGTTGGTTATAAGGACTTTTTTTTAAATACTGTGTCAATGTACAGTTTTCAGGAGGACTTCTTTCTTATCCAAATCAAGAATCAGGGGATGAATCTTGATTTCTGGCTTTACAAACAGAACGATGTGACATGAAAAGCACACGTCTCACAGCTCTCCATGTTATCTTCTATCCAATTTTGAGGCCCGACAGACGAAAGCACAGACTCACTGCGACGACTTCCTGAAATAACTGGCAAGAGGTAGGCGTGTCTGTTAGATGACTTTGTTTAATCAACTTTCACAGCTTTGTTTCACGCGGGCCACATGCAACACGAGTCAGCAGCCGTCTCAGCGGGACAGTCTGAATTATTGGGCACCCTCGCAAGCGAAGCCAGTGATGTCTATGGAGTTTCTTCCTCACCTGAATATCACAAGTGCCTGCCAGAGTGACAGATGGCCACGGTGCTAATCAAAGTGTTTTGAAACTATACTAACAGAATATTTTCCAGTATTTATGAGTGTGGATTTTTTTTTTTTATGCAGTGACAGTGTTGCAGGGTTGACAGGTGTTGATTGCAGTGTTGTTTGTCCTCTCATAGAGCTGTCATGTCTGAGGGGCTGTTGCTCAAAACTGTCAAAAGTATTAAGTGTGATGGGTGTGGACTTGGAAAACACCAGCATAGTTCTGATCTTTGTTTTTTTTTTCTTTTTTCTTTGACATTCAGTGAAACACTTACAATTTGGCAACAAAGACACAGTTCAAAGTGCTGTTTTAAAGCCTATTCCTCATTTGAAAGCCACAAACTCAGAACTAGAAAAAAATCCCTGACAAAAAAGATTTCAAAGGTTTATTCTTACTTAAGGTCAAAGTTTCTTTTTTAAGTAATCTATCAGAAATATTGCCACAGTTTGCACTGCAATAAACTCTTAGATTATTGTTCAATACTGAAAAATAACTTTTTTCAGTGATTTAACTGACTGACGGTGAACAACAGGCGAAGTCCTGTCTTACATCTAAGCTTTATGTTTCTTCCAAATGTGTCTAAATATAATCAGAAAAAGCTCATTTTATTTCTAATTCGATGTGTTGCAGATTGTAAATCCTCAGTTCTGGCTGTTTAAATGGTTAACTTTAAAATCAGGCTTTCTTTTGGAAGATTACTAGTAAATAAAGGTTTGTTGAGAGCTTATTATTGTGTTAAATACAAATTAAAAGCTTTCCCTGTAAAACTTATTCTCCTCTCTAAAGTGTATGAGGTCATGGCCATAAACTTTGATTTTACGCAGCAGTGTGTACTTTCCATTCAGTGTGCATAAATAATATCTCTAGCTTACACACTGCTTTTTTTTAAATAAAAAGGATGAAAATTTGCTGAAATAGCAGCTATTTGCAGCAGCTACAATATATAGAAAACTACATAAATTAAATTTGCAACCATAATAGTAATAAAAATAAAAAAAAGATACTTTAGCGTGGGCTTTTATGAAACCCACACATCATACAGTATAATATGAAAATAGAAACCCTACAGACTTTTGTCTGTGAAATGAAGAATTAGTTTTATTCTCTTCATGGGGGATTTAGAGTCTTATGTTTATCCAAACATATGTAATATGATATAAATTATGCAAAATATGACAAACCAAATACCAACAAACACATTGAGAATTCAAAATGTAAGGTGGATTAAGTATGTAAATCATTGATTTCTTAAAGATACACACGGTTCATGTGTGAAGCTTGACTAGATGATTCAAAACACTTTATGAAAACATGTTTCAAGTTGTTGAGTGAATTCAATTCATTCTATTCTCTCTCATCTGAATTTTAAAAGATAAATCTACAGCCTTTCTAACGGCACTGTGAGGCTTTACTGTAACTTTATTCTCATAAACTGCAACATGCTGGTGTTTTTTTTGGAAATTATACTATTTGTTGTAGATGAAAAGCTTAGTAGTAACAGAAATATATCTTTTAGTTTAGAGATATTTCAGTTCTGACAAATTAGCGGACTGACTGATTGATTGTCAGATGGACAGATGAGATTGAACCCTGTTTATAATCGGAGTTCCTCTGCTATCAGGGCAAAAATACCCTCTGCAACATGAAATCTCTATTAGGGTATCAACATAATTATGTTGGAGTAAATAAGATATTAAGGTGTCAAAACCCTTCTTTTTTCTTCATTTTAAGAATCCCTAAGTTGATGCACAGTAATATTCTGAATGCTCCCAGCTTGTCTTATGAGCTGCAGTTTTGCTGTTGGAGACAGACCGCTAAAACGCTGAAGTCTAAACACACATCAGTCATAAACTTTAATGAACTAGCATCATAACTGATTAAAAAATTATGTTTCATATTTGTCAAATCATCATTAAGCGTCGGCACACAGTTACAGCTAATGATGATTGTGAAAAATCCAAAGCGCCGTTACTCGAGCCAAATTTGAGCAATGCTTGAAGCAGAGATAAGGAGTGACTCGCTCAGGGATGCTCTGCATGAAAAGCTCACTCCAGTGTAATCACCAGTGCTGCTCAGAATTGATTGACTGAACTTGATTGACTTCTTCTGAAAAATGCTCATGTTTTAAACAATTTCCAACAAGATACCGTGTGTTTACAGGCGGCATCTGCAGCCACGGTTGGTATTCTCCTCACAGGGGCCTTCATCTCATAATGTCAGTTTTTAAAGGTTTCAGCGAAAGAGACACTAATATCCCCTCGCATGATGAGCGTAAGCATTAGTCGAACATAAAAAATTCACAAATCAGAATGTTAATCAGAATGTTTAGCGGTGTCAGTTGTGCATTTTGCAAAAGTGGATGGTTGAGTCAGTGATTCTCCAAGTTTAATGAAGAGGCCTCCTACAACTGGGACTGTGTGTTTAATACTGCATGTGTGGAAGGCGAAAGGAGACGGGATGTTTAAAGATGATGGGAAATTAAAATGTATTAAACGAGACATGTGAGCGCTGTATAGCTTTGGACAGGAGATTTGTAGCAGTGTTTCAAGTGATTAATTGGGCGAAGCTGCAGGAGTGCTGAGAATCTCTGGTCACAAAAGTGGATTTTATTTTTAAATATTAATTCTCACAGAGAGGCAGTTTTGTACATAACGCCACGCTCATTATGTCTCTAAACCGAGATCAGTCAGGGGTAAAAACCACAACTTATGATTACTCTAATATGGTTATCTGTGATTTTGTACTAAATATTAAATCCATTATTACCACAATTAATAAGAACTTATAATATTGAGTCGTGCACATTAAAGTTACTGACAAATTAAATGTTTGACCTGGTGACTCACAAAGACATAAAGTAAGCCTGTTTGAACAATAAATTATGGGCTCAATGAAGTTATTCATCTGTATTTATTAGAATATGATGGCAGTCCATCCAACAGTAGCTGAGAAACTGACCAACAAATTTAGTTTTTAAAATAATATTATGTTTTCATCATGTGTCATCAGCATTTTCTGCTGAAAGACCAGAACTTGGAAAAAAATCAACTAGAAAATGTTGTCATTGAATATTTTTCTGTCAGGATGAACATTTTGCTGCTTGTCTGATTTGTTAATTGAAAACATTTGAACATGTCCTCAAACCTGATGATTAAAGAAGTTGACTGCCAGTGACTCTGAATATAACAAACAGGACTCCTCCTTGACTTTTGTCGAACCCGACTTTATTAATAATGTAGTAAACATGCGGCTTAGTGAGAATTAGACGCAAATAAAATGTATTCATGGTGAATTTTCTCATTAAAAACGTATTGCACTTGATAAGATTCTCTAAAAACTTCGACACTTTACAGGACTCTTTTAAAAGTTCTTTTGACAAAATTCAAAAGCATCTGGTTTAAAAAAGCAGCCCAGCGAGGAGGGGGGAGGGGGCAGACAGTGACCTCCTTCTGCATCAGTTTACCCTTCTGCTGTAGCCTACAGTCAGTCCCTGGAGGTCTGCTGAGACTTTCTCAGGCAAACAGGCTCGATCCTGAGTTATCATACCTTTGGATCATGGATGAAGGCAACAATTGATTCATTATCTTTGTGCATCAGCTCCCCGAGGCTGAGATGGATACTTGTCAAAGTGCTGGTAGTTTAATGGGCAAACATTCAAGGTCACAGCCGACAAAGAACAGCAGGAGAGAGATAAAAAGGGCGGTCTTTTCATTTGTTGCTGATCCGACTATTAAGACAATAAAGAAAAACATTTCTTTTTTCATAGAGAAGAATAGAGACGCCTCCTCTGCTAATCCTCCTGATGATGCCGTTTAGCTGACTTTGCTTATTGAACCCTCTCTTTTGATGAAGGGATCCAGCAGTTTCCCCCCCCGAACTTTATTTAGGTCTGCAACTTCCATCTCCATAGTCTATTGAATGGATTACACTTTCAAGTTATTATCATCCTTATTATCACCTAGAACAAATTAAAGAGGAAAAAGAAAAAAAAACCACAATGTTTTTATTAATACAGAGTGACTACAGGCTTTCTCTCCCTCTCAACCGAGCTCCACTCTGAGATTTCCTCGGCCCAGTCATTTTCATGGTAACTGAATATTCTTTTATGTAGTTAATCAGAATTCCTTTCCAAAAGCACTTCTTGGATCCTGTTTCACTTCCTCAATAGACAGGGGGGGGGAGATCCATTTTCTAGTTCAAGGGAATTCAAATAAGGGGAGGAAACGAGAGGCTTATCTGATCAGAAGTGAGGCCTTTGAACAGAAATGCTGACATGATCATTAAATTGTAGTGCACAGGGACAGTAATATAGTACAGTACTGATACTTTTGTTCACCTATTGGTAGCATAATAGATTAGAAGACCCTTTTGATTCTAAATGCTCAGCTTGCAAGTTTCGTTCTCTAAAAGCTTGTGATCACTATGTTTTTTCTTTTTTTTTTTAGGACGGTTTGGAAGGTTTGATAGAATATTCATGCCATGAATACTTAACATGCTGCTTAACCCCTTATGCAGCAAATGTCTTCCACTGCACTAAGTGGTTTTCATGCAATCTGGTCCCTTGGCACATCTCCACTTATAATGGCCACTGTCTGATTCTTTGTCTGCAGACTGCACTTCTGCTTACGAAAGGAATGAGCGAATGTAGATTAATGCGAAAAAAACGGCTCTGAGTAAAGTTTTTTCATGGCACTCAAATCAATATCTCACAGACTTGAGTCTCAAGGTGGCCTGCAGAAATTTGTTGAGACTCCTGCACTTAATCAGAGGTTATTTGCCGACCCCCTCCTCGTCTCCCTAACAACTTCCTTGCTATGTTATCTTGCACACATCAAGCGTCACATCTCCTTCTGCCACGATCCCAGCCGAGTGTCACTTCCTGTTAAATGAACGAAGCTGCCACCATGCTACACTGGCCACTGGCACTGTTTATTTCAATCAACGCCAATAGAAAATCAGTGCCTTGCAAAAAAAAAAAGAACCAAAGTTAATTAGAATTACAGTCCAAAGCCTAAAGGTACGAAAAAATGCACCTTATTTAAATGTAAATGGAAAAAATATGCATTATGCAGGAAAAATCCCAATGATATCTTATTTTTAATACACACAAATACACTTCAGTCTTACCACAATCATCATCTTTGTGTACTCATTATGATGGGAAGAAATAGTTTGTCAAGTAAAGCGAAACACAGGGTGCTTATAGAGCCGAGTGAGACCATATGCTGCTCTGCAGAGGCACCATTTCTCTCCATCGTCTGGCCGTCTCATGGAGCAGATCTCAAATACAATGTGGGAGATGATCGAGTCTTAGTGTCAATACATCACCCCAGAAAATTACCTCTTCTCTGCTTGGCCTACTTTAATCTCTAACCCTCTATTGAAAGAATGAACACTCTCTCTTCTGTCCTATTGACAACGTAAAATAGGTTTGCCAGCTTGATTGACAACTTTGTCCACCTGACAAAATGTAATGCAGTGGAGGACAAAAAACAGATCAGGAATTCTTTGGACCCAATCTGGTGTTGCCGATTACATTTTCTCCGCCGTCTTCTTCTTTATTGTATCAGATGGGTCTTTTGAAGTATTGAAGTAGAGTGGGTTATTGTGTGCCGTCTATGTGCTTCTCTACGTGTGTGTATGAGTGTGTGTGTGTATGTTTGCATGAACATTTGAGTCCATGTAGTCGAGGTAAACAATAACAACATGAAATTCCTTAACCATACGTTTTATGGGCATTTTTTGGCTCATTGAATTAATAACCAGCAAGAGTATTTTCCTCAAAAATACCATTTCATACAACCAGGACTGAGCATGCACGAGACAGAGCAGCTCTATAACAGTATTTCTTCCTCTTGAATTTATTTTTATAGCAATTTAATAATTCAACAAACAAAACAACGGCACAAATCAAACACATATCCTGCAATAAATGCTAATGTCGTGAAACCCAATCAAGTAGTAACCAGAGGGTACAAACGCAAACTATTATCACTTAAAGCTACTCGCAGGCTGATTGGAGTTTTAGGAATAAAAGTGTTTCTGAGAGGCGGCGGCGCTGTGGGTTCAGAGCTCTTTGGTTCTGGCCGATGAGATGATTTTTGCATCTAAGGGAAACTCTTTATGATGAAAATGAAAATGAAAATATGCAACGTGGCTCAGCTTAATTTCAGGATGTGGAGCTGGTACATAAACAGTTAAACAGGTGGGCCAAGTAGCCATGTAGAGACGTTGATTTCAAGGAATTCATAGATGATAATGAAAATGTGCTTTATTAGTATCTTTCAGAATCAACACGTTTTGTATTAACAGCATGGTCTCAACGAGCTAGTAGCATAACAAGTTACCTTTCTCACATTTGCTAAAAGGCCGAACTAGTTATCACTTAACGCAAACCTTAAATCAGTGGAAACTTGGTGGATGATGAGAGAAATACATGTGAAAAGTGAATGAATGCATGACAGTGCATGTACAATGCACAGCAGTGGGTAATGTGGGCAGATGTGCAACAATCTTGCAGTTTTCTCAACAGCATTAAATTATGGATGAGAGACGTAATGCACATTGTGTCATTTTACTGCCTGAGGTGAAAAAAGAAACAGTCTCTGTTGGTTTCTACTAAATGACAACCGTAAAATAATTAATTACTGCAGAACTGATGTTGAATTGAAACAATTGATAATTCCTGAATCACTTACAAGCTGCAACAATCAAGAGCAACACTGTTAGTGCTCACTGGATCTGCTCGTATTTTGCATCAATTATATCATCCTTGAACTGCAATGATCAAATATTTGATCTTAAATCACAATGACCTTTCATTGTGTGGCGTGTCAGTGCAATTACTGCTTCCAACGAGTGTTAAAATCACAGCCTCCTTCAAAAGTCTCCCAGTTACACAACACTGTCTTCCCAGTGTGCCAACATAATTGAATTAGCAGAGGATAATGACGGCAAAAGCGTGGACACTTCCAATAATTACAAGATATTGTGGATGTGTACAGATAACATTGAATGCAGTTTCGAGAAATGGATAATGAATTCAGCTGATAATTGTCAGTATAAAGGAGGAAAAAAAGGTTGAGGACAAAAAAAAGTTCACCTCGATTCAGTTTATTATGTTTGAAAATGTAACTGTAAATGACATGAGGGCTGCTGAGTGGTGTCAGTCCTTGAGGCAGGTACCAACCTTGATTCTCCATCACATTATAGTTTTAAAATAAAAGAGAATAAAAGAGAAGCAACAACCTGATCAGTGAGGCGAAGTGAGCCGACATTTCTGCCGAGTGCTAAAAATACTGGATGAGAGGTAACAGGAGACAGAGGGGGGTGTTAATGACACCTTCCTCACATACCGCCGACATGATCCTTGTAACCATTTCCATTAAGTCATGCTTGAACCTCTTTCATTATTTTGTCTGACCTTTACAAAAGGTTAGTTGTAGTGCGGCTCTGCGGTTATCGTTGTTCTTCCGACCGAAACAACGAACGAATCCGTCATAGTTTAACTATTAAATCATCAGTAAAGCACGAAGAGGAAAGTCAGGAAAGTTTTACTGTTGCTGCGAAACCTAAATCACAAACTGTTTACATGAAAAACAACACTTTACATCATTGCACCGACATTTTATGAATTCACTGTGGTTCCAATAATCTATTTTTTAAGTTTCCAGCACAAGATCCTCTCCTGAAGCCTCATGCAGCAAGTTACCTGCTAGTTTTCTCTGTACTTCTAAAATATGTCCTATTGAAATGCAAAAGGGAGGAGTGTGTCTCCTAATTTAGTCAGTGCTCGGGACGAAATTTAAGGATGCAATCCGTGGGGATCAAACTTATGGAAAGAAAAACCTTTTGCTATTCCAACAGGGGATTAAGGTAAGGGAATACTCATCTTAAAGGATAGAATGAGGTTAGGGTTTGAGTTCTCTCAAGGAGAACTTCTCGTGGAGGTGAGCCAGGCTCTCCCAGCTGGGCTTATGTCTGCAACCGAACACAAAGTCAAAAAAGACGAGAGACTGTCTGAAAATCCGTTTGCTGTGAGTCCCAGTTGTTGTGTGCAGTTTCGTATTGCTGAGGCCATATTTCCACACAGGGTGGTCTGGGGTTGGATGAAGGGGCAGTAGAGGGGAAGAAAAGTTTAAATTACAAGAGTTAGAAAATATCTCTGCAAAAAAACAACAAAAAACAAACAAAAATGAAAAAAAACAAAGGAGCACACACGATTAATCATCATGATATCCTCATAATCTATCAATAGTACATGTACTCTTTGGAATAATAGTCTTTTTGAAATATGAGAACAGCAGTTTAACAACATAACTAAGTTGTGTATATAAAACTATTATATTTACTGTTTGATATTTTAAAGGACTATCCATCATCTGTCTTGTATGTATGATCTTATTTTGTGAAATAACAATACAGATCTGAATATTTAAAATAATTAAGTGGAAATAGCTTTATTTTTTGTTCTAAAATGAAGTGGAAAAGAGGGATAATTAATAATAATAAGCTTGAAATACTTAAGTACTACTGTACTGACATTATACTTGAAGTATGCAAACAAATTGTCTTAATGTGTATTAGTGTTTACATGAATATTTTTTATGAAGATGAATCTCATTTTATCGTCTCAAACATTCTTCGGTATTGAAAAGGTCACCTGCACATATGCAGTTAACCCGGTAATGAATGCCATCAGACCTCACTCCGTCCTTCACCCACTATAGTTAAATCTATTCACATAATACCAAAAAGAGATCAAGCAATTTTCCTTCAGAAATGACAATTTTCAAGTTTGCGGACAATAAGCTGGTCAAGGTTGCTGTCTAATAAATGACTTCTTGTCATGTTTGCAGATGCTCAAGGTCCCTTGACGTCCAGCAGCTGGGATAAGACACAGTCCCTGAAGCCGGTGTCACGATGATCAAGAGCTCGTAACAGGCTGATGCCTCTGAACTGGCTAACAAAGGCTATTTAGATGTGAGACTGCTCCATTGTTCCCTCCCTTCATCTCTCTCTATTCCCCTGCCATGTTCTTCTTCTTCTCCTACTGTTAAAAACCGGAAGGCATATTCATGAGGGGAGCATAATTACCCAGTCAGGGTTTGGATGACTTCCAGATGGATGAGTTATTATTGCCATTATTGATACTGGCTGGTATGAGCCCTGCTATCTGGGATTAATGCTGTTAGAATTTAGAAGCCCGGCACCATCTTACCACTTAGTCCCATGATGGATAGTGTTAGGCAAAGTCGTTTGCACTGACACTCACTTACTTCCCCTCATTTTATGTACTTTGCTTGCCTTATTAAGGCTCTTACCACTGGCTTAATTGCCTATTTAGAATTCTCCTCTTTGTGACCTAGATGTGTTTTATTTGGTGAATGTAATTAAGTTACCTGTAAATATCTTTGCTAGAGCCCCATCCATCTCTGTTATGTGGGAACTCTATTTTTGTTTTAATTAATTTAATGGCTGCTGTGTCTGGACACTATTAACCTCAATGAAACCAAGAGTAGAAGCTGGTTTTAGTTGTGCTGAAGTCAAGCCATCCATTTGAACTGATTCTCCACAGATTTGTATTTTTGTACTTAAAAAAAAAAAATCGGGGTTGATGGACTGAGATGTTCTCACTTTTGTGAATTTACAGCCAACTAGTGTCACAAAGTGTAACTGCAAATAAAATGAGGAAATAAAAGTTTTCTCATTTAAGTAAAAAAGGCAGAATAAGAGCATGTACCACACTTTGCTGTTTTTCAGCAAATTCAATGATGCGTCAAATGATGTATGACACTCGAAGCTGACTGAAGAACAAAAATAAATACAATTAAGTCTTTCAGGGTCAAGAAATGGGATTCGTCCCATCTGTACCTCTCCCTCACACCCCGAGGAGCGTGGAGGACACAGCGGACGCCCTGCAGAAACACTAAAACGACACACAGGTCCAGCCTTTCCCTTATTAATGTGCTCTTTTACAAAGCAGCACAGCATGCGCTGTTCCTCTGGGATCAAGAAAGTGCAATGAGTGTAGCAAGTGGGTCTGTTCATTTTTTAAAGTTGGGTAACCTGTCCTTTAAGGTACTGTAGTAAATCAAGATGGCACTTAGCTGCTCTGCTAGCTCTCAGTTAGTTAGTACATTATGTATGTAAAACGGTTGATGAACCATCAGTTCAACCTTAACCAGGTGATTAAAGCTTCACCCGGTGATTAAAATAATGAGGAGGGATGAAATAAAATGTGTGTTATTGTGTGCATAAACATTATATACACACACACATACATATATATTCTAACATTACAGTGCAGATTGAAGAAAATTGGGGAAATTTTGCAAAATACCTCTTGGAAGCGATTGGCAGTTTCAGCCATGATATGTGTTCACAGTCCAAAGGACAGAGCTGAATGCTTGGGTGGCGTTGTACCTATTAAAGGTGGTGCGTTAGAATGGAGGAAATGCTTACTTTGATTTCCCTCAGGCCTTTTGCTCTCTGAGCGGAATGAAAATGCTCCTTCTCTGGCAGCATAAAAGGTACAACCGAGCACACGAGAACACATGCGCACACGCACACACATATCTTGTTGCACGTGCACACACACACACATACACACACACTTATGAGCAAACTTTATAGGTCTGTGCTCCTGCAGTCCACAAATTTTAGCCGTAAAAAGATTCCTTCATTACTGAATGACCTTGTGTGCATTATAGAATATGATGGATGCAGGGATGTTGTGCAGCATGACAAGAGGATGAATTGTGTTGCACAAGCAAGCAAGTTTATACTTGACACAGTAGTACTCACATTTCAGTGCAGAGCTGGAAAAAAAAAAAAAAAAATACGATAGCATCACTGCAAAAAAACATATTTATTGTGAGGTATATTTTCAACGGTAACATCGCTTACATCGCTTTTACGCACCCATCCGCCCACTCGCACCTCCACTGTCCCTCTCTCTGCTGATCAAAACACAGGGGTATATTCATGTGGCATTCTGATCTGAGATCTCTGATCCCTAATTGCACATGAGCAATAGAAGATTCTCAGGGGTAGGATGAGCAGATGTGCTGTGTGGCCAGAAGCGCTTTGAGTTTGCATTGCAGAGGGGAGGTGGGGGGGGTCTGGCTTGGCCATTGGCAAGTAACACGAGCCCACAAACTGCAGGTGGTGCAAGGTGTGGGAGTCCAAAGATCTTTGTTTGTATGTGTGTGTGTGTGTATGTATGTGTATGCTATGCATGTGAGGCAGAGAAATAGACAGGAGAAAAATTGCCAATAACCATTCCCTCTTGTCTCATCACACATAAAGCTACAGGCTATTATTAATCATTTAGTGGGTTTCATAGTTTGGTTCACTGCTCATGCACAGCACCTGTCAAAGCACGCTGTGGCAGGGAGGGTTCCATTTGATTAAGTCTCTTTAGCCTTCACATCCTCCCATCAAAAGGTCACCATGCATCCATGTCTGATAGCTGCTCTTATGCTTGCTTTCATTTACATTTCGGCACACGAGCCTAAAATTGGTCCCAACTCACGTTTAAAATGCGATAAATTTGCCTCATTGTTTGTCCAAAGATCCATTTTTAGTGGAAACTTTGTTGAACAAAGTACATCCTCAGTAGTACTTATTTAATTTTATTCTTAATGATATATTTAGTGCTTGTTGTGTTTCAGTATCCACCTCTTCTGCAATATCTATTTTTATCATTTCATTATGTTTTAAGCTCAGGGTAACCACCTACACATCACTTCCTGTCCATCAGGGCTTTTTTCTTTTTTCTTTGGAAGACTTATACCACCAGCTGCTGTTTAGAAAACTTAATGTGAATATAATTATGAGCTGGTTATATGTTTAAGTGCCATTATCACGTATCAGTCTCACCATGTTGTGCATTGTCGCTTTACTTTTTGTGACTACAAGCTTGTTAATGCACGTCAGAAAAGCAGAGTGACAAAGGGAGGAAAATGGCTTTGGATGAGTATTCTGATTACCTCCACGGAAATGGCAAATTACGAAGAAAGCTCTAAATTTGCTGAGGTGCATTTGCACAGGTTGCTGACTGACAGATGTCCCCGAAAAAATAGCTTTGTTAAACAGAAACATGGAATCTTCATTAATGTATTCAGAGCCTTCTTCAAATTATGTAGCGGCGGCACTCCACATGACAAGAGGAACAATTTATATGTCATCACAAGAAAAGCAATTTTCAAGGCAAAAAAATGCAGTGAAACAAACAAACAAATAAAAAAACCTAAAACATGTGAATCTACGGTGAAAATATTGGTACTTGCATGGCCACACCACTCTTAGGAAACATCTGCATTTGCTGAATCTCACCATAGATAATCTAATCTGCAAGTTATGCAATATGCAGTTTTGCATAGGATGAAAATCACAAGTCTGCAGTTACTTGAAATCATGACACAGCTAAGATATTATGGACTTCGAATAATTTCTTTTCTTTAGATCCAGCAGATACAGAAGTGCACAGAGACAGAGAGACAGACAGAAGAATTAAGAAGGTCATACATTATGACTAAGGCACATGTACAAAAAAAAAAAAAGAGTAGGCCTTTGTATTCTTTCTGAAATGGGATCAGAGAAACTACTACATAAATTAATGAATAAACACCACACACAGAGTTACAGAGCAACCTCTGCATCATACTGATGCAACAACAAAGCAATCTAACACTTGTGTGGCTTCTGGTTATTGTGCTGTGTGAAATTTCATGCACTAATTAACATGTAAGGAAGTGACTATGGTGTCATTTCTTACCTCTAGGGGTTGAGCTGCCTCGGTGACATTTTGATCCCCAAGCTGCACAAGTTCTCCTCCTTGTATCAGGCATTGATGGTTTATTTATTTTTTAAAAAAGTCTGTTTTTTTTAGGAAAGAGATGGGGTTGAACTCTGTCTGACAAATAACACTCAAGATGTTTGGTTATGCCATGTTTGTTTGCCATGGCACAGAGATCAAGATGATCGGGATCAGTTTACCGTCAGCCACAAAATACAAATCCAACAACTACAATGAAGTGCTGCTGGAACAACCGGGAAGAGTGTCATGTTATTCTCTTTTTCTCTAAATGAGAAGATAAAATATTTGCAGTTCTAATAATCTGGTTAATATTCATGTATGTGCGTTCAGAGATCAAACCATTGTGTTGAAAGAAAGATGATAACAACAAATGGATTGTTGTCGGTTGTCATATTGGCATTTCAGGTGTCGATTGATTCATAAAGTTCACTCATGCTTTAAGGAACATGCAAGAAAATTAACCTTTAACACTTTATGCCATGTTATTTACATCTTATTACATGGTTTTGTTAATGATACTTAGCTAGATAATTTGCCTACTGCAGTATATTTTTCTCAAGATGATGAAATTATTGTATTGACAGAGTCAGAGTAACATTTGATGGTTTGATAAATTAGTGAAAATAATCTTTAAATGGGCCACAATCACCTTGTGCATGCACTGATGCTGGTGCAGCTTTTCTTTAGGTGTGCTTTGCTTTGAACAGTCTGTTCTAATAAAAAAATGCTGAAATATGGCTTTGACTGACAACTGACAATTTAACCTACAGATATCAAGACATTACCTGAAACCATTTTGCATTTTAGCACCTTGCAATAAACTCTTAAGTTGGCCGGTTTTGACAGGATATAATTATGCCTCAGAGGTCTCACAAATCTGGGCCCAACTCTTTGATGGATAGGCTGACAGTCACAGTATCCATTCATCTGATTTCACTGCAGCACGGCTCTGTTTTTAACATCAACGGGTAACAAGCCTGTTTAGCCAAAACTGCACCAACTTTCATGTTATTTAACATGTTTTTCAACCTAATGCTGACACATTTTGAAGCCATTTAACAAAGAACGAATACATTATTGCTAAATCATTCTGTACACTTATTTAGGACAAGCTGTCATTGTTGCAAAGCCATCAACAAAAAGTTGTTCTGTTTTCATGGATGTACACAGATCAGCCATCCTGTGCAGGTGGACTAAGCAGCATCTAAAGTTTGCTCAACAGTATTCTTCTTTAAACCGAAGGTCACTTTGCTCTGACCATAAAAATTAAAACAGCAGCCTCAACACTTCCCCTTCTATCATCATCAAACCGGTTAAAACGGCGCCATACTTTTCATCCCTTTCAGTCCCAAATGAAATATTACTCCCAGGAGTTCCAGATGTTGGAAATTAGTCCCTTTGTATTCATTTCTTATCTTCAGAAATTACAAAACAGAATTCCACTCAGGGGGAATGGGCCCTACAGTGTGTTTTTAATGTAAAACCAATAAATTCCCGACACGGATATTAAGATTCAGATTTCAGTGAGAAAGCAGGGTATCAGATGTGGAAATACCAGGGAGTAATGAATATTTCATTGTAAAGCACAGATCAAGCCGCATTTAGAGGAAGAGAGGAGTCTGAACAGGCAGAGAACAGCAAGTGTGTTCCAACAATAGAAAGACAATGTTGTTACGACTTTTATATATTTAATTAACACGGCGCTAAATGGGAATCCTTGTTTATCCACCTGGAGGGAATTCCGGATTCAGGAATGAAGCTTACTGGATAGCTGTCAATATCAAACCTCTCCATTATACAGTAGTTTACCTCCAGTGATCTCTGAAGAATTCATCAACAGTCAATCAAAGGGAGTTTATGCACAGCCCTGATTTTGGTTTCCTCTTTCCTGCAAGCACAATTTGAATACCCAAGGCGACAACAGAATGGGAAAAAAATGCATTATACATTCATGTTGCCCTCACTTTCGCTACCATGAAGGGGCTGTTCTTCCCCCGTCAATCAATCAAGGAAAATCTGGGATGTTTGTGTACCACAACTCCAGAAAAAAGGAGAAACAGGCAGATTTTGAAGTTATAAAATAAGATGAAGCTTGTTCCATTAAATGCTGGAGATCTCTGAAGTCAGTTAGCCAGTGAAAAAAATCCCAGAGTGCCTTGCTGCTTATGACACAGTCACATGACAAAGCCCCATGATGTTCAATTGTTTTTTTTTTACTTACTGTCACACTTCTGTTGCTTGTCTCGTGCTGTCTCCAACAAAGTTAGACCCACATGCAGCTAATTTGCAGAAGCAATTAATGTTGAATGGCAGCATTTAAGTCCTAAACATAAAGCAAATGTTGCTTTGTGAAGTGTGGTGACAACTAACCAAAAAAAGATATAATTAATTCATCATAGTGATGAATGGGCATTAACACCTGATTTGAATCTTCATGTTCTGACTCTCAATTTTAGCTAAGTGCATTAACAAGTATCTTTATCAACCAAAAAATAAATTGTAAGTTAAATACCAGGATTTTTTAAAGAAGTTACACAGCCAGAAAATCAAATAAAAGGTCTTTTGTTACTGTTGTTTTGTGTGCAGGACTTTTTTATTCTCATGAGGGTTTTGGATTAGAGTTGCATCAATAATCCATTTTTAAGCTATCATCCAGAAAAATAATTTAAAAGTGAGGACAGAGGTCCCTCAGTGCAAACAAAGTCATATTTATATGTGTGTTTGTATTTTTTCTCACTTGAATTATTAAATAAGACCCTCTCTCTTCTTTTTTTTTTAATCTAAAAGCTAAACTGGCTCTTGCAGAGGTTTCCAGTAATTCTTTTCTTCTTTGCCAGCATTTTATAGTAAATAAACATTCAACAGAAAACATATTCAAACTTTGAGAACACTTGATCCATAATGTTCAATGTACCAATTATGTTTTAGAAATGTGAGCCTCAGAGGCTCCTGTATGAAGACAATGTCAAGGATTCACTGTCACTGTTTTTCCCTGAGAAAAAAATGAAAATATCAAAAACTTGATTCACAAGATTGAAGGTCTTCCCATTAAAAAGCTTTTTTATATTAAAAAAAGATGTTTAGATTTTTTAATTATGTGTTTTATGTTTGACCTCTTAAAGAGCAAATAGCTCTCTATGTTTAATTGTCTGGATGTTTCTTTAGCTCGCAGTTACAAAGTATTTGTGCAGTGTCAGGCATTGAGTTGCAAACACATACAGTCCATTATTATCAGACTCTTTTTAAGATGAAAATTTGAACTCTACCACATCATGAATCATTTAGACTGAAATTACTTTTCAGAACACACAATAGAAAATAATACTTGTTGAATGTATTATTATAGTTCTGTAGGATTGGTCTGAATATAAAAATAATGGATATATACAAAAGCCCTAAATGGGGCTTGAAAATGTCTTCGCATAAAACTTAATGGCACTATAAGTGAATCTGCATTAGGTTCCTCTATGACAACGCTGACTATTTGGCCAGAGAGCCATAAAACAACAGCTCCAAGTAATTACAACTACACCTGACGTTTTGCAGCTCAGTTCCTCTGACAGTGAATGGACAAAAATGCAGCTTTTACATAGTGAAATTTGCTGAAGGACATACACAAAATCTCATTTTTTTTTATTATTATTTTTAATATAATGAAAAGGAGGTTGAGGGTGAAATAATACTATTTACAAAAAGTCAAGGGGGACATATCCTCCTTTATTTATTGGGTCCCTATGCCCTTAATTTGATTTGACCTGAGTTCATTTTGCTACACTTCAAACAAACATGGCCACTTTGGGCTGTGGCTCAATGTTAATGGTGTGATTAGTGCTGTATCCTTCCCTTGGTGTGGCAATTTATTTTGCCCCATTAAGCCTTTGAAGCTATGCCCTGCTGACTCAGATGCTCTTAGTAACAAACAGTAATATTAAAATGGCTATTACCACCAAAATCTATCATCTGGAATGGCCTATAAGGTCATTACAGAGTGTACCCCCCATGAAATGCCTGTACCGGAAAGCAATAAATCTACAGTCATGTTCTCTGGGATTAGAAATAGCCTACACCATTTTCCTATAGATACTAACTGAAATTTTTGAATGCACTCATCATTTTGCAACGTGGACATAACATGAAAATGAGTGTATTAATAAGAAATGTAAATACTAAGAAAAAAAAATCCAATCTTACAGATGCATTATGAGTTATGATTCATCTCAAATTGTAGTGAAATCTACAAGTAAGAGACTGTCCGAACTCCTGATCAACAAGTCCACTGAATCCAATTGCAAATTGGCAGAATTTCTAATAGATAAAGTGATCTTCTTATGTGAGGTAATGCACAATAAGCAGAACTTTAAACTGAACAACATACACATCTTCAAATGGAGGATTTTCAGGAACAGAATCAGTCAGAAAAACCTTTTATCTGCACTAAGAAGAGATTTTTAAGAGTGTTTTGTCAGTGAATAGTATGTTTTGTTTGTCTGTTAATCAATGACTAGTAACAAATATTGTGATTGTAGTTTGGACGTACATATATTATACAACAATTATATTTCTTATGAATCCTAAATCCATGTTTTGTTGAGTCTCAAGCTGATAACGTTGGCAGACTCTTGTTCTAAATGAAAATTACAAAATAAATTGCTTGTCATTAGCCACAAGAACAACACATATAAATGCCTTCTGATCTACTGGTTGGGTGACTTCCAAAACCATTACAAATCGACCTTGCAAAAAAACAGTTTTCTGGGATGAAACTACTAGATTTGGTCCCTATATAAATAAATACAACACAAAATTGACTGTTGGAAGGAAACAGGAGGTGAAAAAGAGGCAATGGGTTAGGATTAGTAATTCCAACATCTGTTTGACCCAGTCAACAGCCCATTCTCCCTCTGCAGCCTCGGTGGATGCATTACAAGATCACACCATTTCATGCTTTGCTCACAAATGACAGGAGACATAACTGCTAAGGCCTCTGGGGGGGTTTGTCACTTCAATATAAACAAATATTGTGTTTTTTGGCATTTGCTGAAAAGACTAGAGCTGCCATTTTGGCAAGTGCAGTTCTGCTTTCAAATACTTACTCCATTGGTAAATATGACAAGCTGCCTGAGATGTGTTGCGTTATACACAATACTTCTTGGCAACATTTGCATTCAATTTCCCTTTACATGTTGTATATGTATTATATTTTTAGTGGGGATATTGTACAACAAGAAAATCCCTAGATGGAGCTTTTTTTCCTGTGTAACCCTGTGTCCGACATCATTTCCCGTTGCCGAGTCCTTTAAATATTTGACTCATTTCACTAAGCAGATCAGTGTAATCTATATCGAAATAGACGATGCTCATCATAGAAAACATCTCTTGCAATGCAGACTGGAATCACAGTTGCCCTTTCCATTTTCAGAGGTTTAATATAATTAGTAAAGACTTTGCGCTCCTGCTCACTGATCTGACCAATCAGCTGGTAAATTTAGAGGCCATAATCACATTTGATTTGACATCAACACAGCTCTCTGGCATGAGCCCAAATGCTGGCTGAGCAGATGAGACATACAGTAACAGCAGAAATGCAGCTTGAAATTAAGCAAACATTCGACCATTTGGGGAACCATTTTGCTCGTTCGTGTTTTCAGCTCAGACTGCCTGCAGTTTACTCTCAGATTTTAGCTGCATTGCAGAGTTTACAAACCATTAAAGCATGCAGGCTGGGGATGTGTTCTTTCTGACTATGATGAATTGCCTGCAGCTTATCAACATGAGTTGGCATATGGTGTGAGGACATGGCTTGATGGGGTGTCAATCAACCTGTCTATGATTTGAATGCGCTCATACGATTTTCTTTGCCCATGGTGAGTAGTAATCCCAAGATGCACCTTAAGTAAGCATTAATTCAGTGTCAGAATATCAGAATATTTGGAGGAGCTGTAGACTTACTGGACTTCAGGTTGTGGTGAACTATCAGTAGAGGTATGAAAGATTTAGGTTTTATGCTGTTTTAATGAAAGAGATATCCATATTCTAGCCAGAAAAAACTCTAAATCCAAAAAAGGTCATTATGACCTTCAAAGTTTTTCTGAGCCATCCTGTTTATTCAGTGATCTTTTTCTTGTAATATAAAACCAAACCTGCAGAGATCCGAATGTACTTCCACAGATCAAGTGCATTAGAATCATTTTGAAATATGAGTAGACTGAAAAGAAAGCAAAAAATGATGTATGGTGTGGGATTTGATAATGATCAGAGATAAAATCCCAAGCAAGTTCATTTACACAGATTCATGTACACACATATTCATGTCTATACCTCAATAACAATTCACCAACATCTGTGCACTACATTTTTACAGATAGCTTAGTTTTTGAGAATTACCACTGAGATTTTTTTTAACAGGATTATATACTTTTTTGAACAAAGACAGGCTCTGTAGTTCAAGGAATAATTCAAGTAATTCCTGTCTACACATGGTTTGTTAAATCACAGCTTCTCTCTTACTTGAAAAGATTTACTTTTACTCTTCAGCATGGCCACTAACTTTTACGAAGCAAACCATCATATTAAAATTTTACCAAGTCTTAAATGTTTAAGTATGCTATATATTTCTTAATAATCCTGTAAAAAGAGTTTTATGTCATGGTGTGCATTAATTTAAGGAACTGTCGCCTATAAATATGTAATTTCAAGACAGCAGCAATACAACATAAGGCATTAAATACAGAGACAAATAAAGCACGTATCATTGGTGATAATTTCATAAAAATTCCCAACTGGCAGTCGGACTTTGCATAATATGAACAAGAGCAAAACTCAGAGACATTCTCCAAATTGTTTAAAAATCGATTAAAATACCTCAGGGCTATCATGCTGGACTACGTTAAGGTCTTCCTCCTGTTCCAGATTAAAGTGGTATAGTAGAAGAAAGCCTTTCTAGCAAATTCTGTACAGACTGAAATGATGGAGAGAGACATGAAGCCCTGTGAGTGAAGGCTGTGGCAGTGCTGTTTACATGGCTTGTAAGTGGATAAATAAGTGGGCAACAGTCCAAGGATGGATTTATAAATGAAGTTATACTAGTGCAAAGTTGTGGGCATGGATAATGATGACCAGCTGCCAAAAGAAAAGACAGTATGATGATGTGTGATGGTGAGGAGCTTACTACCCATTATAACTTCCAGAGCTCCCTGAAAAACAGTGTCCAACACATGAAAGAAGCGAGCTGAGGAGTTCATGTAAAAAACATTTCCATTGTGCAGGACAGACAAGAAAGTGACAACAACAACAAGCACAGATAGTATTTTTTTTGTTGTTTTTGTTTATAATATCCTTAAAAAGATTGTCAAAAAGAAATTTTAGTGAAGGTCTCCATCGATTGCAGTGGTCGGTGGGTGGTTGTAATTTAAAAAGGGGTAACCTTGTGCAGTTCAGCAGGAGATACAGCTGGCACCATCTTTTATATTAGAAAAGAATATGACCTTGTTTTTTTCTGCATTTTGCACTTGTTTGAAGTGAACAGGCATGACTGAAACACCTTTAAGGCAGATTAGAGATGCAGATGTACAAATGCGGGCACAACAGTGTTTTCATAATACTACAGTATCATCAGCATAAGATATACAGGAAGAGTAATATAATTTACTTAAAAAGGGAAAAAGTTTGGTCATAGAGCTAAACCTTATGACATATCTGAAATTAACACCTCCTGACCCCCCAAAAAGTTCTTATAGTTGAAGGATAACTGGAGAATCTCTCAACCCAGGCCTACGTCTGACAAGTTTTGGCATGGTCACAGATAAGCAGGTAACATACAGAAAACAAAAAGCTCTATTTTTTTTGTAATGCATGCTGATATGGGTGACAAATTACAGACAAAAAAAACAAAAAACATCATAAAGTATAATAGAGAGGGGCCACTCAGGTCCCATGGAACAAATTTAGGGTGCATTAGCAAATAATCCACAAGTCTCTTGAACTTTAAAAGACATGAACTACAAGTTTTCTGAAAAATATTCCTTTAGTAGGTGTTTCGATGATGGTGGAAAGCACTCTCTAACAAGTCCAAAATCTATCAAAGGTGTTCAGCTGGGTTGAGATCTTGTGACTGCAAAGGTCATGACATTAGATTAACATAGTTTTCATGCTTATTGAGCCATTCAGCTACACCTGGTGTCCTGTAGAAAGAGGCATTGTCAGTCAGTTTCAGTTTCTCTCTCATTCTTCTTTTAATTCGTCAAGCCCTCATGCTTTCCTCATATATATGGAGCCAGATCTTGTTAACATATACATTCACAAAAGGGAAACAAGTAAACATTACTGCCCAGTAAATATGGCCATCATTCTGGTCATACAGCGTTGCACATTTGAAGGGTGATTGCATCTTAAAATCCACTGGGAGCTATTTGACATCAGGTTAGCAATTTGTGATTCGCTAGTGCTGCATGTTAAATATAATCAGTCAGCATTTACTTGGTAATATGGCATGCCTGTCATATAATATGTATTTCCTGGAAAGCTGTGTTTTTATTCTAAAGGCAAATGCAGGGTGAATACAAATGTCTCTTTCCACTGAATAAGAATTTTGATGTGTCTAAGGACTGAATTGCATCCGGCTTCTTCAGCATTTATTTTTTCCTCCAACAACATTTGATTTTGTTTTTACTGAACCAGCATTGGGGTTATAATCAGCATGCAAAATGCATATCTCATGTGTCACTCACATGGCTAACTAAAAAAAGGCTTCCGACATAATCCCTCATTCGTGAATGTACATGTGTATGTATCTAAACGGGCATATCTAGTTTGTGCAGTTTGTGCTTTATTGTATTTGTTTGAGGGTTAAGATTTGGTCTGCACATTTGTAAGGTGATATTTTATGCTTTAGTATACGTTTTGAGGGTTAAGATTTGGTCTTGAGGTTGTTTAAAATTAGTCTATGATTAAGGTGAGGCATGCAGTTGAGATGTTTAAGATTAGAGTTGGGTTGGTGTGTCACCTGCAGAATATTATGCTATGGACATGGACATACATGTGTCATTTCTTAGAAAAAGAAAGTCAGAGAAAAATCAAGATCTAAATGCATTCAGTAAGCTATGAGCAGGAAGCCTAAATAAAGATAGTTTCTTGAGAAATTATATTAAGATGTTACTGTGTTTAAAGTTGAATTTCTCTGTTGTTCTCTTGTAATTACAACCTAACACATATGGACCAGAAAACCAGGCCGAAAGGAAATCATTGATCTGCTTTCCGTTCCTTCAGCTTTATTTTAAAATAAATTTGTTAGGGCACCGTTGTTACTTGGATTGCACTGATCAATTCACTTTGGCCTCTCTTCCCCTCTTGTGCTCTCTCACTCTCTGCGTTTATTGCTGCATTTGGCAAGAACAACACAGAAAGGCATTATCAGCCTGTCACTGATATCGATGTGGCTGATAAAGTTAGTACTTAAATATGGCACTAAGCCACAGAGTTGCTGGTTGAGAGGACAGTTATAAACATGCAAAACAGGTTATAAAGCATATTTAATGAGTTGGCATGAACCTTTTCGGTATCTGCACATGCCTCTCTGCATTCAAATTACAGACTGTTTTAGGTTTTGAAATATAATTCACTAATGCTTTAATGGCAGTAATAGCAGTGTTTCACTTTTTGTTTAATTGGGTTCAGAAATGTGTCTGGAGATAATGAAAGGTGTATGAGATAATGAAGGTTATGTATTATTTTCTGGTGTAATTAGACGTGATAGCCGCTATGATTTTAAGTAATTCAATTCATTTAAAATGCAATTCCCAGAAAGTTTAATCTTGCAGGGAATGAAAGATTTGATAAATGAAAGAAGTTTCCACAGAATATTGTATCAGAGGGAAGATTATCAACAGTTGATGGGTATTGAAATAACAATTATTCATTTTAATGCTTTTTTAAATTTAATATGAGTTTATAAGGCGGGTCATTTAAGTACAGGGTTGGATCAGTGATACTCAGCTTGAACTCAGGAGAACTAAATGATGAAGAGGAGCAAAGATTTCACAAAAATGAGAATAACATTGATGTTATATATGTGTGTTTTACAATTAAAGAGCTTAAATACACTGTTAATTCTGCCCTAGACAGGAACAGTTTATATTTATGGTTTGTATTCATGGCTTGTATCATTTCAACATCTGAGCATTGCATGATAGAGGACATTTCAGATGTTTAATGTTGTATGAACTCTTCCAAATGCGACTAAAGCATTCTTAACCAACATGCAGGTACAATTATTAAATGCAGTTGAATATCTGATGTCTCCATCATACAGGTCTGTAGGGGCAACACTGGTACTAAGTTAATTCGGTCAACAAGTTAAATTCATTAATCCATTAACTTGAAAATGAGAAATTTCATATAAAGATTAACTACGGATCTTTTGATAATAATTAATTACAGCTGATAATATTTGTATTTCTTATATTTTGGTTTAGATTATGCCAAGTCATTTTACAGTGAGTTGAGTAAGCAGACATGCGATGTTTGTTTCACACAGAAGAAGATGTGCAAATTAAAATGCTGTTTAAACATATAATGTGAACTAAATATGACATGCATACTTATCAGAAATACATATTTACACACATATGCCATATACAGAACACAGCTCACGGTCAATTTAAGTTAAAATTGTTTACAAAGGCTGTTACTTTGCATCAGGAAGGCTAGAGAAAGCTGTGTGCAATTGTGCAGAATATTTATTTCTAGTGAGAAGCAGTGGATTTTGGTCTCCATATAATATATAAAGGAACAAAGTGCAGTGATTGGCACAGTTTGTGAGAGGAGACACGACAGTCTGTCTGAAAAGACAATCCGAGGTACAGAAGATTGGGGTTTACGACACGGAGGCTGGTATTAAACTAAAGCCTGAGGTTACACGCTTATTGAACCATGGCAATTTATTGATCCTTTTCCTGTTTGTACTCCACAGTTTGACATAAATCCAGAGTTAGTAATGTTGATAGAGAGGATAGATGGTTATTAGATTAAATTAAAGGCCTCATCCCAGTTATTTGGTTCTGAGACTGTGTGGTCAACAAACAGATGACTCTCAGTGACGGGAACAGAGTCCTTCCAAAATGTTTGGAGGAAATGCCGTTATTCACGATTATTTATTTCATCCTCGGACCCCTCCACCCTTTGTTCACAGACCCATTATGTTAAAAAAATATGAAGATACAAGAATAGTTTGGTTTGAAAAAAGTTAATTTCTTTCATTTCTGTTTTATATGAGGAGAAAAGTTATTAACAAAGGATTTTTTGAAACCTGCACATTTCTAGGCCTCACATAATATTTCTGTAAGAAATATGTTTTTTAAGGTTTAATTATGTTTTTGTGAAACACCAAACTGACTGAATTTCAGGTAAAGGTTTGCAAAGAAGCTCTTCTAATCATACCGCATGCCGTGCATCAGATAAAAGGCTTTACATTGCTCAACCTCTGCTGTGTTTATTCTTTGAATGTACAGGTGTGTATGCACTGGCAGTCTGTCTCTTCTGATCAGTCAGCTGAATGCACAGGGATACAGCAGGAGCGCAGGATGTTATGGGGTCCACGCAGAGTAGAACAAACAGTATTACTACTGCATCTGAGAATATTCTCGGCTCAGCAACATCAAGCTTTCTGGAAAAAAAACTCAGAGAAGAAACGCTCAGATACTTTAGCGGTGTGTTTCAAACAAAAGGTGAGATGGCAACAATAACAGCAGCAGAAAGAACCTATTTTGTACAAACTTGTTCTTCTAGTTTAGTTTTGTAGAGGTGCTTTTCAAAAATCAACTTGTTTTATTCTGTTTTTGTGTTCAGTTTGGTTCCTCGGTGTCAGATAGTCATTGCTCTGATGTTTTTTTTTTCTTCTTGTAATCAGTTTCCAAAGATAACATGGAAATCTATGTGCGCCTTCACTCTGATGTCACTGTTTGTATAATTACTGATCAGCACCAAGTTACTCACATTTATCACAAACCACTATGAAACATTGCTCCATCAATCAAAACCTTTTCTTTAATTATCTATAAAGTTTTGGTGTTGAACTTTGTATCTGAAATTAAACTTTATAATATGGCCTAAACTGCACTAAAAAGGGAAACAACTAGATTGATTGATAAATTAACAGATGTAATACTGTAGTTTTCTAATCATTTTGAGTCATTTATCAATCAAAAATGCCCAAAAAATCTTCTTTGGTTCAATAAAACCAGAGAATTAAACTATAACATGGATTAAATTTGTCAATAATAAAAGCAAGTACCTTTAAATGGTAACAGTAGTTATGGAAGATGTGTAAAAGTCAGTTTTTAATTTGTATTAACAAAATTAAGAAGCATTACAAATCTTTGAAGGGGAAGTTTTTAACTCACATCTTGAGAGTTTAAGTCATCATGTTTTACGGAGCAGCTTTTTAGAAGTGGGAGTTTTGTGTCTTTTTTTGTCTTTGTCATCTTTCTATAAAAAAAATCTTTAAGTTTTGAGCTGTGAGTTGAACCAGACAATTCATCTGAGGACATTTTAGGTTCACTGAACTATCGAATGGCAGGTTTCACATTATATTTTTGGAATATTTCACTAAACAATTAAGCAAATAATTAATGAGTAGATCAATTATTATGAACACCATTGTTAGAACATTAGTCCTAAACTAAACATTCATGGACCTGAAGATGTCGGGAATTTTTTTAACAAGCTGTTCTCACATTGTAACTGGTAATAGAAAAGCATTATAATTAACCGTGTTAATCAATTTTCATTGTGGCTTTAAATTAAAGCACAGTTCGAATCTCTTTAGGGAAATACACCTTAATAACAATTTGTGACCACATCATTAAAAAATACTCTCATGGCATTCATTTAATTTCTAAACATACTACATGCACTTACACTTAATTGTGTTTCTTGACAATAATTTAATTATCCACTGGGAGAAACAATCTCTAGAAGACACCTATGCAAATGATACAGTGGTGCTTTCCAGGTCCTGATTTTTGAACCGTCTGAACTGGATCCCCTTTGAAATCCCATGCATTGTTTCCTAAGGAGCGTCCAACCTTTGAAGAAACTCAAGCTCCTTATGAGCATTTTTGATCTCTCAGGCACCCCAAAGCTCCCTGATGAACCCCTAGGAACCCTTACTTTATGCAGTGTTTAGGAGGTTCCACGCTTGGATGGATGATGAGCCCGTATTGTGTTACCGGTCCTGCAGGGGGGATTAAAAGTGTATAGGCTCCACAGGGATTAGAGAGAGGCAAGGAGCGGGGACTGTGAGTGGCCCATTAAAATGGCAGGGATGGAGGACAAGGTTATCCATCTCATTCATGTAATAAAGGCGCAATTGATCTGTTCCAATTACAATGAAAGCCGAAGAACATGACACATACAGGTTTGTTTTGGTTAACACAGACCGTATCTATTGGGAATGGGATTTAGCTGTGGATGGCAGTCATGCTCAAACCATGTTAACCACTCTTTTCTTCTTGGTACATTGTATAACTACACAAAGCTAATCTGATGTGTTGCTTTGATTATTTTTTATTATTTTCCTCATGCAGTATATTATTGTGTGTGGAGGTGCAGTCTTTTCTTATCCTTTTACTGTACAAACAACTGCAAAGCTGCAGAAGCACTCATTCTGAGTCGAAGCATATCTGTAAGTTCCTTTGGCCATCGAGATACAGCGAGCATCAGAGGGTTTCCTGTCAACATTCATTTTATTTCAGACAATGGAACACAAACATTTACTTATGTGATTAGATGAATAAGGGCCAAACTATGTGCGGTGCCAGCACTTCAAATGCTGTCAAACGATGGATTAAGAGAGGTTTGAAATATTGTATATCCAAGCTGTTTTTGCCAGTCAAAGAAGCATTTAACAAATGGAGTCTGTGTCATTAACCTTCAAGTGGAACTGACGTCTGAAAATGCAATTTTTTCTGCCAGATTTCATGACTAAATTGCTACATTCTAGTTTAATGCTGCAAATTATAGTTGATTTCATTATTATTCTGATAATTATTTTCATGATTAATTGATTTCTGGTTTGATCCAATTAATCATGTTTTTTTGTATTATAACGAGTGCAGTTAGACTGCAGGGATCAGAGATAGTTTGCAGTGCTATCAGTAGGTAGGTACTGCAGCACTGGTGGCTACTGATGTTATTTTCTCATTTTTAATGTGTTTCTCTGCTGTTAAGCTTTCTCCTTTCATCATATTTTGAGTGGTTCACACTCATCAATAATAATAATAATAATAATAATAATAGTAATAATAACAGAATTAATCATCTTTATTTTAATTGGTCCTAATATGAAATTAGCATGTAATCATGCTAATCAGCCCAAACACAGTGCTGAATGTTATTATGCCTGGAATCATAACAGTGTAATATATTAACAGAGAGGCTCGGCTTCATGTTAATAGTTTTTAGTAAATATTTTAGTAATTCTCTTTCAGGCTGCCAAATCTCTGCCTGCATCAAATTCAACAGAGGACTGCAGAGGGGAAGCAGTTTCTGAATATTTACTTGGGAGGAAAACAGAGAGTTTTTTTTTTCAAGCCCTATGAGAGAGAACAATACAATATTCTTTATATAATGTTCACAAGACTTAGCCTTCATAAAAATCCCTGCTGACACAAGAGGACTACAGGCCTGAATGTCTACACAGCACTTCCACTCGGGACTTCCAGTGGCCGTCCTCCCCCCCTCCGACTCTGCAGCACCAGCACTGGGTCAAAGTTTTAAAGTAGTTTAACTGTGTTGATGGATTTTTAGTGTGTTTGCTGCTTTAGTTATGTTCAACATGACTTCATAGCTTGGAGGGTTTTAACTTGCTTTCTGACATTTGAGCGTGCTGCTTCGTGTGCCCTTTTTTTTCTGTTCAAAAACACCCCGTTTCATTTATCAAACAAGAGTTCAAGAACCCATGAAATGGCACAATATGAAGTTAATTTGTAGTGCAAATTGTAATCTGCGGTCTTTGAAAAATAAGAGCAGATGGTGGGTGGAGGTATGGCTTCATGCTTGAGAGACTGCATGTGGACTGGTACAAAAGTACTTTTGAAAGTAAATAACTATAATTTTAAAGTGTACGACAAACTACAAAACTGCTCTCTTTAAAATTATACACAACATCAAATCTTAGAAAGCCATCAATTTGTGCTTTTTAATGCCAAGGACCTGGCAATATCATGGATAAGAGTGTTTTAATTGAAAGCAACTGCTATTTAACACTTTTTAAAGGTAGCTACTACAAAGGAAAATCTTAAGTTTAAGATGTAAAAGAATAAAAGATGATTTTGGCAAAGCATGACATGCTGAACTCCTCAGTGTCTTTGTAATGAGCGAGTCCTCATGTCAGCTTTGTTCGCCCCGGAGAGTCGCTCTAATTCTAAGGACGTGGTCATTCTTTAACTCATAAACACTGTCAGCCATTTTTTCACTGAAACCCAAAACAAAACACTTATATCAGTGCCGGGAACTGAACCCTGAGTCTCTGCACCAGTCTGAGGACTGAATTTTGCCCCTGCCCCTCTCATGCTAACAGAAGCCTTTAATTCTCGATCTCAAAAGAGATTCAAAGAGAAATCCTCAAGCAAACCATTGAGAAAGTCTGCGTGCCCTAACGACAAATGCCCAGCCGCCGTAAGTTTCTCTTAGTTAATTTCCCATCACAGTACAAAGTGCTTTGCTCAAAACCTAAAGCTATGACCCCTGTCATGCACAGATGAAAGAATTGTAAAAACAGCCCGGCGCTAATTGATGGAGAATTTCATGACGTAACACTTGAAAGGGAAATGCGAGCTTTACAGGAAGCCCAGGTGAAAGATGTGGTAACATTTCTTGGTTTTGTGTAAGAGCCTTGCATGTGTGAGCTTTGACCTTGTGGCAAAAAGGAAAATGCTCCTTTAATTTTTATTGGTTGCCGGCATTTTCACTTACTGTGCTTCTCTTCATCTTTAATCCTTTTCATATTCCTCAGTTTTAAACTTTCAGTGTTAAATTGTCATGTCACAATTATTTCTGTCCAATTATTTCTTTGCCAGCCATACAATACCTTTATGATAAAACAAAGCCTCTAGGAAAGGACTGAATAAAGACATTTATTCATGAATTTACTTAGTTCTTCAAATAAATCTAAATTAATTGTAAAATCAATAAACAAATAATGTTTTCCCCTCAAAATCCAACTATAAAATACATTTTGAGGCATGTTTTATTGTGATTAGTCGAGTCAAGCGCCTCTTTGTCAGCAGATTTTGGAGGTGACAGCATCGTTGCCCTGAAAGCTCAACTTACTTCAACTTATGAGGAAACAAGTCATCAGTTTAACACGTCAACACATGTGCAGCACTCAGAAATGCTGCTGAGTGAATAAACCCAAACTAATACAAAAAAACATTGTTGTGCACATTATTTTGTTTTACAACGAAATAAAATGAGGCAACTTATATTCAAATTTCAACTGGTTTAATGAGATGGAGATAATAAATAAAAGCAAACTATTTCAAGCATAGTTTACTTAGAATTCAGCATTATGAATTATTATGTGTTGTGTATAATGTGGGCCCAATTCTAGAAAAAATAATGTATTAAAAGACCAATTATTGCCTGATTTATTTATTAGTGTGTCAGTCTGTTTTGTTCGTCCCACCTGTAGTGTGAAGCTACAGTTGTTGTTACAATCAGTATTTATTCATTAGTTGTAATCATAAGGAAAACGATTTTAAAAATGCAACTTTAGAGCATTCTCGGTTGAATTTTTACAAAAAAAATATTTAGTCAGTCGAGTGCTGAATTCCTCACATACAAATCGCCAGTGTAATACTAGATTACATTACTGTTACATATTTAATTGTTGCTGCCGAGGTAAACATGGAGCTTGGAAGCCTCCCTGTTTATCTTTTACACCTCTCTACATTGTCTTTTTATAGCAATATGGCACATCATTATTCTTTTTGATTAATTTTTTATAACCAATACAAACATGAGTGCGAAGGTGCTCAAAATTTAATGCAGCATGTCAGTTATTCAAAGTGCACGGACGGCTGCATCACACTGCGCTGTGGAACAAACTTGATTTGGATAACTAGCAGAGATATTTGGCCCTTTTTGTGGGTCACACTCTCAGATGATCATTGATGTTTCATGAACTTTGTCTGCATAATAGCTCAACAATATTTTGACAAGATGCTTTTAAGCTAACAAGGTCTCAGGTGAGCTCATTGAATACTAATGACTTTGTCACATTTCTTTGTCTCATGCAGATGCTCAAGGTACTCTGTAGGTCCTGTTTGCAACTAGCTAACACAGCTGCTGCTAATGTGCAACTATAACAGCATTTGTTAACACTTCGTCGCCAAAACTCATTAGAAAGTTCAGGAACAGGATTGTTGATTTCACACTTGTGGTTTCCCATGGGAGTGGAGCCCACGTCTCCTGGATGAAGGTCTGGCACATGACCCACCACCTCGGCACCGACCTTTTCCTCTGGGGACTTTGTTATACTTTCCACTACCTTGGATTGAGACAGCTTTTAATGACACTAATGCTCTTACATAAGAGTCTGTGGAAAGCAAAGAGAGGCCTCAGAGTGTCTGGTGTCTGAAAAAGCTGTGACGAACTGGAAATGAAGATGCTTATTTATTAATTCTTGCTAACTGTCTCGCTTGATCTCTAAAGCTCCATATGGCGAGTTCACAGTTCGCTGTCAGACTGTCAGATTACTAACACCGTCACTCTCTGAAACCTCCTCACTCCAGGCTTGTCACATACTGCAGCTCAGTCAGGATCCCTTACGCCAGGCTTTTAACTAGCTTCAATATTTACTCATCAATATTGAACTTTCGTAGCAACAGCTCTGCTTCATTAAGTAATGGATCGCACTCAGGGCTTTCAGAGAAGAGACTGAGGTTCAAGTGAAGTCAAAGCAAAAATTAAAATCTATATCGCAGCCTTAATAAGCTGCTATTGTTTTACAAAGTTAAGCATCTTTTAAGCTTTCTGCAAGGACAACTTTACATGGGGATGCTAAAGGGGTATGATGAGGTGATGAGTTTGGCCTTTTTCTAAATGTTTTCATGCACTACATCACTACAATGAACTAGAATAAAATAAACTAAAAGCTTATATCCGTCCCCATCAAAAAAAGGCATAAGGCAAAACCAAAGGTGCCCTTATAACAGTGAAGGTGACACCACTTTCCTTTGATAGATTTCACCATTTGGTGAAAAGAGAGGGGAATACGCTTTGACAAGTGGCTCTCGAAACCCCCATAAGAATAGCATTCAAGTAAGTCCAAGGTGTCCATGGTATTTACACATTTTCTATGCTCATTCAACCATTGAATCACTCGACACCCTCGGGACGAAAGCAAACACTTGTGAATCCTGGACCACTTCCATAAGAGTAGCATAAAATTAAAGCAATTATTATCAATAGCCTTAATTAGCGTGTGAGATTTGTGTGTATCATAATCTCAAAGGGGTTAAATAGACCACCTGCTTTTATAGTTTGCAGAGTCTTTTATTCCCCCCTGCTCTACTATAACTGCACATATCACACAATTTCTACAGTGTTGAGGTTTTAGGGGAATGGAGCTCCATCCATTTTCTGGAGAACTTAATAAAACCTGGTCACACACTGTTAATGAACCCAGAATGTCATGCAATTTGAAGACAATGTTAATTTTTTCCCCCTTCGCTGTGGAGTCTAAACAGTGGTGCAGCTCCTGGCATTGAATTAGCATTGTCATGTTCCTACATACTGGCTGCTCAAGCCCTGAAGACGAACATGTTATCAGTTAACATTTGGGCTCTTAATTAAATGCTACTACATTGGATTAACATCCCTTTGTTATATTCTTTTACATCTTTTTTTATTTTTTTTTGGCTAATTAAGGACTCTCTAACACATATTAACCACATAGGTCACACATTACAATGCTGCGATTTCCATGTAACAAATTTAACTCGTATTATTTGGAATGAACTCCTGTCATATCAGCGTCTGAAAAAAATAATAATTTTGCACGTGGCTCGACCAAGGAGCACATGAGGCACTTAACCCCATATCACAGCTACAGAGAAGTGTTTGGTTATGTGCGAGCAGTAGATGAGAGGGGGCAAAATAACTCTGGTCTCTGTGGGTGGAAAGGCATATTTGTTATGATAAAAATTCACAGCACATCGCCTATCCACAAGAGCTGTTTGTAGGACTCCCATGGTAATGGTATTTCCTCCATCTGGTGAATTATTCCTCTGACAAATTTACTTGGTTTTCATACATTAACATCTGGCCCAAACGTGTGTTTTGCCCTCCTTACTGTTCTGTGTGCTTGTTAATATTACATTATCCATTCTACTTTTTTGAAATTTCAATGCACCAGTGGCTTTGAAACTTACACACACACACACACACAAGTGGATGCTTTTATTGCTTTCTTGAATTTCACAAAATTTAGATTTAGCATAAAAGTTTAACCTACAAGAAATCAAACTGACATAAATTGCTATTTTAGTGCAGGAAACTGCTCATAGAAATATTTTAAGCCTAAAAAGATGTGTTCGATATTTAACACAATTTAATGGAATATCATTTTCAAGTATTGAGCTTGCATTTGCAGTCACAACATATACAATATTTTACAATTATTGTAAATAACACACACATGCATTTCATTTATGCAATTTAAAATGATTATGAAATAGGAAAATAGTGGAAACTTTGTGGAGTTTTCCAGGAATTCCACTTTTTATTGTAGTTAACAAGTTAATCAGTTAAATGTTCTGGACTTTCTGTTTAGAGAAGCACTAAAGGATGTTTGTAATTGAGTTGGTGCATCTTCTTAATCACACATAACAGCAGTGTTGTGTGACTGCTCCACTTGAGATTGCTCCGTCTTGTCTTTGCACTCGTTGGCTTCATTAGTTGAAGTCAAAATTTGGAGACCAAACCCAAATTGCTTATCGACTGGGCTTTTAACTAAATGTTACAACTGTGTATGGCATGGATGTCCTCCAAATATCTTTAACAACCATATGCACTAATAGGACTTTGCTCGTTCAGTAAATCATAAGCAGCATTTCTCAAAGTATTATTACACTGACAATGGGAGTAATGGTATTGCCTTTAAGATTATTATCCCTAACAGCTCATTCTCTTTTCTCTTCTCTTGCCCAGGCCTTAATTATGGTATCAATTAGAGATGACAATTTTCAATTAGAATTTTATGAGAGCAAGAACAGTGAATAGAAATTAGGATGTTCACCCAGAGTGCTGTACATTCAAAAACCAAGATCGACAAACTGCAGCATTTCATTTTGGCTGACTTCCTCCTTCCTTTAAATCCCCTGTATGAAGCTCAATCCTTCTTTAGAAGTTTTATTACAAGTGAAACCTGAGATAACCTGGTAGGTGTGGGAGGACACTGTAAAAATTGTGAGAGACATTAAAAATACCTGCTCAAGTCAAAAAGCATGTCTGTGATTCAATAAATATATGACAAAAAAAATCATTATATACTGTAGAATCTAACCTTGTGACTGGAGTATTGAATCACAAGTTTAAATGTAAAAACTATGATTTTAATATTTCACTTAATCCTAAGAATTTTAATTAAATGTTTTCCAGGAGGGTTTTCTGATGTGTCAGCAGCTTTGATATGAGAAATTCATGCAAAAACATCACACAAACACAAAATATATGAAAGGACACTTATACAGTACATGCATCATCTCAGAAGTTGCAAAATTTCTTTAAAAATAATGTACATAGATGCACATGTTCATGTACATCATACATGAAGATGGGGGTTTAAAATATCTGGGGATTTCAAAGGCTTTTATAACATCAAACTGTAGTTTTTTTAATTGGTTTAATTTCTAAAAAAGAAGCCAAGTAAATAATTAAATATGCAAACATAAGCTGAAATAAGAGTCACACACAGATGAGTTAAAATGGAAACATAGCCGGTAGGAATCACATAGAGTGTGTTTCACCGAGCAAAAATAGAGAGAATTTGTGTCAAAAGTGTCATTTGACCTTAACTGATTTTTGTGTGGGTGCAATTGGCAAGATTAGAAAAAAATATCACTGTCTTCCCCAAATTTTATGCAGCTCTTGGCATTTTGAAAGCATAAATAAGTTGTGCGCTCCATATCATATATCAGTCACTAATTTTGTGACACTGCCTTGTCTCGAAATGACACAGAATGTTTAGGTATGCTACTCTAGTTTCCATGCTCTCAAAGTAAGACGTCTTTTAGCTTGATAGAGCCACATAAGTGAATTTTGATTGCCAGTCTAACATGCAGGATTTGTCTTTTTTTTTAAAGGGTTTTAGTGTTTTTGTGTCATGTCAGGTCCACTCCAAAGTTTTTTAAAAACCCAGGTAAGTCCCAGCACATTTATATGAGGGGATGTAAAAAAAGGGTATCTGTTGCGGTCGGTCAGTTTGGATGGAGTTTTTCACCAGCTGAGGGATTTTACTGCTGCAGAAAAACCAGTCTAACATGAGAATATGGATCAGCTCTGTTAACATTAACATCCACATCATGTTTTGAATATTTTGTCTTTGTAGTTGAACATTTTTTAGGCAGGTATGAGGCAGTGAAGGTTCAGGGAACAACTGAAATGCATTTGCAAAAAAACTTTTGGCATGAACATGGTGAAATTAATTAAGTGGACATTCGTTGTGACAGTGCATTAAATATGTGGTTATTCTAGGACAGTTGTAGAGTCAGCCACAGCGACAGCTGATGCTGCACACCTTGCTGGGCACTGTGGGACTTCAGAGCATCTGGACATGTCTGTGTATTTGTTTGTCTCGGCAAACGTACAGCAGGACAGTTTTATTTTTTTCTTCTTATTATTTTTTCTGTATTTCTGCTGATAACCCTCCTGCACATTTCACCTAAAATTGAATCTGGCTGCATTAAAGATGATACAACGAACCTTTTATTGATATGAGGATGTTAATTTTTAATTACTGAGGGTGATGTGTGCGATCTATATGTATGGAAGACTATTCAATATGTTTAAAAATTATACTTTTTTTGGTTGCTATTTTTAGTATTCAACATGGGATGATCAAAGCAAATGGAAAGCTGCTGCTGTTGACTTGAGATGATTGAACATGTAGCTTAATCAAACTAATAAAAAAAATAATTAAAATAAAACAACCACTAACTTTTAAGCATTTTTAATGAGCGGTCACAGAATATTAAGCTCCCCGATAACAACCCCAACCACTCAACTGCAACCCAATATGGGAATTACATTTGATTATGTCTTCCTAAGAAGAATATCTGGTTTTAATCTGCTGCTGCTGGTATCATCAAACTTATTAAAAGGATTGTTCTATTAAAACACTAATCCTGTTAGTGAATGATCAAACAGAGTCATATTGCCTTTGCTTTGTTAATGTTCTTAGAAGAAACTGCCTCATTTACATACACAGACAAAGACAGAAAAATGCATGACTGACTGGAAACTCCAAGGTGTCTGCAGCAGTTGTATTGCAAAACCCTTCTTTGAAATATATTTCTCTGAATAGAATAACATGTCCTCTGTGTAATGTTGCTGTAGCAATTGCATTAACTTATAAAATACCAGGACTGAGGATAAGAGTAAATCATATGACCCAAAGTTTCACTGTATTTTCTCATTTTCAATTCGCTGCTGAGGGCTAAACTCTGGGTATTTCAGATCCGAACACCTTTGGCCTTGTGTACTGCTTATGGGATTGAGTGCAGTGTGAAGAGGTTTACAGTATGAAATAAGTAGGACAAGGCAGGTCAATGTTTGTAAGAACATAAAGAAAATCCACTTGCAGAAAGTAGCCTGGAGTTACTTGCATGTTTTTGTGCAGATATTTGTGCATTACCAAACCCTTTGGTGATAAACTTTAAGATTCAGGCTGCAACTATTGGTGCTGGTTGGTACATTTTGACTCAAAATATGTGTTTTTGCATCTTATTTGTGCAGTAAACATTTTAAATTCCAGGCAGATTAAATTTACTGTCACATAAGACAACACATATACGATTATCATCAGTTTTGAGAAGATTGCACTTTGGACTGCTTGATTTTTTTTTTTGCTTTAAAATCTATTAATTAATCAAAAAAAAATCATTGCCTATTAATTTCCTGTCAAATGACTATTTAATTAGTTGACTAATCATTCTGGCTCTATTTTAGATTCAACACAGTTTCTCTTTGTCCAATTAGGTTTGAGGTTCCTTCTCAACCGTCCATCCATCACTGAAGACTGAGACAAAGTTTGATGCGAAGGTTAATTTTAGACTTAGTGTTGACAGTGGGATTATGCTGATGAAAGACTTTAATAGAAGCTGTAGCAGATGCTCTAAAACACACCAGAAATTCCAGTAAATGTTATTAAAATAATACGTTGATTATTCATATTCTTAGTCACAACATGACAGTCGTTTGTGGAGCCTGTCTGACAGGGTTCAAATGCAAGTTTTAGACATCTTGTTTGTTGTAAGAAAAGCCAAAGTTACAGTGGAAGTTTTCTGTGCTGGCAAACAGGGTTACTTCAGCTGAAGGGTCTTCTGATCCCTCCGCAGGGACTGACAGACCCAGGCTGACTTAAATAATTGCATCAGTTCTTCGCCTCCCCCTGATTTCCAAAGCTACTAACACAAAATAAGAGAGATTTGGTTATGCCGTATAATGTATCACCATTGGGTATAAAATTCCACACCACAGACTAAATTAAATTGTCACTCCAGCATAAGCTATTCAAATGATTGTTTTTCCATTTATGAAGGAAAACTTTCTTATCCTCGGTGGTGATAGGTGGCCGAGCATGTCACCAGCTAATAGATTGTGTCTGGATGAAGAAGAGGGAGACAAGCGAGGCCTCGGGCACGTGTTTCTGAACACTGGAAATAATTGAATTGTGTAAAAGGAGAATGTAATTGTTTCTGAGGAGAATAAAAAGGAACAGCAATGCAGTGGTGGAGCTCTGCTGCATGCATCACAACCCCAGTGTGAGACAGTCAGAAACAAACTGCCTGCAGTCTTTAACCAAAAAAAAATGTGTGAAACAAACTTCCTTTAAAGTATTTCAATAAAGACCTCAAAAAGGGTTTGGAAATGTTGCTCAAGTTGTCCGTATCTGTATGAAAGACGAGCAGTGTCCAGCCTGATCACTGCAGAAAGCAACTTAAAAAGGAGCATCCTGCAAAGAAACAGGTTCACAGGTTCAATGCCTGTAACTGTCATAGTCGGCCCTCAGAAAGCTTTGAGTCCGGCAAACGCGTCCCTGATCACTCGCTGCATGGTTTCCAACGAATGCTGCAAAACTCAAAGACTGCACCTGTTTTCAGCTCTAAAACACTGTTTTCAGAAACGTGTCCAAGCGTAGAGTGCTTTGTTTCATCCTGCAGGGGAAAGATGGAACTACAATCTATTGCACTGACTTTTTTTTTTTACTGTTTTTTTTTTCAAACAGTAGAAGGTGAACCAACTATCACAAGCGAGCTCGATCTGAAAGCCAATTCAATATTGTAGTTTAATTGAAGATGTGAAACAGATTTATCTGATATTAGATTAGAAAGTACTGCCCTCAGGTGGAAGGATCAATTACTACAAAAGATTGAATTGTCTCATAGTCTCTTTGCTCTGCGCATAATTAGATAGATGCAGTGTGGAGAAGAGCACACAGTACAAACACAGACACACACACATGCATGCACATACACAGGAGGACAGACGGAGTAACAGCACATCCACACACACACACACACACACACACACTCAAACAGCACATCTCTGCTTTTGAACATGTATGAATATGAAGCTCCAAGGTGGCTTTTAATATGTTTATGCAGTGCAGATTCAAAATTATGTAAATAGAAAATGCTGTGAACAACACAACAGAAATAAAAATAAATAAAAAAAAGATGAAACAACAGCTCCCCATATTAGAGGAGAAGATGATTCTGCACAGTGTTTTCAACCTCCTTATTTTACATCGCTTCAATTAAAGCAACATTTTGCAACTTTCGGACGAGGATTGATGATTTTTGAGTCTCATTGTCAGGCTGTAAAATAATGAAGCTTTATGTAAGCTGCATCAACAAAGCCACAAACAAAAGCATCTCTCTCTGACAACCTGGAAAAGAGACTCAACAATCAGCCAAATACTTTTGTCCAGCAAGTACACAGTGTTGCTTTACTTCAGACAAATGCACCGGGTTTTTTTTTATACTCTAATATATTTTTCATTTTTTTCAAAGAAGGTAAACTGTAAAATGTTCTGGCAATTTACAAGATTTCCATAAAAATAGCAAGACAATTTGCTCAGAAGGTCAAATATATGTCTGTTTGAGAAATTGCACACAGGTTGAAGAAAGAAATAGTGGTCATTTAAAATGTACTGTGCCTTCTCCACCAATCTCCTGTTTCACAAAAGAATATCAAAAAAAGGTTCAGGTGTTCTCCTCGAACACCGCGGTTCTAACAAGTGTAATACTTTTTGTCTGTATCTGCTGATCTATACTAGCTGTGGTGATGATCCAAAGGTCTTCACAAGCTCGCGTTTGCTGTAAGGTCAGACGATAATTAAATAATGACACGGCGGTGCACTTTGTGATCTTTTTTCTTTCTTTCTTTTTTTTCATATAGAAAATGTTTAATGAAAGGTGGTGGAAACAGCTGTGGCTGGGAAACAACATACCACCTTTACAATGTGCTAATGAGCAGAAGTGATGCTGGCAGTCTTTTAAAGCGTTGCCATAGTGATGGTGGTGCAGAGTTGGAGTCATGACCACACAAGGCTGAATCCAAACCCCACTCTTCATCTGTGATGTGGGGTGTCACGACCGGTCCGCACTCCAGCATACGGTAACTTTATGGCCAGAAGAGTGCTACGTCGCTTCAGTCATTAGCTGAATGGCAGCGCTGCCGGCGGCATGGCAACCGTGATGTGACGTCGAGCACGGTGAAAACAGGCTGGCAAGAAAATGCAGCATCATCACAACAATGATTATGTGTGATGCTTCTAGTTTTCATGCACACAGGTGAAGCTCTGTAATGAGATTTCATGTTGTTTCACACCCGTTCTCACTTACATGCACACAGTTAAGGTTTGAATAATGCATGTGAAGCCAGTCAATCCACATAAAACCAACCAATTAAGTTTACCCCCTGGTGGAGCATCAGGGTAGTGGAGTTGAGGGATTTGCATAGTTTCTTAGAAGTGAAATTTTAACACATGATTAATCCATATTTGAATACTTTGCTTCTAAAAGGCTCCATTTGCGTGAAGAGTGCAGCCTGATAGCTGCATAACTAGTCATGACATTGATGTGTAAAACCGAGGAGCTAATTTTTTCTGTTTCTTTTCCTTTTTTTAAGAAATGAAAATTGGCATGATTGATCTTGATACCATATATCGGTGAGATTCCAAATACCTCCTTAAACGTCCTGCATGGCCTGATTCAACTTAGTGAACTGAACCTGTTACATAACATCCTCTCAGCTTATGAATTTCAGGCTGCTGTAACTTTAGTTTTTAAGTCTGTTTGGGTGAAAAAGGGGTAAAGGATGTATGAAATGGTCAATATCTATAAACAGCAACCCACAACATACCGTAATTTCCAGACTATTAAGTGCACCTGAGTATAAGCCGCACCCACTAAATTTAAAAAGAAAACAGATTTTGTACATATATAGGCCGCACTTGTCTATAAGCCACAGATGTTCACGTAGTAACATGGGATATTTACACAGA
>JAQMCX010000032.1:1043356-1098972 GCA_029814765.1 Acanthurus leucopareius
ATCCATGATGAGGGCATGTGCATGAAGCGCAAAATGACTGATCTGAAGAATTTCGTGTAAGTGTGTTTGATGTAATTCGAACAGTTTCATTGATCAACTGTGACCTGTTTGGTAATTTCATTGGTCTGATGCGACGAGGCTGAATATATTGGTGGCATGAAGCTCTTTAGCCCGTAAAAAGTCGTAAATTAGCCGCATCATTGTTTAAGCCGCAGGGTTCAAAGCATGTGAAAAAAGTAGCGGCTTATAGTCCGTAAATTACGGTAATTCCTGTCTGATTCAACTGTAGAATTACAGTGAATTAAAAACTAAGCAGCAGCTAAATGTATCACAAAGGACGGCGTTTAAAAAAGAACGTTTAGAGCAGTCAGAGAGAGAGAGAGACCCCTATAACACCTACTGGGACAAATGTAAAACTTTCAACACTGTTTCAGTACAAATTGTTTGCACATTATGCTTATGACTCCTGCCTTCAGCATGCTTATCTCCATCTGCTGCTCCATCTATGCTCCATCTCTGCAAAGAGTCTCATTCACAGGAGACCCACTGATGCTGCTACGTTTAAACTCCTGTACCATCAGACCAAGAAGGTTCATGTCAGCAGTCTTGATGCACTGCTGCCAAACTCTGCAAAACGGTCTCGAGCATGTTACTCTGTTAAGGGTCCTGACAGTTCGATGCATGACAAGTTAGAGAGAAGCAACAGGTCGTGGTTTGGTGTTGGAAAGTGCCTTAGTCAAGGGGCACTGACAGGAGAATTGACCTAAAATACATGTTTCTGACTGTAAGGATGAAGCAGAGGCAGGCACAGGGAGAACATGAAGAAGAATAAATAAAGACCCTCCTCCAGGTGGGTTTCAAACCCAGATTCTTCTCGCGGTGATGAAACAGCATTAGCCACTGAGACACCAACTAAAATGTCAGACAGTGAATCACTGAAGTCTCTTGAAAGCGGTGGGTTGACTGCAATCATTCTGAATAAAGCCACCAAACAAAGTGTTTGCTGAATACTGATTATTATTGGTAGAAAGAGCAGATATTTCTCTACAAATCAAAGCCATATTTGAATATCAACACGACAGCGCACAACGGTTTCGTGGTTGCTGAAGAAGACATCACTTAGAGACCAGAAGGTGGAGAGAAAGCTTTTACTACGCTTTCTTTAGAGCCCCAGAGGACAAAGTAAGAGGGCAGCCCTCCAGCCTTTTACAATGTGCAGACTCATGTGTTGGGAAAACAGACATTCGGGGATGTGGAACGAATCAGCGCTTACAAATCGCTGCTGATACCTCTCTTGCATTGAAAGTATGCAAAAAGAGAAACACAGTCAGTTGAAATATATAGAGCTACAATATTATAAATGCAAACTGAAGTGGCAGCTCTCATGATTGTACCTTTTTCTTACACCCCCTCTTGACAGGTCCCACTTCACACCATCCTGTGTTGGGATAGTGCAAGCATTATTGAGGTAGATACCAAGGGTCCATGTGTTTTTTAGTGTGATTTTCTGTACAGTTTACAAAACTGAGAGGTTTCATGAACCCCGGGAGAAGGCAACAGTAGTGGCATTGGGCTTCTGGGAAACAAGCAGTAATGCATATTATCACAGAGAACCACCCAGCCGACATACTCCTGGAAGAGCGCTGTTCCAGTCCATTATTAGATTTATATTGGAGGCCTGCTGAGCATAGCCGCAACAGAAATGAAATGGTGCCAAAGCCTGAGTTAACTCCCTGTTGAGAGAGTAATTTCCAGTTGAAAGTGCAAGAAAAGGGTCAATTCTAGATGGGTTAAAATTGATTAGAATAGGAAGCATGATTTGCAGTCAGTGAGCTAACAATTACCCTGGAAGAGATCATGTTTTTTTTCTCCAAAAAACCAAAAAAAAACCGAAAAAACAAATATATTCATACAACAATATGCAACGAGTGCATCATGTTTGATTGATTATTTCTCGCCTTTGAAATCAAGCGTTTTCTTAAAGCACTTTTAAAGAGGGGAAAAGCTTAGAAGAGCACTGATTTCGCTGATGACATGCAAGAAAATTATATTTGCAAAAATTGTAATTGCAGTGCTAACACAAAAGATGACACTTACACAGTGTTTACTCCGAGCAGCATCCATGCAGGAAACTAATATGTTGGGCCAATAAATATTTCATTCCAGTCCAAAGTCCAGACAATACGATTCTCCAGATGCACTTACAGCCACATACGTTCTACCTTGATTTAACTCTGTCACAACTGAGACCCTGGTAAGTGCACAATTTCATGGCTGATCGGGCACTGTTCTTATTTAAATCTACAATAAGCGAGTGTGAAAGAAAAAAAAAAGAAGCTTTTTTTTTGCTCGTGGAGGAGGCTGGAAATGTTAATGAGGCCTAAAGTGTGTCCGTTGAAAAGGTTAATGGCACAGTGAACTCTTCAGGGGTGACATTTTGGTAATATGGATGCCTAAATCACTATAAAAAGATTTGCTGACCTGTGCATCATTAAGATCTAAGACATGCTAGCATTGTTCAGCAGATTATAAGGTTGCCTATGTTTTTTTTGTAATGCAGATATAAAAGAATAACGGCATCATGAGCAGGGGAAATGTGTGCTGTTATCTGGGCTTGTCTTCTTTGTTTCCATAGCCGGGATGTGCACCAGCATTAGTGCATGTGAATGCCTCATTTCAGTCTGACATGCTGGTGTTTGGATGTGATATCTCATGGTAAGAATTTAGTTTATAATCCTTCAAAACTAAGAACAGAGCAAACACTCAGAGCTGTTAAGTTTTGAGCTTTAAATCTGAGGAAAATTATTTAAAAAAAAATGTTGATTAAATAATTAATCAATCAACTTCTCCTTCATTTGGGTTTCATGTAACACAAAGGCAGACAATCACAGTGAAGGGCCTTAATGGGCGTGTTTGGATTGAGGCTGCTGGGAAAAAAAAAAGAAAGGAGGAGAAGGGAAAGGTGTTGCTTGTTAGCTGCCGTGTGGCCTCTGCAGCAGAAACATGTTCAGGCAGCTTTTAGGGTGTCGCTCATCATTGCTGTGGTGTAATAGGTGTCGCAAAGGACCTGAGAGTATTTGCTCAAGAACTGTGTATGTTTATTATCCGCACACACACTTTTATGCTCTATGGTGTCGACAAAAAAAACCCAAACAGTGACAAACAACAGATGTGTCTGACAAGAAGCTTCTTCAACAAAAACCTTAGATGTCATAATTCCCACTCATCTTCCACATTGATTTCATGTTTCTCAGATTTGACTGCTACTTTTTTTTTCATCCCGTCTTGTTGTGTCCTCTTCTTCCGCGATGGTTTAATGGCACTCGACTGGAAAATTAGAGCCACCAGCTGCTTATCTCGATGAGCCGAACTCACAGTAGTGGATGGAAATGCCCTTAATTCGAATTTCCCTTTTTTTTTGCTGCTTTTGTCAGACGTTGTGGTGTGTCTCGACACCCTACTGTAGGTGGTGGGTAATGCACTCGGGGCCTATTGCCAAAACCCAGACTGTGATGACTCACTCCCGAAGCCTCCGGTGGCTGTGGCTGTTATTTGAGAAGCATCATGGCTCGTGTGGACGTCGCTCAGTAGGGAAAGTGACCGTCCATTATTGGGCTCGAATTACTTTCCTTCTGCACAAACACATTAATTGCGAATATGGCAACATTACTTGTCCATCTGCTTTATTTCATTTCAGTCTGCATTCACAGGCACAGATTGTTTCCCTATCAGTACCCTGTAAGTATTATAAGCACATTCATTAGAAAACTTTTTTTTTTTTCTCCCAGTAACGAGGTCAACCCTGGCTTTTCTCTTAGCTTCAGAGTACTCTTCATCCCTTTCAAATGTTGCTCTCAGAAACTCAATGAGGAGGCACAAAGAGGAGACCTTTAGCTTTTAGTGTCATTGCAGAGGACTCTAACAGTGAGATAAATACTTTTTGAAAGAGCGTAAGTGTTGAAAACGGGACAAATATAAGATTTCAGAAGGCTTTCACAACTAATAAAAAGCTGCAATGTTAAAACAGTTAACAAATGAGATTTTTAAAACTGGAATATATGTTTGATACATCTATTAAAACCTGAACAGTATACAGTGTGTATTAACTGCACGTTGCACAACTATATGTTACACACTGTCATTATGCACAACTGCACTGTAGATTGGAAGTGTCAGATTATTTATTGTACTTTTATCTCTCTTATATTCTGTAATTTAGCACCGTGCATGCTTCTTTATTATACTATTTTGCTTTTTACCTTGTCAAGCTGCTGGAAATGTGAATTTCTCTTGGAGATCAATCAAGTATCTATCTATCTATCTATCTATCCATCTATCCATCCATCCATCCATCCATCCATCCATCCAAAAAAAGATTAGAGCCTAAATGATATTAAAAGCTTTGAAATTGGTTGTACAGTTGAGTATTTTGTCTGATTTTGGAGCTCTTGGTGAGGGGGGGGGGGGGCAGCTGTGTGAAATATCAGCTGCAGATGAGGTCGAACACCAGCACCAAAGACAGAGGTTTCCAATTACCAAACGCTGGAGACAGAAGGAATGCAGAAACAGGTGGCGCCTTTAATTGCTTTCTGCAACCCCAGAAGCAAACGCGTGAGAGGGAGCGGAGCTGTGGGAGGTCCTCCGGGAGACGACACATTCACCAATGTCTTTGTAATTGGTTTTTTGGTAAAATATAATTCTAGAGCAAAGAATTTGTTAAATAGATCATTTACTTTTAGTCCTTATTAAAATTAAAAAAAATAAAAATGACAAGCGTTGAACAGTTTGCTAGTTTATTCATATTTAAGCCTGTCATGTGAGTATCACCATCATCAGAGTGACGCAGGCTGCTGTCACCCAAAACAGTTTATAACTCCTTTTTTTTTTGTTTCAATCCACCGTAAAGACTCCTATTAATACATTTCTGACATGACAACACAATGAACTTAACTTTTCTCTTATTTGTTGACTCTGTCATTGCAGCAGCTGTGAGACTTTTAATTTTTAATGAAGTATGTGCAGCTCTCCTGAGCACAAAGCCACGCTACATAACACAAATGCAATAACTGCTATTTAAACGTCCTCTATTTGTTTCGTGGATAAAGGGCAGGGGGTGTCAGAGGCGTGGATGATGGCAGAGGGGCTGACTTAATCTTTCATGTCTTTGCTCTGATCAGTTTCATCCCCCTTGTTCCTCGTGTCGGCTCACTTAGCCGGTTAGATTACCTTAATTGCTTTGCAAGTTCATGTCAAACTTTTACGTTTAAAATGATGCAACTCCCTCACCTCCCTCCAGTCTGTGCTCTCTCTGTTTATGCTTAAGATAACAACTGCACTTTGCTTTGTAGCATGAGGAGGGGAAAGCAATCTGATCCAGGCCTAACCCTATCTGTTATACAGCAGGGATAAGATCAAGAAAATACCAGCTCTCTACGCCACTACAGTTAAAAGCTCCGACTGCAGAATATGCTTACATTGTGGCGAGTGAAAGAAGGTTATGTTTTGGATCGGATTTGGATTCATGTAGCTTAAGCGTTTCATCTTCAAGGCTACGACTTGTGGGACTCCTACAGTCATTTTAAATATCAAGGAGATATGATTTGTGAGGATATGCTGATTTCCAAGGTTAAAAAAAAAAAATAAAAAAAACAAAAGGATGCATATTCATATGCTGAGTTTATGGAAAGAAAGTGGCAAAAACAGCAGTTTGTATAACCTTTAGAATTCCTCATCAACAGTGGCAGAAACATATTTTGCATTACAATAAGAATGTGTATTGTTGCATTTTGTTTGCACAAACAGCTCGTGCGTCCACGAGAGTGTATCTGTGTGCACGCGGACATGTGAGTGTGGGTGTGTGTTTGTCCATATTCTTCTGATGTGAGACTGCTGGCAGCTATTGCCCTGTTTTCCCATTTCCCCTCTGGCTAATCACTAGAGTCCCCGTAAATCCTTGGTATCACCACAGGATCAAGAGAAGGCCTCCAAGCCCCAGGGAGCCTATTTCCTCTGAGAGCAGAACACAAACTGGAAAGCTCCTTGATATATTTGCTGGCCCAGGGATGGTCAAGACTTTGGGGCTGAAAGATGCTCCATGACATCACCCTGCTGTTGGTGGGGCTCCATTTTCGCAAATAGCACACCCAAAGTTCACAAACAGAAAAAAAAAAAAAAACTCAATCAGATATAAAAATGATGGCTGAAGCTCCAGAGAAAGGTTATTATAACAAGAGGAGAGAGAAAAAAAATATTGTATTAAGTCCATTACTACTAATACGTCAGTGGGGATGGAAGGAAGAAGGTCAGAGATGGGGATCACATTGTAATGTTTCACTCCAAACCTGTATTTTCCAGCTGCAGTGGCTGTCTTCCAGCTGGTGTGGTTACACAGAATAATTAGTTTGGTTGGAACAGCACCTCAGGGGGCTGGATTAGCTCTTGGAGGGCAGTTTCTCTGGCAGCCCAATGTTCTGATGAGAGCCGAGATACTCTGTCATGCACCCAGCACTGAGAAGCTTTTGATGGTTTTAAAAGCCTCGAGCAAGTGACAATTACAGCCTGAATGGCAAACAGTGTCAAAGGGAATGAGATGCTCTGGACTCCATAGCTGAAGGTCACCAGGGAGACTGCCTGTTGTATGTAAAGCTTCGCATTACAAAGTCAAATAATGGTCAATGTCCAGAGACGAATAATAAACTGGGAAAAAAAAGTGGAATCCACACAAACAAAACACTTACATGTAATCATATCGAAGTCTGTGATGAGAGAGATATGCAACAACTTCAGAACTGCATGTCTGATCGTTTTTAAAATAGCATTACCAAAAATAGATGAATTAATACACTGTGGGATGCAGCACATGTTGCTGGACCGGAGGACGCTTTGCTTGAATTAATGCTCAAAAATATGCTGTTTTGCATGAACATATATTAGTGTTATAAGTTATATCATAAATATTATAATAAGCACCATGCGACTCAGTCTTTAAGAGATGAATCATTTGCACAGTTGTGCACCTCACAATGTAGGCCAGCGACTTATGTCAAGGTTCAATGTAATTGGAAATAATAGGAGATTGGGTGTTTGCTGAGAGTAAGACTTTCATGCAGAAGACAGTAATTTTTGTGTCATCAAAGACCTACAATTAGTGTTTGCCCTCTTATTGACTCCATAACCACGATCCTTTCCCAAACCTAAACATGTGCTTCGGTTGCACACTCCACTTTAAAGCACATTTTCTGTCTTGACACAGAGCCATAAAAAAACCTTTATTTTTAACAGTTTATCGTGTTATATTGTCGTTTGTTTGGTTATTATTTAGTTGTATAACAGAAGCTGATCCTTGAGAACTTTCTACGGATAAACATGTAACTTAAAAGATACAATAAATACTATAAATCTACTAATATATAAAAAATGTATTTCTTAAATTATCTTAAAAAACTAAATGCTAAATAAAATGTGTTTTAATTGAATGTGTTACTGTGGAGAGAAAAGACAATCTGCACATCTGAATCAGAAGAAAGATGATTTTTTTTCTCCATTGTTGAACAGATATGATGGAGCTGCACCATATTTGCATGCTTGTTGCATTCAGTGTGGTTTTAGTTTTGTATGTTGGCTAAACTTTGGTCCTGTGTTGAAGAGACTGTGTTGAAGGCTGAGGTGAATCAGTCCTGTCAGACGGTGCTGAGGGTTTTTTTCAGCTCTGTTTAAAATAAAACCTTTTCAGCTCTTATGGCCATTTCTGCTTTGCTAAGGAAAAAAACTCTCAAGTCAGACAGCAACCGTGAGTTATAGCTGGAGCTTCATTTTTTTACAGCAGTTTTGATCCCTTTATAAAAGTGTTTTTTCAAAGAAACTCAAAATTTTCAGTTTTAAAGGAATTCACATGCTACATTAAGATTGAGCTTCTTGCTCTTCTTATATTTTGCATTTCCTCTTTACAGTAAAGCTCCTCTCATAGATTTTACATGATGCATTTCATTTGGTGAGGAAACAGAGATCGTACTTTACTCCAGCGAACAACTTCAACAAACACTCATCAGAGGAAAACCAACACAGGACTGCACAGCTCCGTTTATGATATCAGAGATCAAACACTTTCCTTCTCGAGAGGGAATTGTTTGTCGAGTTCTTCATCCCTCCTGAAGCAGCATGTATTTGTGTTTACCTCCATGCTGGATGTGTCAGGTGTTCACATTCTACCATCAGCTGGAGAGACAGACCTTGTAATGGGACTCCAACCATCCAGATCATCCTTGACCATTCAAACCTCCTCATGAGCCGACGCTGGAGTGTTTCACAACATTATGAACAAAGATGGAAGCAATGGTTCACTGCAACGGCAAAACAGCAGGAAGAAGAAGATCTATTGGCAAAGAAAACATGTTTTTAATCTTCATTTTCTGCTTTGGTTTGTAATTTCTGAGCCACAGAGTATCAAATGCACTATTCTGTGGCTTTAATTTGCATAATGAACTGTTCCTTAAAGGCACGTAAATGTCTAAATTAAATCAACAAAACATTTATTTTGAATTTTGCAGGATGTTAAATGTTATATTAGCATTAAAAAAATATTTAAAATGCCTAGCTGAAGTTGATTTTTAGTTGAATAACCTCTAAAATCCCATGTTGATGACCCTAAAACGACACCACCTGAAACTGTGCTATCAGTATTCTCAGCCCCAGTTCCTCGTGTGCATTTGACAAATATTCTTCCTTAAATAGTCTCGCCAGTGACAGATACATCTGACAGCTGCGGCACAAGGAATACTACATCACTCTTTCACCAGGCTTCCTGCATGGAAATTACAGTTAAATGATTACCTTCTCTCAACTCCTCTTATTTTCCGTCAACAGAGAGATGCTCGAGATGACTTTGGAAACAAATAAAGGAAAGTAGGGGGGAAAAAAAAGAGATAACTTGGATGAAACAAACCCGGGGGAGTAAGCGAGAGACTCGGAGTCTGGAAGTCTTGACTGGTGACTGAAAGAAATGCACAAGCAGACAGACAAGGTGTCTGAAATATGAAGGCTTGGACGAGTGTGTGTTAACAGACGGGTCAGGCACAAACACACTGTGATAGGCAGCTGATACTGTTAGCAGCCCGGCTATTGTGTTGACCTAATATTAAAGATGGATGCTCTTTCTTGCAGAAAACGAACTATTAAAACAGCAACAATGATTAAGGGAGTAAAGGATGATTCATTGAGACTCCATTTCCACTCTGTTCTTCTTAAATGGACCAAGTTTAAGTCACTAACACGCAGTCCAGTGACTGGTAAACACACTTAGCCTGCAGAAAGTCCTACTGTCCCCTAACCAAGGGGCTGTGGACCCTATTAATGTCACCTTCGGCCTCTAAAGCTGCTAAAGCTTAACAGGAAACATGCATTTAGTTGCTTGAATGTCACAGTAACCACATGCATAACAAAGAAACAAATATTGGCTAAACTTTCTGTAATACAGAAGGTGCACAGCCCTGAAGGCGGCGATGTTCGAGGCCAAAATAAGTTGCTTTTATTTTCTAAATGGAATGAAAACTCAGTGTTCAATGCTGATTGTTGTTCAAGTTAACCAGAGCAATGTAGGGTTCTTTGGAAAGGAGAGAAAAGTCTTAAATTTAAGAAACACATCCAAAGCTGCTTTATCCTCTTTTTTAAAAAAACGGCAGAACTTATTCACAAAAGCTACAATGTCATTATACTCATTCATCGCACAAAACAGGGAGGAATCTGTCATTCAGTTCAACTGTAACAAGGTCACAGCCAAGACTGAAGACTTCGGTTTCAATACTTCAGAGTGTGAAAGTCAGAATAATAATAAAAAAATGTTGATTCATCCTTTTGTCTGCTCACCGCACATACATGACTGATGGAATTTTAGCAGAATATAATGGAAATTATGCTTTTTGTAGACGGGACACAGTGGTCTCCTTGAGCCAAAGTTTATTCTTAAGTTGGAATTAAACTCTTTATTGCATTTTTAAACTTGAGCAAAAGATTTTGTGCCTGTTTTATTCAAAAACATCACTGAAATATTAAGTTATGATGGAACTTTCCTTACTGACGACCAACATGTAGGTGTGTGTTCAAAGAATTACAGCTGCCTAATCAGTGTCAAGCCTCCATTTACACAAGTGCCACCTTCTTGTAAGTCCAAATTTTACTGAAATTAGGACACAACAGTACCATTTTTATAGCAAAGACTCAAATGTTCAGACACAGTTTGTAAGACAAAAACCACAGTGTTTCTATTCCAAGTGAACACACTCAGCTTCTATTAAATCAGTAAGAAAGGCATTAAAAGAACAGCAGTGCTGCTTGCTCTGAGTCGTTTTCAGCCTCACACCCGTTTTACTTTGACAAACTGGGAGACACTGTGCTCATAAAAATATCCAGTGTATCTTGTATTCACCAGAGGCTGAACAAGGAGCTCACAAGCTCACAATGCACACACTTTAAACCAACTCTAATGATGCTCTACAATGTAAAATAAATGAGGATGTCATATTGGCAAATATATACACAAGGGCTGGTATGACAGTAACACTTTTTTTTCTGATAAACTCTTTATTTAAAGAGAAATCCACAAACAGAAAACTGGTTTGTTTTGTGATCATCAGCTTACAGATGTGTTTCTTGTTTTTGCCCTTTGACTCGAGCGAAAAGTAACAAAGTTTTAACTTAAATTATTATTTTTATTCAAAGTGTCTCATAGTTTCCTTAATAATATTGCCAAAAATATTAATATTAGTATTCATATTTTCAACAATTATCTACAGTTTGACCTCCAACTGCTAAATTACATTTACAATTACAAAAAAAATTTAAAATGAATAAGTAAATCAATAATCTGCAGTCTCGCTAACATGAAAAATCTCTTTTTTATTCACCGTCGCAGTTGTGACAGATGTTGTGCTCTGCGCCCTCAGTTGCTCACGTCGAGGCACAAAAGAAACATCTGTTACTTTGGTCCTTACACTGACTCCTGCCAGTTACACCTGACTTGCCTCTACGTTCGCTGAAAAACCTGCAGGATAAGAGTGTAATCTGTCAAATGATCACGACTCTGACACTGAAAAACAATGAACACTACTTTCAATAAGCATTTCTTCCTTAAATGAGCTTAGAGGAAATCTCTGCGTGCTTCCATGCAGACTCTATAAAAACAGGAAGTATAAAAGGATAAAGAAAGGATAGAAGAGACGATGAAAGTTGACAAAACGGTCACCACTTTGTTTTTTATTGTGCACTTTTCATTCAAAAGGAATTTTCCTTACTTCATTGACTCTCTCACACATGGATCCTTCTACACACCAATCATGTGATAATGCAGCTCTGCATCTGAATAAACTTCACCTTAAAGAAGTCTGATTGATTAATGGCTGCTCAGCTGGTATGTAGATAAGTTCAGTGAAACACTGAATTACGACCGAGCAAAGACGCGTTTCCAAACAACACTGACTGAATTCCTGAAGACGAGTCTGCAGGTCTGTGACAAAATAACTGGAGTTGAATAATGGCTTCTCACGTTCAAGCAGCAGAATATACATCTTTGCTTCATGGGTTATTCATGTACACCAAACCTGCCACACTCTTATCACCGTGAGATACATCAGAAAAATCATCCCCCCTTTACAGGCTTTAGGGGAAATGATCAGCCCTCCATTCTGACTAGAAATTTTAAAGATCAATAAAGATGCTGTATGCTGGACTGGACATCTATTTCCATCATTAAATCAACAACACAAACACTGAAACTCCAAAATCCTAAAAGAACATGGCGAAAATTTCAATTTCCATCTGATTTATCTCACTCCTTAAAAGAGACAAAAAAAAAAGAAAGAGGCACTTTCACTTTCTTCCACTAACCTCCCACACTTTGGGTCTGGGGACCTGAGCAGAGAAGGAGTGCTGATCTTATCCAAAAATGTGTGCAGGTAAGCAAAGCCTCGTGAGAAAAGCCATATATTAAGTCATGTTGTGTGGATTTTCTTGCTCAGTCACTGCATTCCTCATTGTTGTCATCCAAAGCCTCCCCCAGCAGAAGCCTAGCCCTGCAGCTCGCACCACACGAACAGCATTTCACTCAAACAAAACAGGGGAAAAATATAAGAACTGTGAAACATCGTCCCAAAAAATAACAGAGATATTAGTCAAATATGTCTCCACTTAGAGTGTGTATTATTATTTCCCTCAGGCGATGTCTCATTATGATTTAAATTCTAATGTATTCATTTATTTATCTGTGTATGTTCATGAAAGACATGTGATAAAACACATCAGCATAAACTGGACTGTAAACTGTGTAGGTGTGTTTTCCCAGAAGGGCCTTTTTTTTCAATTTGGTTCAGAAAGAAAAAATGAAAAAAGGAGAAAAACTCAAAAACAAACAAAAAGACTTCAGCATCTGTGATGATGTTTTATTGACACAGTTAGTTTGTATTAAAAGGCTTTGCCACTGAGCGGAGTTCACTGAGGTGACTTGGCTGAGTGCAGATCACTGCCGGGATGTCTGGCTGAAACAAAAGAAAGTGAAATATCTGAAAACACGCTGAAGCACGAACTGCAATTTCACAACAACTGGTGGAGATTTGCAAAGTTTTGGGTGATTTTTTATCCATTTATTTTTTTATTTTAGTTTTTATACAACATCATCTTGTGTTAGTTTACTTCTATAGATGTAAGCTAAGGATGTTATTGCACTTGAAATGAAGACTTGATGCAGGTGATTCCCCTGTTTTTTATGTTGAAACATATGAGTCCGAGCCTGTGTTGAACTTTGCATCAGGTTTGTGATCAATGAAATGATCAATCAAAGGAGTGTGAGGGCTTCACAGCTAACTCCTTTGCTAATGTATGACCTTTTTTTGTCCTCTTGTACCTGAAAGTCCAATCTTTCTTTTCAATATCAGCCACAGTTTCGTCTTTGTGCTCTTGTTAATTGCATCAGAGACAAACTCCTGAGCTGTGTGTTAGATTTTGTTTGTCGACCTACTATTCAGTCTGCGCAGTGATATGTGTTGTTCCTATCATTTTAATGATCTTTTCTTCCAAAAAGGTTATTTTCTCTTTTTGCCGCCACTCTGGCACACTGGGAAATCACACGGCAGGTGCCATCAGTGTGACTTGATCTGAGATTTTTTTTTTTTTTTTACAAGTTCAAGAATAAATCTAAGACCATTTTTATGATTAAAATGAGGGCCCTTTGTCATCTTTATAGTGCCGTCTTTACAGCAAAAGAATAAAAAAAAGGAACATCTTGAAAAATAACATTCCTGGCTTTGGAAAAAAAAAGAGCTCTGCCTTCAATAACAGCAATATCTCACAATACAATGCAAACAAATCTAACGTCCAGTGAAATATCCTACCTTTGTAAAGATAACAATGTCCAGTTTTTTTTTTGTGTCCAGCAGGTTTTATTTCACTTTTTTGGTCATTTTTGAGGTTGCAATATATGGTGTTAATATATTGCTTTATATTGAAGAGTCCTTCTATTACTTTGTCCAGTCCCTGTGGATATAAAGGGTTGTTTTTTGTTGATGATACTGATCCGCTGCCCATATTTAATTAAAAGTAAGAATTGGTCATAGACTCAGCTACTTTATATCAGTCTGATCCTTCAGGACACTCTCATTACCTAACAGCAGGTGCGTTGGCCTTGTATTTCCTGAGATTGTCCTGAAACCAGATGGCCAGAGGTTCAATCTTTGAACAGCCAACTTGCAATGTCATGGTGTCCTTTAGGAAGTAACCAGTCCTTACCTGCACCGCCGCACAACTTGATCAAGGTAAGAGTGTCAGATGACTGCAGAGGTTGTAAGTTGAACGGTACACCAGGAGGAGACAGATGAGGTGGAGGGCTTTGCCTCTGAGTTGAGAATGATTCACTTCATGGGACCGTGTTTTATCATGCACCATTACCAGCGACAGCCCATTTGTTAGAAATGAGAAAAAACAATCTGAATCAATGCTCCTGTATCTCATAGAGCTGCTGCATAGTCACTGTAAACGCCACGGCTGCTAAAATTAAAAGATCTGTTATGTAAATGTCCGCACTGCCTATATCGAAACACTGCAGCTTAAGACGCAACACTGTCTAATCTTATATACATTTATCACACAACTGCAAGCAAATGAAGCATCACTTTTCAAATATGCAATAAAATATTGTTATTAATTCAAGAACCTGCTTCGTCAGAGGCCTCGGGTCTTAAAACAACTGGATCTTTTCAACATGTTCAAACACAGAGAAGCTTTAAAAATAGCTCCATTTGATCCTAATGGCGTTAACGTGTGTTCTTCTTAAATCTTTCTGATATGCTGGTTAGTTCAACATTCATCTTTCCTCTGAGCTGCAGCAGCATACAGTGTTCACTCCCAGTAAGCTCCTGTATATCTGCACTGCAACTGAAAGGAAAACAGCACTTTATTTAGACGTGTGAATTCAAGAAAACCGTAAAAAAGTGAATTTCTGAGCATGCAGGACTACAACCGCATTTACAACACAAGATCCGAAACAGCTTTTGTGACGTGAAATGCATTTAGCATGCAACCGAAAATGAAAAAAAAACAAAACTAAAAAACAAAAAACTTAAATTGTCTTCACTGAAACATACATCCCTTTAAAATAATCATACCTATAGCTGTTTCGTTTTGACATTTTTATGTTATTTCACCCCTGTTCAGCTGCGGTGTGTGAGTACTCTGATACCCATTCCCCTTGCTGGTTTGTTATTTCAGACAGTTCACATTCAATTTATCCGCAGCGTATCTCCTGTGCAGCCTCCTCAGACAGGTAAAGAATAACCTTTGACACAGAAAAAGCCAAATAAAACTTGAAACAGCTGTGTTCACTCAGTTGTCATCAGTTATTCAAACCTATTGGCGAATCATGCTGTCAGTCAACACATCAGCGGCTTATACGAGAAAAATGATCCATCACGCTCAGTTGTAACTCCATTTTACATGTTGTTGTTGCAATCAGATGCAAATCAGATTTGTCTTATTCTCCCTTAATGGACAAGGGGTCATTATATAGTTACCTACATTTTTAATTTCTTGTTATGCTTTGATAAACTTTTCATATCCGGGATGTTTTCTCCACATGCTCGGGCACATTGAACACTTATCGGAGTGCAGACTGTCTGCTGAGCTGATGCAGCGATGGATGTTAACTACACAGAAAGCAGACATCCACCCTGTGAGGTTGTGTAAGACCAAAGGCAAACAAGATGGTGAGCTTTCGTTTTTTGGGATTGTGTGAGATTATGTCTTCAGTGTTTAAAGCCAGCACAGAGCCATCAAACTGAGACATTTCCTCAGAGTTTGTGTAATAAGAGTTTGTTAACATCTACAGACTGCAGTGGCTGAGGGGTGAAGAACAAAGTCACCACCAGCTCATATTATGGGAAAAACAAAAGTTAACTATAAGCCAGAAGCTTTTTACTGTATTACTGGTTGCTAAATAAAAACAATATATAGACACTTTATGACCCAATTTTGTGTGAAAGGGCCAAGCACACATTGTGAAAAATTAAAAATAGAAGACTGGCCTGTTTTTATTTTTATTGAGAGCTTGTCGTTGGTGCATTGCACCACTTAAGCGCTGCTCTCACATCTGAAGTAACTAGTTTAATTGATTAAAGTGGAAGTTTTGTAGTAGCAGCAGCGCCACGTACATTATGCGTTCAATTTTGCCAGAGGGTGAGAAATCAGAAAGGTGGAAATAAAGTGAAAATGACTTTTAATCAAAGGTGTTGTTGTACTTAATCCATATTTGCCGGTGTTATTTAGTGGTTTAAAGCTTTCAAAAGCTCCTGGTTTCTGTTGGAGCAGCAGCTTTAAAGGCTTTGCAGGTTAGATGTGTTACTGTTCCCGAATGAACATAATTAATTCCTCAGAATTAAATAAATGCATTTTTATAAAACGTGTGTGTGTGTTCTAGGCCAGTGAGAAATCTGTTACATAAGATATTTATTCATTTTCTAAAAAGGCATGGCTATTCAGAACGAGAAATGTGCAAATGCATTTATATTTGAAGCTAATAAAAGACACTGAGAGGCAGATAAATCAAAGTAGGACAAAAAACACAGTTTTTTGGCAGAAGAAGAGTTCAGGGTTCTCTGAAACCGTGCAATGCAATCTCTAAAAAAAAAACCACATTTTCTAGAGGTCAGTTCACATGCAAGGTTTTTTTTTTTTTTTTAAATTTTAAAGTGAAACACATGTAAAGTCACATGCAACTCCTGGCATTCAAACAGTGAGGATTTCTCCAGGACTCGCTGGGTGCCACAAGTACCGATGTGCTACAGATCAAGGACGGGTGTTATTAAAACTGATCAACAAACTACTTCAAAGTTAAATGACTTCGGTATCCTTTTCATAATCATAAAAACTGATCTCTGGCATCCGAACATGATACCAGTGAATGCAGCATATTTCCAATACGAATCGCCCATCATATGCAGTGCAGAATGTTCTGCAGCGCTGCCTCTTTCTGTGCCAAGTGTGTGACTTGGTTGCTCTGCAGGATACGACAGCTTTGTGTTGGGATTTGGTAGGGATTGAGTAGTAATGGGTGGGCAGTGTTGGGGAGCGCTCTGCCATCCCGAGGGATCCGTCTGATGAGCCGGGATTGGATTCATCTGCTCTGTCTATCGATTTGTTTTTGCCACACGGACACCTCACTCCAGTTTTTGAGCTTGACTTTTTTTCATTTTTTAACTAGTTCTGAAAAACGTAATTCTATTGAACACAATCTCATCCCATCTGCGCCGGCTTTGGACACTTGTACTTGTTTTGATCAGAGTTGTGAGGTAGAATTGTGCTTGTGTCCAGCTAAGAGGAGGGAAAAAAAAATAAAAAGCTGCATTACAGCGGAGATGAAATCCTTTTTTTTTTTTTAAAAAAAAAAAAAAGAGAAATCCATCTTCTGTTTTGTTTCATGACAGCACCAAGGAATTAAGACTGCCATTAATGTTGCTTTTTTTAATTTATTTTTTTCTTGCATGAAATTGGAGTCTTGTTCAAAATAAAAAAAAAAAAAAGGAAAAACATCTTGTAAAGAACTGGCAGTACATACAGAAGCAGATGAATAAAAGCGAATCACCATTCAAAAGCACAAGAGGTTTGCGTGTGTGATATTTTGTTTAAATCGTATTTTGAGAGAGGAACATTTATACAACACTCGTTTTTGTTGTGTGCATCTTGCAAAAAGTCTATTATATCGTGACAAGAATATTGCCTTCATTAATTTCAAAGACAGCTTGGTTATTGTATTAGATTACATTACATGCGAATACAAGCTTTATAATCAGAATAAATTGTTCTTCTTGATTCATTCAGGCTGACGATGTACTTTGGTGAACTGCTACTTAAACGACCAGATAACACACATCTAAAACAGTCCCCTAAATGACAGATATGATCATTAAGGTCACCGAACCTCTGAAGTCATGTGTCAAACAGTTGCAGTTTGTTGAGGTTTCACAACAAAAGTAATCAGTTAGGTTTGGGGAGAAAAAAAAGTCATCGTCAGGCTTTAATTAGGTTGATAAGTACATGATGTGACTTAAGTAAGTTACAGAAGTTGAAATAAGTCAGTATTGACTGTCGGTTTCGGACCAACAGCAGCGTTCAGGGTGAAAGTCCTGCGTTTGTTTGACCCATCCAGTCCTGACATCCTTTTTTTCCACCATCATGATTACTAAGGACACAAGAGGTCGTGGCTTTTTGTGAATTGAGGTCACAATAACCTGTCTGTCTCTCAGGTTGACTTTTTGCCAGATTGAGTGACATTTGGTCCCATTTGCCATCGTCACAGCCATTTTTAGTTGCATGTTAGATATTTCTAGTTGAAACTCCTTCTTTTTTGTCCATTAATGAAAGAAATTTGCTGATATGAGTTTTTATTTGTGAAGGTCAGCTTTTAATAAATTGTACAACATTTTCAATTTCATTCCCCCTTTGTCATTTTTTTTTCTCTGTTGCTATTATGTATTAGTATAGTTTCTGTGTGAGTTCAAATATGACTCCACCTACTTAAATTAACCATTTTTTCCAACGATGTGAACAATTGCAGTACTGTGCGAATCCCTTAACAAACCTCAGACTTGGGCAGCAATTAAGTGTTATGGAACCAGCTTTGACAGATCCTTCAAGGATCAAAAGTGATAAGTTCTGAATCTGCCATCTTTTCCCAGCAGGATCTCATCAAAATACCATTATTGAGATGTCCTCTTTGGTGTTTCACGCAGTTGTCTGCCTCAGCTGTTTTAACAGCTTAGATTAATAACTGTCCTGTTCTTACACGTGTTAAAACATCCTAACATTAGCTGGCTAGCTGCACCCCGCGAGAACCCAGGAGGGACATGTGCACTTCCTCATCAAACACTTTTTAAAGAGCATAATTAATAAGGCTGTCACTGATCAGAAAATGGATTTCTGTCTTAATCAGTACATGCTGTGGACCCGCATCAAAATGTGACCTGTTTTACTAAACAGTATAATATGTAATAAAACTAAAAATAATATCAGTTCAATCAATAAATCCCCTTTTTTTTTAAAAAATAAGTCTAAGATAAGAGTCTCATGTGGAGGCAGCTGCTCAAGTTCTAACTTTCTGACATGTTGGACAAGTGCTCGTCAGTGTATTGCACATCCATCTGTCTCTCCGGGGAAGACTGAAACTCCAGCGGAGCCTTGCAGTGTGCTGGACTGTGCTCAACGAAGACAGATCTCCCTCATCTTAGCCACTGCTGGAGATTTGAGGGGCAGACTAATGACAGGGAGCTTGTTCTCAGAGCATAGCAGTGAACAATTTAAAAAAAAAAAAAAAAGAAAAAAAACTGTGTTGACTTCAAGGCCTGCAGGCTTCCAGATTCCAGTGCAAATGTAGACAGGGGTAGCAAGGCAAAGAAGGGTCCTGACGAACACAGTTTTTCCAACGGCATCCAAAGACGCCAACGATGAGTCTCTGCATTAATATTGTCACCGAATAATGACAGTTGCAATCACGGGTCCATCCAGACAACAAGGATCTCCTTCAGGTAATATTCTTACTGAGGGGCAAACTATAATTATGGGAGGTTCAATTTGGCACTGAACAGAAAACAAGTATTTGGCCTGAGGTATGGTAATGCTATGTCTGGATCAATCCTAACAGCAGAAGGTACCAATTTGTTTTTCAGGTACACAGAGCAATTTCCTTCTCATTAGGACCACACATTGAGCACCGTTTTCATACCCGCTAAACAACACAGATGAACAAGTGCCGCTCTCCACACACAGATTATAGGATATGTACGAAAATTCTCAGCGGAGGGCACACAAAAGACGTCCTATCGAGCCTTTGTGCTCATGAGGGAATACTAACGATCAATTAATGAACTGGCGTGGTCCACTGTTGGCTTGAGTATGCAGAGCGTGCATTGCCTGAGAAAGGTAATTGACAGCTCAGAAGCTCAGTGGGTGATTTGAGTGATGAGTGTGTTGCATTAGTGGGTTTGCGTGTTTGTCCTCTGATTTATATAACTGAGGTAAGAGCACACATATTGTGAATTTTAAAAAAAAATTAAAAAATCATAAAAGAAAATATATGAAAAACAGATGAAGATGGAGTGGAGCTTCAAGACATTTGCTGTGAAGAGGAATCATGCAGGAAACATCTAACAGAGTGACAGCTTCAGAATGAGTTTAAGTTCAGAAAGATTTTGCATGTTCGTTTGTCGATGGTTTAAAGCTCTTTGAATGGAAACAAATCACACAGGAGTTTTTGCAAGTGTAACATGCAAATGTCTCGTTATCTCCGAAGCAAATGAAAACTAAGACATCAATTAAGTGGTGTTACTTTTGTCAGAGAAAACAGTGGAGGGGAAGCATTATTTGATAACTTTTTTTTTCCAATAGAGACACAATTTAATTAAAAAAGTAGAAAAATAATATAGAAAAGTAAAATAAATTTCAGTTTACATGAAAGTGTTTATTCTAGGCTTCAGACAGTAGCAGCTTAGCAAGGCTCTGTCTGTCTTTTTTGCTTTTGTTCGTTTTGCATCTTAATCCATTTGCAAGCACAAGACGACAGAGAGACTGTTTGATATTTCTGGTTACGCAATCATGGAAACCGAACAATGGATCACAAATGTTAGATCAACAATTTTAACTTTGCGTGGTGACTAATTCTATTCAAATATATGTCAGACTGGAGAGACAGACAGAGAGACGCAGAGACAATCAGTGTAATGACTCAGCACTGGTCTGCTCACTGAGTACAGTGGCGATAAAGGAGTCGGGGACTTTGCGTCACACTTCCTGATTATGTATTTTAAGGAGAAAGCAAGTCAGTAATTGGACCCTGGAAAACATTAGGCCATTAATTATTTGCTGAAAAAAGGGGGCTCATGTGCTCCGTATATTACAGAGAAAATGAGCTGAAGATGCTAATCACATGGATACTGACTTGAAATAAGAAATTTTGAATAAATAAAATGCTTGGCTTTAAGATGACTTTGGCACACATTTGCATCGGTATCTGATTTGATTTGCATTCCTGTGATCCATAGCATGTATTATCTCTGGGCAATTCAGCATCCCCTCTTATCTGGAACACTCCCAATCAATAGAGAGCAGCTCTGAATATGGATAAAGGATGAATATCTAAGGAGCAAAAACTCACATGAACTTGCAAACTGTTATGTATTAAGAAATCTACCCCTTTTTTATATTCGGCTTTGTCAGACATTCAATGAAACTGGTATAACCTTACATGCTTTGAACTTACATTGCGCTTTCAATAACCGCAAATCAGATAATCAGTCTTCCTTCTAGCTTTTTTTTTCCAGCTTCTAGCTTTTATTCTAGCTTTTTTAAAATGGAGTGCTCTCAGGAACTTTTCACATCCCCAAAGCAACTGACTTTTAAACGTGTTGAAAGTAGCAAAACCCCTGAGTTACCACTGAAAATCAGCACTTATCACCTGGATACACTGAAAATAGTGTGCAGTACTGATGTATTTAAACATGGGTCTTGTGGGAAAAAAGGCACATTTCATACAGTAGCTGAGAACAGTTGAATATCTCCTTTGCCCTCAGACTTGCAGCTTGATAAATGAGCCAAAAGTCAGACGAATCTAAAACTAGATAACTTCCATTCTGCACCCGACCAAAGAGAGACGTGTCAGCTTTTTCATCCTCTGAGTGATTTAGACTGCCATTGGAGAAAACTGATGAATGCTTTTGAGATTTATGATGCTTTTCCTTGCACATTAAATATAGACTTTGTAACTTGTACTCAGAGCCGCTTTGAAAACCTCATTGCACAGCGAAGCCGTGCATAAAAAAAAAGGGTCTAAAAGATAGCGATTGAAAAAAATTTTCACTAAGTCCTCTTATAATTATGAGACAAGAAGCAACACATGGCTGCATTCTCTTAGATTTCAACATCTTTCGAATGTTGTTTAAGATCACATTTGCTATTTCACCTTAATAAAGCAAGACGGATGAACATTAATTAAATCAGGCAGCAACAATCTTCAGGGGCAATTTGAAGCAAAAGGGCAAATAAGTGTGAAAGAGATGCAAGCGTTTACTCTGGCAATGCTCCGCGGCGAGCAGGGGAGTGGAAACGGGGGGGGGGGCCAGTCCTAAATATTGCCATTTTCAGTCAGCATGAGATAAGCTCATATGAGCCCATTGTCAAATGTATTCATATCATACATTAAAAAATGACATTCAATATATCCACATTATTTAAATAGAGCTATTGCTTTACTGAGCATACAGTGGCCAGAATGGATCCAGCCTGCATTCTAACTGCAATATTAAAGCAGGGAAATCCACCATAAAACAGAATTTACATCAAATTTATACTGTGACCTTGGGAAATTCTGATTTCATTGGATATCGAGGACAATTACGGCCTGTGGTTGACATGTAGAACTTTCATGGGCATGAATCTTAAACTCTAAAGAAAACAGCACAGAGGGTTCTCACTCTTTGGCATGATTTGATTCAATTTTGGTTCACGTCGTTTTTAAAAATAAAGCTTGGAGTAAAGATGTGTGTCATCCTATTGGAGTTTACTTTAATGTGACCGGATTTTTATTAGATCATAAACTAAATACACTGAACTGTGACTCCCTGGCATTATTATTTTTGTTTTTTTTACCTCCCCTCATGCCCATCCATACTCTCTGGGATCCATTTTTAATCTCCTCACCTTATTGCCTGAAGAAATATTGTCATCACCATCTGCGACTTCTGACTGGGGCCTAAAATGTAAATCAATATATTCATTACCATGTGCAGAATACAAAACAACTCTGCAAGGGTAACAATGACATCCCCATAAAAAAGGCAGACAAAGTAAAGGGGTTCAGGTCGTTTGATATCTTTTGATACCCAGACATTACACCCCCCCACACTCCCCCGAACACACACAAAATAATTAAATTAATAAAACATATATAATTGGATGATAATAAAATACTAATAATACATAATAAGTGCATATAAATAAGTATAAATAGCAAATCAAACAAAAAGGAAAAGTGGGGCAAAGAGTTCAGATTTGTGATAATTATCGTAAATTCTTCGTATTTCATGATCTCAAAAAATCATCACTCTTAATCTCTGTAGCATCAAGTCAATAAAAACAAGTGCAAGGGATTGTGGGATGAGATAGAAAAGACTGTGATGAGTGAAAACTCATAACTTTGTCTTCAAGCTTTTTGGATTCTTGCATTCTGTCAGCTAATCGATCTTTGCCAGAAGTGGATGAACTTTTGCCTTTTGTTGGTGAAAATACGAATTTCTCCAAAAATATAATGTTAACCTCCAAATATTTTCCATAAATCTCATGAGTAGTGCAACAATGGTTTATCACTTACAGTGGAAACAGGAATACAAACAGTTCTGATACTTTAACCCTGTAAATTACTGGTAAGTACTGAAATAATTCTCCATCATCAAGAATATTTGTTTCATTGATAAGGCTGCTTTAAACCTGAAACAGAAACACAGACCTTTTCTCTTTTGGTATTCAAGACTCAAGTGCATCTTTTAATGCTTTGTCACATCTCTGAAGCAAGTCATCTTTGAGTGCCTCATTCATTCAAGGTTTGCATTGTTTTTCAGGGAGAGCACAGACGGTGGGAACATAGATTAACATGAACAGAGATTACAAGAGGGAGTAATGCTGGCTTTGATTCGCGGTTGTTTTCAATGAGCAGTTGGATAAGTCATGGAAGAACGAGGAGGCATTAATTCATGTGCATTATCATAAGCAATCAGTCTGTAATTTGTTTGTCCCCCCCTTGTAAATTCAAATAAGAGTTGGCTTGAGACATGTGCAATAAGATTGGATAGTGCAATTAGGATGGAGAAGAGGATGGGCATAATGTATTTTCTCATATATTTCAATGGTAATAACTGCACTGCAATATTTGAATCTTCCATGTTGTATCATCTAATGTAGACTTTGCTCACTGCTCACTCTCAGAGAGGCATTTACTGCTGTATTGATTGCAGTGGGCAGGAATATAGTTTTAAAGTAATAAAAGCAAAGAAAAAAAATGATGCTAACGTAAATTTACAGGTTGCAAGAGAGATGTGGAGATTTTCATTTCATCTCCGTAAAGTCTGTTCTTCCCCTGAAAATACTAAAAACCCCTGAGACTCCTTGCAATTCAGTCAGATTGGCAGAAGTCACCTTCTTGCCATTTTCCGTAGTCACACCCACTTTACTTGAGGGAAAGATACCTCGCACATCCATGGTGATGAACAGGAAGTTTCCATTAACTTTTATTAAACCCAGATATTCAGCCGCATATGACTATAATTAATTTTATTCTCCTGTTATGAAGTAATTCAATTATATGGGCAAGAGGGAGAGCAGGGATCCGTATCTGTTCTCAATCTTGGGTTAAGCACTCAGGTTCCACTGAATTCATTCATTACACAAAAAGTACGGGTGCATTTAGGATAATTTTGTTAATAATTGTGCGATTAAATGATCTCAGGTGACTTTGATTTAATTGAAAAAAAAAACTGCTGTGACATCAAAGTAGCACCTCCGTCAAGCTGAAGGGGCTTTAGGCTAAATTGCAAACACACACAAAAAAAAAAGTCTTCGGTCCAGTTTGACGAGCTGATTCACGCACTTTAGTGCTCAAACATCGGCTTGGATCAGCTCGATCGGGAAGCAGAGAGGAGGGGGAGGCGGCCTCTATAAAAAGAGACCGAACAGACAAATAGGGCACTTTGGGTGGTGACGTCAGGTTAATGTATATCATCTGAGCTCGGTGCCATTACAGAGGATACGTAAAAAGCTTGCTATCTGTGAGACAAAATATTTGCTTTTGGGCAATTCAGCAGGTCTCTGTGGGGGAGTGGGGGCAGTATGCGGTGTGATATCCAGCACAATGCTTTGGATACCAAGAAGCACGGTGAAAAAAATTGCTTCTGTTCCCTTCATCTTTATTATGGTTATTGAATTTGGTTCAAAAGGAGCTGACATCAAAGGGTTGCTTAGAGATTCATAATTCGAGAGGTTCAGTGTATTTCATTGTGAACCCCAGAAAAAGAAGTGTCAGAAACAACATTAAAAGGAAGGACATTTTCACATGTGAAAAGCAGTTGTCTGCTGCTGCTGTATGTCCATGTCCCTCTTTAGGTTAGGGGTCTTTTTTAAAAGAGCTTATGGGGCAAAATAGGGCAAATGAAATGTGCACTATGCAATTTTATACCTCATGTATTATGCAGAGTCCACACCAACTCTTTCATACAGACCACAGTTCTTTTGCAGCTTAAAAAACTACCTCAACCAGGAACATTTCGTGCTCTACAAGGTTGGCTCAGGAAGTTACTCTGTCTACAACGAGAAAGTAACGCCTAATCTATTCCCACGTCTAGTTAACCTAAAGATTAGGAGACAAAATGGATAGTTCAGGGTGGAATAAAGCAGGTAATTATATCCTTACATCCCTTTGAAAACCTATTACGTCCATACCTTACCCCAGTAGATCTCCCGTATGGTCGAGTTGGGTGCTTGACTTTGATCTTCAAAGCTGACCTCGCCTCAGCTCCTGATTGATGGATGGGCCCACCATTGATGCCTGCATATCCATCAAGCAAAGCCACCCGTGATGAATGAATATGTCCTTTATCAACCGTGCATCACCTCATGAAGTATTGTCCTTTTTCACCCAACCAATTTATCCTTCAGCCAAAGATTGATTAACTATGGACGTGATTCAGTCAGCAATTATGACCTCATCGCTAATCAATCTACCTCTTGCCGAGGGAGAGCCGTGCTTACAGTTTGGCCTACGCACATCCAGGCACGCACACACACACACACACACACACACATGCAACCCGGAGAAACAAGTCAGTGATCAGCAGGCACTTTTTCTTAGTCTCTGGGATCATGGGAAAGTTTTGCAGCCACAGGAATGATGTCTCCAGGGAAGACAAAAGTGGTCTGTCTGTTGGTCTGCTGTAAACATGCTGGTCAGGAATAAAACATCTCAATAACATTTGTAATGATTAAAAAGAATTCTCTAAGGGATGTGTGTATAAAATGCATCCTTTTTTACAGCAGTCATAAATGCATTAACTACAGAAGATATAATGTTATTTATTTATTGTTTGTTTCTTGTTTTGTTTTGTTTTGTTTTGTACAAGAGATAATAATAATTTCACAACTGCATACAAATGACTTGATGAAAAGCATTTGATTTCCCTCCAGCGTATTCTGAATTTTGGTCTCGCCACTTTGACAACGTGCTTTGCTCCCCTCCTTGAAAGGTAGCAGACATATTCATCTGGAGATTGATTGCCCTCTCCAAATGACCCTTTAGGGTCATACTGTAATGGGCTCTCTTCCTCCTCGGTGACCAGGGGCAATCTCCATCTACAACAGAGAACGCCCCCACAGATATCAAGAAACGTTCCCTGGAGCATTGTGAGGAGAAGGACACAATATTACAACCTAAAAATCAGAGCCAAGCAAGTCAGATGTGAAAATTGGCCGGCTGAGCCATAGCACGTAGGTGTTAATCTGCTGAGAAACCCGTTAGACGAATCACGGAGAGACCAAACGACACAAGCAGAACAGTTTGTCGGATGGAATCATAAAGCTGGAAACAGTTTCAGCTTCTTTCACTCAAATGATGACAGTTTATGCTACAATAAAGGTCCAGCTGTATGCATTGCACACATATAAGGCATCAAATGTATTAAGATATATCAATATATCTATAAATGTATTTATAAAATCTAAATCTATATTCCCATATTCTTATCTATCTATCTATCTATCTATCTATCTATCTATCTATCTATCTATCTATCTATCTATCTATCTATCTATCTATCTGAATACAAACATATGTATGGCTATACTATTTTGTAGAGAGAGAGTAATCTCAAAAAAAAAGGATGAAATGTGAAGCCACTTGTATAAAAACTGAACAGAAATACATCATGTTTTATCAGTTCTATAGTGACAGTAACGATGTACACTGATGTGAAAGAGCCTTTCAGAGTCAATGCTACTTAGAAGCTAAGGACCTCTGATTTTGGCATTCAAACTGCTGCCTCCTTTAAGCTGTCAATGTGCATAATTAAGTTTGTTGTAACTTTTTTTGTTAACCCAGGACTCAAAAGAAGCTTAAATCTTGAAGTACATAAGTTGCAAACATTATCATGATCATACAGATCAAGACAGAGTTCAGTTACTTCATACCAGGGTTTGATAAAAAATGGGGAATAGTTATTTTAGGTGGAGAGTACATGAAAACTACGAGTAAGTAAGTATGTCCAAACCTGATTAAATTGCTTAAATTTATATGAACCGATGGAAAAAAGTGAGCTTGGGTAATATATGTAATATATGTATAAGCTAAAGAACAGGGTAAAATAATTGTTGATACTGAAAAGTGATGGATAATCTGTTGGGCTAGTTAACCAATTGGTCAAAAATATATTTTACTAAAAAAAAGGTCCAGAGCCAGCAACCTAGCAAACACTGTCAAGCAAGGATAAAAAAAAGTAAAGTGGCTGCTTTGAGCTATAATTCAAAATCCATTTTACCATCATGACGCATCTGAAAAAATCGATGCACAGTCGGACCGGTTGTCTCTCTGAATGACCAACAGGTGAGCTGTTGTATTCAAAACACCTCAGCAGGACAACATTTATTTTCCACCCCATCGGATTCTCTGCTAATAACAATACATGCTCAACACTGATGCAATAGATCCTCTAGTAAATTGGTAACAATTTCACAGAAATTTTTCAGCAGAGAGAAAAAAAAAATGTTGGAACAATAACACTGCTTTGCCATGGGAATTGAAAGATAATTGTATGAGCCTGTGGCATTGCTGTTTCATAAGCTTCATGCTCCATTTCTGATTCCCACCAGAAAGCTCTTTCTTTTTCCTCCTTTGCACATATTTATTTCTGGCACTTAATTTAAGTCTCTATTTATGCATATCTTAAAATCACGTGTGCCTCGCTGTCCTTGCAAAATGGAAATAGGCACTGTTGTTATCTCTGCAACAGAAATGAAAACAATGCACATCTTAGCTATTAAGTGCATAACAACATCTTCAAAAAGGGCAGTTTGAAAAGAGAGGGCACACCAAAGCTTGAACATGCTGTTGAATAAATACATTAATTAAGGGGGAATTACGTGCTTGGGGCTTGAGTTGGCTTGCCTTCAAGTGCCAGGGGTCCTCATAAATATACATTTAAAAGACATGTGGCAAGATCAAGAAGTAACCTCTTAACAATGAACTTTTGTATCATCATCTCTGTGATAAACACCAAGTACACGCTGCTGGTAGCCTTGTTAAGAAACCCAACAGTTTTACTTAATATTAATAAATGTAAATTAATGCTTTGTTTATTTGAGTTGGAAACTCTTCCAAGTCATGGGACACAGTCTGTTTAGTTTCAACTCTCAAGATGCAGACAGAAATATCAAATGCCAGCGGTCCCATGACAGCACAGACCTATCCCACTTTTGTCCCGCAGCCTCGCGGGATTCCCACCGCCGCTGATTTTCTGTTCCGTACATCCTGTTATGGAAATACTGTTGCTATAAAAATTGCCCTGTAAAAAGTAATCTATGATGCTTAATGGGGGAAACTGCTTTTAAGCAGATTAACAGTAAAGGCTAAGCATTGACGAGGCAGTATTAATGAATACCATCCCCAAAGTAAAGACGGTTCTGACACAAAGCGTGTTGTACAGTAACTCTTCTTTAAATGAATACTGTATTTGGATAGCTTTTATGATGTATCACTGCGCTCAATGAAAGTGACATTTTTTATCTCGGTTTGCACAGCACTTTGAGTACAGATCCTTTTAATAAATTGGTCCAGTAATGCTTGACATTATTGATGGATGGCACCGAGGTGAATGTAATGGCATGGAACCACTACTTTATAAAACTATGTGTAAATTCATCTGCTTGAGTTTTTTTTTAGATGCCGTTAATGCAGCAGTTCAGGGGATTTTTCTCTTTTTTTTTTTTAGGTCAGCAATATGAATGTAATCATGATAAAAACTGCTATGTAAACAAGGCAAAAAGGGTGAATTATACATGAGTAAGTGACATAAATCTCAAAATAGGACATTGACATACGCTCGTTTGCATCATGTGGTTAAATAGTGTTGCTTTTGCCGCCACCTGGCTAGCTGTGGCTAAATGAGTTTGCTAGCCCAAATATTGCTCTCTCCAAAAGGAAGAATAATGCAGATTAACCAGTGAGGGTACCCCCTAAGTACATTGCCTTTGTTGTTGTCCTATTACTGAGATTTATGTTAAAGGTGCATATGATTTACTTGAACATTTATATGTTTGATTCAACAGCTTATGTGCACTTCAGTCCAGAGGTAAATTTTGTTCTTTTGAGGTTTTAGTGTCAATGTAATGGAGGTTTTAATGTAAACATATATCTGCGTACAACGGCTTGTAGTGCTAAATAATTTTTTAAAAAGTCTGTGGTAGAAAAGGCTGCAAACTAAAACAGGGTGAATAAAGCAAAATGTCTCAGCAGAATCAACATTGCTACAAGTTGTCAGCATTTTCAAAGATTCAATAATAGCTAGATTAGTTAAAGTGCCTGAAAAGTCACACCGTAGCTGCTGTATTCCTGTCTGGTTTGTCTTGTGGCTTATGTTTTTAATATGATATGATTATGCTACATGTTTCCTTATATGTAATGAGATATAAGTAGTTGGACTCCTCTTCGAACCAACAGTCAGGCATTTTTTGTTTTTAGGAAGTTCTTTTGAGAGCATTCGTAATTTACGGGATCGGATTTTGTCTTTGCGATACTTAAAAATCCAGTATACTCTTTCTTTTTTTAAAGAAACAGTCATGAGACATGCACTGAGACTGCTCCTTGTATATCTCTTGTAGTCTTCATATTTCTGTGCCTCAATTTGGCTTTTCACACACTTCCCATCGAGGAACCCTTTGCCCCGGTGCTTCCTCAACCCCATCTGTTCCCTGTGTGCCTGAGAGCCTCATCATGCAGTCACTGCTGTGCTGCTGCTATGTTACAGCAATGTTTTTAAAATGGTCAAAAATGAAGCTTGAATCCTCAGAACGAGACATGAAATGGAAAATGTCTGGTGTTATTTTGACATAACTCTGGAAGGAGGGATAAAAACAAACTAAAATACTACTCATATTTTCACAGCTCACAGACTGTGACACCACTATTAAACACTCAGTTCCATTGTTTGGAATTAAAATAACGGTCTGTGTGATTAAATCACTGATGATAGTTATGAAATCAAGGCATGCAATTACACAGAGGCCTCTGACTGTTATTTCTGTGATCATTTTTTGAAATGTTAACATTATGTGTGCTTTCACGATCATCATCCTAACTGTCAAGGTCAAAGCTGAGCAGTAGTGACATTACTAATTAAACACAGAAAAAAGGTGATTCAATTTGCTCTAATTTTACTGACTGATATGCCAATATCAGCTGTGGCAACACACGAGGTGGCCCGTTCCGTTGGCTCTCTGCTGCACATTATTTTTGTCTTCTCCCTTCACAGATCAAGGGTACAGATGACTTTTGTCAGCCATCAGATGCTGTGTGGCAGATGTCACAGCATTTATTGTCACCATGATTTATTGGTTTAGAATGACCACAGCCACAGGGAAGAACACATCAAAAAGGGCCAGGCACTGGTGAAGGGGAGCTACTGAATGCCAACTCCTCCAACAACTTTCATCCCATCTCTCCCAGGACCGCACACTTTGCTTCTGGTTATTGTTTAGCCATCTGCTGTCTTCCGAGCCTCTCTGACTACACTGCTAAGCAAACATGGAATCCGTGCCAAATGCCGTCACCTTCCTTTTGCCCCTCTAATTCAACCCTACTGGGTTCCTTCAGTTAGATCAAGCACTAATTCATTGGAGGAACTCGTATGGCAGAGGCCCATTTCTCTGGGCGTTTCACCTGTTTTTATTTCCAGGTTTCTTTATCTTTTTTTTTTTTTTAGTTTAAATCTGTATTAACCCTAGCCTGCTGATGAGAATGTTCATTTGTGTGTCCTATTGAGCAGTCTGGTTATTTTTTTTATGCATTTGCCACCCATGTGCTGCAAATTAGCAGTTTATTGCTTACAACAATCAGTTTTGATGTTTGAAGGTGCAGAATCTGTCTAACATAGAGGGTTTTTTTGCACCCTAAACGCATCTGATCCTGATTTATGTTAACTTTACATTTTAAATTATGAGCTTTTCTGTACACTTTCTTACTTGAACAGGGTTTTGATAGCATGAAGCGAACATGGCACAAGGGTTGAATTAAGACAAAGGATAATTAAAGCTGCACAAAGTATCTTTTGACTTCATTTGATTCAAGTTGACAGAGCGTGTATCAGCCTGGTTGCGAAGTTGTTCAAGTCAGTGTCGCTGTTATGCAATGAAAAAGCCGTCAAGTAACTGAATTATGCTTATTTAATAAGCAAGAGATAATGTTAGCATTATCCAGATGGATGCAGCCGGTAAAACTGGTTTTATGTCAGTACGAGAACATTAGGAATATCTATTACTCAGACAAATAGAATTAATGAACACTAACACCTCATCTTTAATTACTAGAAAAAGAATTGCATTTATTTCCACGATGAACTCACATTGGGATGTTGCAAAGATAAGTCAGCAATGGAGAATGAAAAGCAAAATAAATTATTTTTTCCCCTCACTCAATCATGATTGGAATTCATATTTCAAATTCCTAATAAGTCAACACTGAACAGCAAGTAATATCCCGCAACACTCCAACCAATATAAACAAAGCTTTTCTGAAAGGTTGTTGCCCTGCAGCTTTACCTTTGTTTACCCCCCACAGCTAAAGTTTGTTGCATCAATCTGCAGCTTTTTGTGAACAAAGCTCTCAAATATTTCTCAGTGCATCTTATTATTAACGGTGAAATTCACTCGACCAAATTGTACAAATGCATTGCTGCCACTTACAGTACGTCCACTAAATGAATTATGATGGCGAAGCATTCCAATGATGTTTCACCTTCAAGGCTGACCTTGTGATGGCTATTCTCTGCTGATGCTTGCCAGAGATAAAAGCTATGAGCCCTCCTCACCCCCCATGCCAAGGACACACGCATCATCGCTTTACTGGCCTATCTGCCCAGGTGATGCATGGCTCCTATAGCCAGTCAGTCTGAGGCAGTATTTATAACAAACTATCTGAGGCAGCAACCAACTCATCAGTGCCAAGACCTCAGAATCCTTGCTCTCCTGCTACACTCACATAGGTTTTATTATACGCTGTGAAAGTATTGGAAATATAATGCTTTTTGAACTATATAAAATGCAAATAAGATGTCAACGGGAGCAGAGTGAGTGAGAATGAGCAGATTATTTATTCTACTTATGGCAATTTATAGGGTGTATCTTTTAAAAATAACCTGTTAAATTAACACCTCTGTGAATCTCGGATCTACAATAAATCATACAATGAGAGAGAAAAAAACAAACAGGAAAAAAAAAGTACTTGAAGTAAGTCAGACCGAAAAATTTCTGTCATTAAATCATTCAGACCAATTTGTCGTATGTAGTAACAAAGAAACGGCGCACACACCAGCACAAGGAATGAAATCAAATGAACAGAAGGATGAATGCTCCTGGACCAACCTGCCAAAAACGCAATTTTAAGTGAGAAAAAAAAAATCCACACTCCAGTGTCAGGAAAGGACTCTCTGTGACTGGCGGCGAAGTGAACAGCAAAGAACAGTCAGTGCCTGGAATTCATTAGGTATCAGTGGGAGACAAAGCACTGACAGGTGTTTATGCAAATCATCACTGAATGGATTCATCTCCCTAATGGGGAAAACAGCAGTCTCAGAATAATGTGAAGCATGTGGAAGTAAATGATAGTCCACTTGTGAAGTCATGAGCATATTGTAAGCCTTACAGTGTGTTGTGGTGGTGGAGAGAGGTACAGCTGGATTTAATAATTATTGAGGGCTATCTGTTGTTGCATTCTGGGAAACATATGGTCTGCTTCTTACAATTCAGCCGTTCTGCAAACATATTTTGTTGCAGTTTGGAGAAGTTTCTGCATTTTCAATAACTCTAAAAAAACTAACTTTTCATTTCTTTTAGTTTTCTTTTTTTTTTAAGCAAGCATTTATATGCAGACCAGCAAAAGAGATGAGAAAAAAATCTGCAGCCACAACAACTATCCCTCTCAACAAAAGACAAGAAAGTTTATCCAGTATTGCCGTATGTTAACTTCCATTTATGTTGAAACAAGACTGAAAACAACAACTAAATTTGGCTCTTTAAGGGAATATTAACAACAACAACAATAACAATGAGAATAAGAATAATATTAATACATTTCATACAAAAAAAGTCAAAAAGATGCTTGTTTTTTTGTATTTCACCAGTACACAAATTAAAAATAAGAGCAGGTACAAACTAATCTCCAAATCAAATAAAGTTAAAATTTTGAACTGATGGTGGCGCTAACTAAATGTATAAGGGCTTGTTCTTTAGATTTATCCTGAAATTACTTAAATCAATTTACATTAATTGAATAATATTTGAGATATTTAATTTTAAAGCCATGTTTTTTAACCTGTGTGGCACTGAAGGAAAAAACAGGGATCATCAACGTCGGTGCAATTCATCATCTGGAGACCATCAACGAGGCAGGGACATTTTTTTACAAAGTTAATCACCAAATGACCAACTATCTGACATCAACATCACTAAAGCAAACTGGACAATAAATACAAGTGCAGGATCATTGTACTGATAATATCACTGAAGATCTGTGTTTCATAATGCCAACAATTAACTGACTTCATATCGACAAGAAGGCGACTCTCCTCGTGTGTCAGTTTGACAATTAGAGGATGCACAGTTCTGCAGAGACCTTTGAAGCTAATTTGAGATCTTGATTTTCAGAATGATAAATAAAAACTAACATGACTCTGCAATGACATGTCACTTAAAAGAAGTAGCTACGCCAAACTGTGAGTCTTCTAATCTGAGAACTTTCTCACTTTCAACTGGTATTATCCCCGATATTTTTCATAGTGACATCAATTAACACATAGCGTGATAAATATTCAAAGTTCTTTTTATATCCTGTCATGGGAGAACAAAATGGAGACAGTGCACAAGGCTCACATCTTATTAATGACTCATTTACTTTGATCACAAGCTGTCATTACACTGTTTGTTTCTTTTTATTTTGTGCCATTCAACATCTGCCAAGAGACTGTAAAAAAAATCTGAGAACATTTAACAGAAAAATCAAAGTTGCCACAGCTGAGAACTGCTACGTTTGATAAGCTCGAGATATACACATGCCTGGAGATGATTTGAATACTTAAGTGATTTATGAAAGGCTTAATTACATTATCTACATTCAAGCTACTGTATCTGTCACATCCGCAGCTGTTCCACAAACTTTAAAACAATGCACACTTTTGGCTCGTTTATGTAACTCGTCTATAGGGGGAAAGTATGTAAATGCTGAGTCCTTGATATTCTAGTTGAGACTCCCTATTTTTAGTGTGCACAGCATTTTTCTTGCACCAACCCACTCTAATGAATACTTTCATTGTTTCATGTATTGCATTCTGGGTTTCATGGCCTTAAAATACAGATATTGACCAACAATATGGTGGAGTTTTATGCTTGACAACAGCAAACTATAAATAAATCAACAACAAAGCTCGTTTTAAACTACATTTTTTAACAAGGTTTTCTTAGACATGAAATCTTAACATTAACTCATCTCCTCTTGAACTGGATGATAGAAGCCAGTCACTGCTTAAGAAATAGCTGGCCACTGAAAATATGCATTTCTGTTATTTATTTTGGAAAGTGTGTGAAGGAAAGTTAGGAACCAGGTCCAAACATTTTCTAAAAAAAATGCATTCAGTTTAGCATAGCATGAGAAGTTCAACAGAGGGTAACAGTTTGCTGCCAAGTAAGATCTCATCTGTACGAAACTAAAGACGAGTGCACAGTGAAAACGGCTCATTGTGGTGTTTTCCTCCTCACGCTCTGACTGCTGGTGTTACACTGCAGGTGTGCAACAGGCGACAAAATGTGCTGTTACTGTGAATAAATTTAGGGATTTCTCAGAGTTTACATTGTTGGGAACATTTGGAATAATGCATGGACTCAACCCAATAAAATACAGAACATATCTCTCTCACTTCCTCTCAGAGAAGGAATTTATATATATTTAAGTTTATATTGTGTGAATATTATAAAAGTTTCATTAATTTTGCTCCAGCTTTCTTACATGTGTCAGTTTTTTTTGGCATATAACAAAGTGAGAACACCTGCAAGAAAAACTGTTATGGAAAACCACCAAAAGTGAAATCTCAGAAAGCCTGTGACCTCTGGGCATCAAGGCTTTGAGATGTTTAAATACTGACAGAAATCTCAGCTGCTTCACACATCCGACTGAAAATGTTAGTCTTTCGATGGGCTCATTCAGTCCAGTCAGTCCGGGAGGGAAACGTTTGTGTGCCACAGAGTCACTAATCAAATCAGAATCAGTGGTTTCAGAGCTGAGGACAGTCAGTGCTTACCAAATCATTATGGTCAATAAACTCTGGGCATATTTAGACCACATCTACATATCATCTCCCTCCTCATCCACTCTCCTCGCTTTGCTCTCACTCTTTATGATCTTGTTTGTCTCTCAGTGCTTGGCTAATTTTGCACTTGGATGTAACTTTGGCTCACAGGAGAATTCTCCTCTTTTGCATAATCTGGTTTCCAGGGCTACAGTTGTATTACAGCTGCAGTCAGAGTGATGCCGTGAGGAGTCAATCTCCAGAGTGATGCAGTGCAAATGAAGTGCCCACTAATTCCACAGCCATTCAAATGCAATGAACTCCCTCCGCCAGATCACTGTACATAAAGGAGAACACGGAGCGCAATCCCATATGGATGACAAATGCATATTGCTGGATATTCAGGGTCAAGAGTAAATCCGCTAATTATAACGATACTCCTTAAAGGAACAAACTGTGCAGCACCATGCATATAGTGTTGGGCCAAACTGAGAGAGCAATGTCAACACATTGACTGAAAAGCAAACTGCACTCTGTATGGATTTTAGATGTGCACACAGTACAGTGGAACTGGTAAAAAGTCTCCGAGTCAAAGGGTTAAAGCAGAAATCAGTAAGTTAAGGAGAAGCCGTTGCTGTCAGTTGACCTCTATACTAGCTAGCTGCCTTCGCTTCGACCCCGGATCGATCGTGTGTTGGCCAGTTAACTCTTGGTCTCTGAGCCTCACACCACTCTGCTGCTCCCACAGAAGTGAGGTGATGTGTACGCACAACCCCCGACTTGGACAGTCTTTGGAAAGCTTTGCAACCTTCTGCAGAGCAAAATGTTGAAATGTCTGTTTTCGTCCATCTAATGTGTCCAGATGTGCTTGTTTTCTTTTTTTTTTTATCTCACTGACTGTGTCAATCTATAGTATAGATCTTTTATCCCCACAGAGTAAGAATACAGTAGCACATTTAGTGTTGATTATCAATTTTTGTCTCTTTCTGCAATCCTATTCACCAATTACAGTGTGTGATGCCTGAAAGTCAAAATTTAAACTAAAGAATAAAGCTTTAACTCATAGTTGCAACATTAATATCATTGATATAATCTCATTCCTTCATATTCATTACATAGATATTCTCACAAACATAAATTTAAGTGCTAATGCTTAAAGCTGACTGTCAATAAATGGCAGAAGAACTGTTTTTCCATTAATTTTATATTTTTATTTATATTTATGCAGCCCCTTTACTTTTGCTGTGACCTTTTGTCTGCAAGAACGAAGTGCTAAAAAAACAACAGCTGCAGGAATACCAGACAACAAATTATGTAATGAACCTTGTCACACACCCTTCACACCTCCGCTATAATATCAGAAGTGTGCGCCTGCCATAGTGAACACTGCGGTGTTGAGTCCAGAAGTTTTCACATTTTTGGGAAACTTACTTATCGAATTTCTTGTCGAGAGTTCGATGATGTGTTTAAGTGACTGTTGATAAAAGAGTTACAGCTTTAAAAACAGGAGAATCAGGAGGGAACAGCTGGCTATAACACCACCATCATCACATCTAAAGCTCACTCATTATATGTTCAGTCTAATGTGTGAGTTTACAGCAAGTTTCAGGTTTTATGATCATTACGTGCCAAACTTTTTTTTTTTTTTTATTCTAATGATGAGACTGCAGGAAGTCACTGCGCACTGCCAAGAATTAATCTGGCAAATAACCCCAGTTAAGCTTGATTTTAGCGTAACTGGACCTTTTTTGTGTGTCTCTTATCTGCTGTCAGCTTCAATATGCAAAGTTGTGTCCACGTCAGCATCTTCAGTGTGACTCTGAGCCTCTTGTTTGGTCTTCAGCTAAAAGCTCTCCTGCCTGGAAGCTGCATTTTAAAATCAAAACCCATGTGGGTGCATTTCTGAAGCGAGTCACATACTTTTCACCTTTCTATGATGGTCTTCAATGGGCCCCATTCAGGATCTGAATGCGTTTTTATGTCACTTTTTCTTTTGCTGTATTCACCTCAGAAGATAGCAGTGGTCTGTAATCCCCTGTAGGTTATATTTTTTTGAATGTACAGAAGGACAAACAGCAGGTTCCCCAGAGAGAGCAGATTTTTATTTAAAAATCATTATAAACCTTAATAGCATGCAAAAGATTGAATTTTCTATTTTCATCTTAAACCTCTATTAATGATGTCTTAAATATTTGCCTATTTTTTCACTTGTTGTAGCAACAGTGCTGTTCTTCAGAAAAACACACAAATCTAAAGTTAATTCTCACTGCTTTTCACTTCCACAGGTAGTGAGAAGTTGATTTAAACATGACAATCTGCCGTCACAGAGAGTTATAAATGTCATGTAATTTCACCATCTTAATTAAATCAATTGCTATTGGATGCCTAAAAAAATTCAGTGCTTGGTAAAAAAAAAAAAAAATGTGATAAACAAGCACTTAATAGGTTTTTAAGTGTTAGAAATAATTGTCATCTTAACGAATATAAATGGTCGTTGTGACACCACAGACTTATTTATGTCCAACAACAGACTGCGAGCTAAAATGAGACGCACCATCTGCATGGCGCTGACAAAAAAAGTTGTCACTTTATCCATGATAAAAGAAAGAACTAGATATTATACTGACAAAGAAGACAGTGAAGAAACAGTCACACTGAATTTCTCAGAAGCAAAAATAAATAAATGAATGAATAAATATAGCTATACTGTTCAAACGCCGAGTCAGCGGGGTCACTGCATAAGGCGGGATGGAAGGTATCGCTCCGGGAAAAAATGCTGAAAGACAGTGAACCCAACTACGCTTAACTATCAATCATTCATTTCTTGCAGATACCTCTGGAGAGGGGAAGCACAAACAGCATCCTGAGCCTAAATACTGTAGTTTTCACTCATGGCTTCACTGTGTGTGTGTGTGAGTCTTTGCTGTGGTTGATATACGGAGGCATCCACAACAAGCGTTTTGACAGGGCCTGTTCAAAGGCAACCTCCCCCGGTGGTTTATGTGTTATATTACATTAATAACACCTCCGTCCCGTGGGTGGTGGAAGCTTGACAGCATTCTGGTCCCAGGTTGTCCACACCGAGCTGCTCCTCTTCTGGGCTGAAAGGCTCAGCAGGAGGAAGTCGGACAGCGGGAGTTTTGACTATCACCGAGAGCCACACAGAGTGGGCGGCTTGCCTAATTTGAGTTTTTTTTTTTAATTTTTTTCTCTCTTTTGTGTTGTTTTTGTTTTGTTTTGCTTTTTTTGAGGTGAAGACACACAAATGCACCATTCATGATTTTATTTCAACCAACAAAACAGCTTTAGCGTGATAGACGTTGGCTGAGCTTTGTACAAACGAGGACTTATTATTTTATTGCTCCATGATTTTTTAATTTACATTAAATAAACTGAACGTCTCGGAGGACGAAGGGGACTTGAGCTCCAGATTTTTTCACAGCCTTTAATCCTATAAACAGACTAACAGACTACTTTTGATGCCGCAGTGTTTTCCCAGTGCATTTTGAAATGTTTCAGGTGTTTTTGTGCTGCAAGTTGTGAACAATACGGACATGGGCAAGGAGCTTTGCAGCTATTCATAGTTTATATATTCCATGTTGAGGCTGATGGCTTGTTTTTTTTTTTCTTTAAAAAAATGTTAAATGTTTTTAAGGTAATAAAAAGACATGAAAACTTCCACATGATGGAGTCCGGTGGATTTCTGCTGATGGAAACTGTGCAGACTCTGGAAGGAACATCACCAGTGTGATAATTATTTACTGTAATTGCTTAATATTTTTGTTCAACAGGCTTTGTCATTAGACTGGTGCTGAATGCACTTTAAGTTCGCTCTGTTGTTCCAAAAAAAATCTCCTCAGGAGATAAGCCACGTTGATGATAATTACACACAATAATCTTGTGTTACCCGCCTGCTCGCTAATCAGTTTGTCAGAGTCAGCCAGGATTTTCATTTTGAACAGTGCCTCTAGTGTACATTTTTCTGTTTATTGTTCTTCTTGGCTTGCAGGATCTTTCCAGAGGCAACTAAGGGTAAGAACCTGCCAAGCTGAGGGGGCATTGGCACTATATGGGAGTGAGACACATAGTTGTTGAGACTCTGCTTAATTTAAGCTGCTCTGGCACCTTCCACTCCTGTGTAACAGTGCCAATATGTGGCATGATGAGATGCAAACTTACAACATTTCATCAATATGTAATTGATTAGTCTACAGTTGGGTCAGGATTTAGTTCAAGCTCTGGGCAAACAGCCCATCTTCTCTGGCTTCTGTTAATTTTCTGAAAGTTCTTCAGTCATAAAAGCAAACGGTGCATCCGGTGTGTGATTCTGTCCACATCTCATAACGCAGATACACCTGAAGTTTGCTTTATTCATGCCAAACTATAATTCGAAAACTTATATTTGATGCATTTTATATTTGATATGTCATGGTGCACATTTTAATTGCAGTTCAACTGGACTTGTTTGATTATTGGACCAAAAATTTAATGATTCTGGCAACAAATGTACTTCTACTGCAGCAGATTCTGTCCAGATCGTAGGATGACTGTCAGCCATCTCTTGCATCCACTCCAGAACATATTTAGAAACTGCAAAATGTGAGCATCATGCACGCAGTAGTGCACTGTAATTAACTCAAATCATATGCATTAGAGTTTATGAGGAAGAAAAGATAAAAGCAGAGAGACAGAAACATTTAAACACTTGTTCTACTTATTGTGAATCTTGTTGTTTTATGACCTGATCAAGTTAACCAACCTATGAGATGATACTTGGGTGGACAGGCTTATTTCTGTCCCTTTTCTGATGCCATATATGTTGAATTTGAACACTATTTACTGCTTCCATCAGTCATGGAAACACTTACAAAGGAGATTTTGTTCTTTGTATCAAAGATCAGTGTTACATTGGCGACACAGTTAAGTGAGAGAGCTTTTCTTTTTCCTGATTTCCAGGACGTTTGTGTCACAATGGGAAAGAAACACAAAAAAACAATTACTCTTGGCATTGGAAGGAGTCCCACATTTTAAGCAGGTTTAAACAAATTTGATGAAAAAATACTCATATTTTTTGGCTTGAAATGTTGATACTGTTTTTATAAAAGCTCCACAATAGTTTTAATTGAAAATTTCACTTACAAAACTTGATCAGTGTCTAAAATACGATCCATTCTCACACTTTGAAACGTAAACGTAAGTTAAGAAGCTAAAAATGAGCTTCACTTTCATCAACCATCACAGTGAATTCTGTTTAAGTTTCCAACTTTTTTTTCATTTCCCTTAAAGCTTTGAATCTCTGTACTCTTCAAAATCTCCAAATCACATTTTCATTAATGGCACATGAATGAGGAAATAATGCAATGACTGAATAAAGGAAGGCGAAAGAAGTCAAGGCTGGTTACTGTTTGATGTGTATAAGCCCCCTAATCACTGCGCTACAGAAACAAGGTATCCAGGCAACCAAAATAAAGACAACCCAGGTTATTATGGTTTAGACAGGCAAAATGTCAGAATACATTTTAGGTAAGTGAATTTGGTCGGCATAGCAATGCCATGAATCAGGCTTTTCATTCTACTTTAATGTTTGGGAGATTTGTGTTGAATTAGTGGAGAAAAAAAAATGGAAAATGATGTTTAGAATAAAATTAAATAACACAATGTGTATTTGAATGTATCAAATATCTGATAGGAAAGTTGCCAATCTTGCAAATTTGATAAACGATAAAAACTCTGCAGTGAAGATGATTATTTTATTTTATTTCATATATTTTGAAGTCATCACTTGCATTTTGATATCTCATCTGAATCAACACTCACTAACTGAATTCAAATGAGAGCTGGAGAATCTAAACTCTAGGTTTTAGCCTTAAAACACTGCTGTATTATCAGTTTTTATGACTCCGTCTAATGAGAGAAATGAAGTGTGACAGTAACTGTGAAAAACACTGGATTCAAATGTCTTCCGACGTGCTGAGCAGGTCCAGCCTGGGAGTTATCACACTCAATCCTCTGCTAAGTCTAAAGAACTCCTGGTAGACTGGTAATTTATGCAGGCTTCAGAAATATTCAGGGAGGGGAGAGATATACGCAAAGTAGAACCAGCTCACAGGGGCTGTAAAACACAGAACTGAATATACTGAAAACTAAGGAGCCCCCTTGGGGTCAGCTGGAAAAAAAAAAAAAAGTGTAAATCTGTACTACTGGTTTATAAATCTATGTGCACTGTTTGTTAAATGATGCTCTTGGATTCACAGTCTGTGCCAACAGATTTGTAAACTGAAAACACATATAAAATAAACTGATAAATGTGTAAATGAGCGCGCATCAATTCAGAAAAATGACATACTAATGATATACACGCATATGTACCTTTAAATCCAGACAATCTGTCTGCCTTTAGAGTAATGTGTGAGTAAAACTGTTCTCACACAGGTATGGCTGATGGATCCACACCTTTTAAAGGGCCCCTTACTCATTCTCTGAGAAAACAAGAATTCATTTGCAAATCCTTGTGCACAGTTTACAAATCCATTAATCCAAGAGGACACATCTGAAGCAGAGCCACGACTCTGTAAGCCACAAGTACATATCCTTTTATTTCCTCAGCTGGAAAAAAAAGAAAGATACCGCAATGGTTATCTTTAACATTCTGAGGTTTAAATAGTGTAATTTGGTCTTGTCACATTTGGCAGTAATGTGATTTATCAACACAGACATCCACATTGTCCAATCAGCTCTGCTATTTCACATGATTAGCACAGCTACAGTGTTATCTTAGTCAATATTACCCTAATCATCACACCCTGGCACTTTCCTGAGTAGTTCTGCGGCGTGTGCTGGGTTTAAATTGACCAGTGAGGTCATCATAGTGCAGCATATAGCACATTCTTAATTCACAGCCTTCACACTGAAGAGATCCACAATCATCCATCTTTAATGCTTTCAGAATGTATGTAATGAAGGTGTTTCATTCTTGCATATCAGCAGAGTCTAATGCTCTGTGTAAATATGCAGGATGGATGTGTTTTTCACCATTTCCACAGTCGAAAAGATAAATGACAGTGATTTGACACAGGACATGATCACTTACAATTGCCAGTTCAGAGAAAATTTTATCTCACTCAGGTGGGAACATTGACAAAGGACGATTGGGCTATCAGGTACACGGCATGACAGCAATATACTCCAGCCTGAATCCATATAGTTTTAATATTCTTCTCTGCATGGCAAAAGGAAAAATGTATGTTGGTAAGAGCATGATCCAGATTTATACGAAAAATGTTCTGGTAGAAATTTTTACAGGAAAACACATTGATATTCCTTGAAAAATAAATAAAATATAAATAAAATAAAATTTAAGAAAACATCTACTAATAATTACATCTTTTTTTTTTCTTTTTTGAATATATAAATATATATATATTTCCAATTAAGATGAAGGTAGTTGAGCAAGCAAGCCAGCTTTATTTGATTGAGTCAGAGCAAATAATAATTAACTGAGCTGACTTATTGTACATTTTTAATATCCGTCATATTAGAGGAACAAAGCTGAAGTTTGCTCGCTGCTTCCTCTTTTACCACTTTCAAAAACTGAAAAGTTTTAAGGCTAGCTCATTTAAATCACGTAGCTATGCTAACCTGGGTTTATAAATGACCCTAACTCTTACTCTCATGACCTCCTCCCCTTCCCTTTGTGTTGTATTAGACATGAAATGTGGCTTCATCTTGTTCGGATAAAGACGATCTTTTCTATCGGCATGGCCGTGCGTTCATGATGATTCACCAGCGTAGCGAGGTCAGTGTTTTTCCTCCATGATCAGCTGTCTGTCTGAACAAAACTGTCTGTCTGTCTCCTTTTGTTACAGCCATGATTGTTTGTCCTGATGTCTTTAATTTTTTTTAAAAAGTGAATATTTACAGTTCGATGTGTTGGATGAAACAAAACTCCATTTATTGGAGTCTTTTGTCTTCATGAGTCTTTCTTTGCTGCATCCTGTGTTATTTTTTCTGTGTCAGCTTCAACACAAATCATTCCTCTTCTCTCTTTTCCAGGTGAAGCTGGAGGTTTAAATTATTTAGAGTCAAACCACAAACAGCAGCCCCCTCTGCGATGTCAGTAGGTCTTAATCTGCAACAACATAAAGCCTGTTTTCTATTAAACACTCATCACAAAAATATAGGCAGTGATCAGAGATGCCTGATGAAGAAGCAAAAGGTTAGGATTTTTTGTCTCCTCCAGGACTGACTACCAGAAAGTGTTTCATTAAGTCCAGATTTCTGAGCTCGTCTCGCTTGTTTATCGCTGTTCATGGACACCATTTTAATTTTCACCCAGAGGATTAATATTTCATCTTACAAGCAGCTAACAGAGGATAAACAAACATTTATTCTAAGCATAGATCGAACAGCCACTGTGGTTTTATTAGGGACTGCAACTCAGGACATAAGGCCACCTTAACATATTGTGAACCTTTGTATCTGAAAATAGAGTAATAAAAAAAAAGAGCTACATCTGACCTTGCCTCGGCCGCCCCCGCTCGCATTCCTGAAAATACTTGCCAGACATCTGAGGTCATCCGTGGCTCTGACAAGTCTGTAAGCTATCTGGCAGCTGTCAGTCTTCATGTAGCTGCTCGCACAAGCCCCAGCTGGTCAGCTCGCCCTTATTTATGGGATGAAATTGAGCTGCTTCCCACTCACCTGTTCCCTTGCTTTCATTGTTATTCGTTAATGTGATTGGATAGATTCAATAATGGGAAATGATGTATTATTTAGTAGGACGAGTTAAGCATGACTTATTGAGTGGAGTCTGTCCAGCTTCCTGCAAACCAATTGAGGGGTTGATTTTATTATTTTATTTTATTTGTTTCTGATCTTATCACTCGAATTGCACCTGGCATGTGACACACACACACACACACACACAAAATCGCTTGGTAAAGCAGAATAGAACGAAAACAAAAGCAGATGACAGTTTTAAGGTCATCTTTTTACTTTATCTTGGAAATTCTGAGTCCCCATTTTATTAGTCTCACCACATTGGCAGTGACTGCTGAGTGCGATGTCTGGAGGCCCGTACAATTAACATACAGCTCCATCTAGCCTCTGGCCTCAGAATAAGTAGAAGGCAATTATAAAACCAGAGCCTGGTGAGAGCAAAGAGAATGACAGAGCCATCTTCTCAATGATACCAAAGTGGGAAAACACTGCAGAAAATTTAATGAAATTATTGAAAATGGGCATCACACAGGAGCCTGTACCCAATTTCCCTGATAACACTGGCCAGCAGTATTATCACAGCACACACACCTATTATGAAATTAAAATCAATATTTGTGTCTAGTTTTGTTATAATTTTCCCTAAAAACTAGAAAAGAAGAAAAAAAACATTAATTCAATTATTCAACAACCCAAACTGAGTCAGATTTGTATTGTTTAAATGGTTCGCACTTAACCCTGACCTTTGAACTGTTACTGAAAAAAAAAAAATATGTTAAAGTATTGGCTCGATTTCAGTGGAAAAAAGGAGAAGATGAACCAACATAATGGTGACTGGTAAATGCATCGCAATGTTAGTGGCCTTTCAATTATGTAAATATTGAACGTAAGGACATTTCTAGTCTTTCAGTTTGCACATACAAGTGGTTCGGCTCTATGTGCTCGGTAAATGGTGTCATTCATAACAGTATCATTAAAGGTCGAGTGCGTACGTTTTGTGGGGAAGCATCGGCAGAAATGGAATATAAAAATGTAGGTAATTATTTTCTCATAAGTGTCTAATCACCTGAAAATAAGAACTGTTGCATTTTTGCTGTCTTGGAATGAGGCTTTTACACATCCTCTTTCAGGTGCTTCCAGGTCATCTTCCTGCTGTCTGCTAAGTTTTAAGAGCCTTTCAACAGGAGCCACCTATTGGTTGAATCAACCAGGTCTCATTCACAGCTCTTCAAACATCAAGGCTTTGTCCTGCCACCTGCCTCTCATACAGATGCATAAGGTACCTTTGAGTGTCTGTGTGACGTACGAATGCAAACCCATCTGTGCAAATATTACACACTCGCAGCAAAGGCTACAACTAACACGGAGTGTGAGACAGAATAGTGGGTCACATACCCAACTTCTGCCCAGGAGAGAAGGGTTTGTGTTCCTGCAATCAATCTGTGCAATCATCTCCTACTAAATCCATCCAAGTGATTTTGATGTGTAAACCTCACCAAGCTGTGACTGTTACCAACATCAACCACACATTACAAAAGGCTGTCTAGCAAGACGGATTTGCACTTTGAAATAATAATAAATACCCAATTAACAATTGGAGATTTTGGAGGTGTTGATAAAAATCAAATCCTGATATACGAAAAGTTGATTCGTAACAACGGTTCCAGTGCTGGCAGCAATCAAAGGACGTAAAAACAGACATCAACATCAGACACACTGACATCATTCTGTGAACAGACGAGCCTTTATTCTACAAAAAACCCCTCCTGATTTGTGTGTCAACTAAATAGACAGCAGGTGAGTCAAAAAAAATAAAAATAAAAGGGTTTAAGTCTGAAGTCTCAAGGAGTTTACATGCATATTGAAGCTAACTTCAAATATTTCTGATGGCAGACTTTTTATATCCATATGCAGCCACCAGTTTCACAGTGCAAAGGAATAAGATCAGACAATGTGTAGACAACCTTCAATGATAGGCTGAGCTGAGGTGTAATACAGCAAACACTGCTGATACACCAAATTTTATTAAAGTACATTCAATATGGCACTTTGGCAAGAGTTAAAATAAAAAAATATGACAAGAACGGTCAAAAAAGGCCAAAATATTAGAGAATTGTACAGCAAATTAGCATGCTAGCATACACCATTTAGCTCTTAACATGAGCTGAAGCTGGTGGCAATGCAATTTGTTTTGCAGGCAATTACATAAAAAAAAAGGTTTAAAGCACCTTAATGTGACCTGGTGAAAAGAAAAATACTAATAACAACAAAAGATTCCTAAAGAGGTCACAAATATCTAATAGTTGTCAAGACATGTCAGTCTGATTTCCCAGAACAGCATCTCCGTCCCAAAAACCCTCATCACAAGTGCGGGCATGAGGGTCTGCGTATGGGTCAGAATACGTTCCAGTGCCAGTTGATTCACTGCTCGTGAAGTCGCATTAAAGCAGGCGTGCATGCTCGAGAGCAGAGACGCTGTGCCAAACAGGGGCTGTAACTTTAAGCTTTGAGGAATGAAGCCCAGTGTGTTTCACGAAAGGTTGCCAACACACATTCAGACACAATGTGGCTGATTTCCTGGGGACAATATGCCAGAATTGTTTGACGTCTTATTAGGTCTTAAGATGTCTTGTTTAAGAATGTTGTGAGAGGCTTGGCTAATTAAATTGGCTTTCAAGCAGCGTATGACTGCTGTGCCTTGTGCATTGATGTGTCTGGGAACAAGCTGACAAATATTTAAGACTCGAATGTCTCAATAATTAAATAGCAAGATTTCAAGCTATGGCTGAGCTTTCTTTATTAAATGCTGGTTTTGATTTACAATAATGCAATGAGCACCGACTATACAAAGTATCGGCATGCGGAAACTGACACTTGTGTCTCTTTTGAAGTTCAGTCACCTGACAAATGACGGCTATAAAGGTCATGTTGCAGATTAACTTGAGAGACAGGCAGTAATTGACAGATGAACATAATTGCATTCGGATTTGATTCAGACAACGCTCGTCTGTGGCAAACATTAGTGAACGTGACTGAGGCCTTTCAGGATCCAGCGACCGTGTTTCAGACCTGAAATGAAATATCTGCACTTTGCAAAAAACTAATCTGCCTTTGCCCAAGAGTTTCCTGGGCACTTACTTCTTTGAACACTTTTGTTGAGTGCATAGTTCTTTATAGGACTATAAAAACCCCCAGCACACTCTTATTGGAAGTGTACAAAAGAGACCAAAGCATCTTGATAATGTGAGCATGAGGAAATGCTCACAGTAGAAGCAAAGAAAAGGTCACCTTGACAGGAAAGAATTAGAAAATGACAGAAATGTCAGAAAGCCTTTTTATTAAAATGCCAATATTTTGCTGTATCAGTCTAAGCAGGTCATCAAGATAAGACCTTTATACTGTTTTGCCTTCCTGTCAAATTCTGGCATTTTCTATGAGGAGAATCATATACGCTTGTTTCATTTAGAGAGGGAAACTTTGCCTATCACACCTCTTATATTTACATCTTTTTCTGCTGAAATGCTCTGCAGCTGCTGTGTGTATTAATCCTTTGGAGGTCCATTGCATCTGTCCTGCAGAGACACTAATTGGTAGTTACCTTAAATTTTCTCAGCTAAAAAAAGGTCCAATCCTGCGAGAAATATATCTATAAAATTGGATATTGTGTTTTTTTTTTTCATTAAATCAACCTGTCTAAATGACAAATCCTATCAAAATTACCCCCCCACATATATACGTATACATAGACACGCACACAAATACCACACACACACACTCAAACACACACACATACAGATGATTTGGCTTCGAGTTTAATGCAATTTTGTGGTGCTATATGAGCTACTCTGTTTACCGAATGAGTTATTCATACATTTTATTTCCTTGCAGGTACATGGCGAAATTGATGGAATATGTGTCATATCACTCTCTGACATCTGCTCATATTCATCAGCCTCTAAGTCCTTGCATTGGTTCCTTCATTAGAGAGGTGACACAAAACTCCATCAGGACTTGATATCCCCCTAGCACCTGGGCTAAATTGGATTTTAAATAAATGTCAGAGTGAGTTTTATATTAACATTGGAGAGCACGAAAAATGTAAGTTCGGTTCCAGGTTTGAGGCAGAAAACACACAATGTGTTTAAGGTAATGTCACATCGGGTTTCTCCACTTTCATTTTCGCGGCCTATGAGATGACGTATAGGTGGGAAATTTAACCGGTTGTGATTTTTTCGTGTTTTTCGTGGTCTAAGTGTTTGGTGTCCCTCAAGTTTTGTTCTCAGCACTCATTAGTTAGACATCTTTCTATACACAACACTATTATGGACTTACTGTTTGAAAGTAACTGGATTTTATTTTTTTCTAACTTAATTTTCTACCATGACACATTTTTGTACAATTTCTTGTGAATATAATTGTCTTCTTTTGTAAAAAAAAGAAGCTTGATCTGCAATAAGAGACGGAGCCCGTTGAGACATTGTTCCAGCAACATGAATAAACTTGTCTCAGCAAGGATCGGTGAAGGACATTACGTTACCTTGAATCAATTTCATATGAGGATCGCTATTTTTACAGATATTAAAAGCATCATAGATTATTATAAACTGCCATTAACAAATGAAGCCTGGTTCTTCACACTAGAGTGCAGCTTGTATGACGAACAAAAGGATGTACACAGGTGAAGCGACCATGCACAGGCCTCCGGTAAATGGACATCTGACTTTTTCTCTTTGTCATTTGAACAATAATCATAGAAATAGATGTCAATCTGCAAATGAAAATTAAAAGGGGGGAAAAATCATCTGCTGATAGTCATCATTTCATCAATACCACCATGAAAGGTGTGATATATAAGCAGTTTTGCTGTAATTCGTTAAGATAACAAGTATGGACCATCCACTTACCAACTACAGTCTATTCACTTGCTCAGATTATATACTTAAGGTCTGCTGCTGCTCAACTAGCTATTCAACACGAATATTCACCCCAATGATTGAACTGCATTGCTTGTTAGCACTGATACAAGTGATGTCGCCAAAATGACCGATCAAAACTAAAGTAGCGTGCCAAAAAACATATCCGAAAACAAACTAAACACCGTGTTATGAATAAATATGAGCATAAAGCTGCCACGCCCGGCTCAGAAGCGAGGCCTCTGCAGATTCAGCTCCCTCTGCGCCTTCCCGAAAGGTCAGTCCAATCACACAATTTTTAATGGTATTATTTCGTGTTAGTCACCGTGGCCGATCCATACTCCCTCCTCTCGACGTAGGTGTGGAGATCATATGAACTACCTTTTGATGTTTCGGCTCCTCTGATCCAAAAGCAATTACTCTGTAAACCCTGTAGTAATTAGACTGAATTAAAGTACAGGAAAGAATGAGAGGGGGGGAATTGCATTTGGAACACACTAATTGCTCTCCTCACTGAACATTTTTTTTTATTTTATTATTATTATTTTTTTCCCTTTTTAATTTTATTTATTTATTAATTTATTTTTCAAATGGGATTGAAGTGATTGAAGGTAAAGTGTAATGCCACGATATCTCCATTCCTCAGGAGAAAAGTAAACGTTGAAAGCGTCGAAGCTGGCCAAGGCAAAAAAAAATGCAAAAGCTTAATCAATATCTGAGGGTAGTGGCCTGATCAGTGTCTCTCTGCTCTGCTGCTTAACTATGTTATTTTCCAGGCAAGAACTCCTCACCTGATAGATTGCACTGATAAAAAAAATCCCCATGATGGCCGCCTGCTCACAAAAACTTCTGCTTTTTTAACTTTTTTTTAAAAGAGCAAGGAAAGACAAAACATATAAGGAAGTAAGGAGGTAAGTAAGAGTTTTTAATGATCAGTCTGTGCAGGAATACCGTGTTAGTCCACCGAATTGAGTTGAATGTTCAGGATCCGCACATTCACTTTCATCTGTCATTGTTAAACAGACTAAACAAACACAGCAGGCACTCATATTTGTGAATGAGCTGTAAAATTAACAGAACGAGGTACTCAAATTAAGTCCATTCTGGTGTTATGTTTCTATATTGAACAAAATACACTCATCCTTACGTAAATCATGTGCCATAATATTATTTAATTCTTAGTAATTTTGTATACCTGAGTTGTAATTATAAACACTTAACACTTTTGGCACGGCGTTACCATGCAACCTCTGATTAGATACGTTTTTCTCGTTTAGCATAATGCCGTTAACACATTTCCACATCCTCTGTTCATTTACTGTAAAAACAAGTCATCTGTGTTAACCCCTTTATCAGCTTCCCCACTCAGCAGCGCTGCAGATAAATCCCTGCGACTCTTTCACAGTGCTGCTTATCACTTCCTGTGCCCTGCTGTCATCCCCAGCAAACACAGCAGAAAACAAGAACGGGATTCTCGTCACGTTCAGGTCATTATTACAGATTTGTGTGCATTTTAAATGTGCATCTTATGTTTTGCCACATATACAATTTCACTGTATTGAAGATATTTTAAGAAGAGTTGTCAAAGTTGCATTTTATTTAAATTAATCAGGGAGAAAAACAATGTGTCCTTAAAAAACCCTTATAAGTAATGTGCCATGAAGCCCCCTGGCCTATTTTACTGAACATGGAGTCATCCACAGTAGTAAGGATGATGGAGGCAAATTACAAAGAAAAAGACTCCAGTATCATCATTCTGTGATAAATATATAGATGACAGAAGGTGGCACTGAAATGATCAGCAGACTGAGTCAGGCAACATTAAAAAGCAGATATTTTGATAATCAGTTCAGTTATTTATTTATGTATCGTTATTTATTTACAGCTGGTTTGAACTAAAAAACTATAAAACATCACTTTGGTTCCAGTGATAATTTCAGTATTATCAAACAATTAATAGACAAAATTACTTAATTAAGGAAGATGTTATCAACTAATTAATAAAAAAAAGGTAAATAAATAACTGTAAGTCAACTTGAGCTCTTGTGTCGTGGTTAAAGGGATTCTTTACAGTTCAACTTTGCCTTCTGGTGGATTTTGGAAACTGTCACAAAAACACTGTTAGGCAAAAAAAAAAAAAAAATAGTTTGGTCAAAATGAGGACATTTCTTACATAACCAAACCAACCACAGCAGCCATGCTCATGCTAACTACTCTGTCTTCTCTTCATTCCTAACAAGCCACTGCTGCTGCTGGAAATACAGAGGCATCGCTTCCTGTCAGAGGCGTCATTTTCAAGAAAGACAGATGAGCAGCGAGCACTTACATCACAAAAGGCTATAACATACATAAGTCAATGAGTTATCTTTGCAAAGCGTGCTATTGTCCTGTAATAGATCCACTAACGCCTTCTCTTTTTTTCACGAGAACACATCCTTTCATTGTCTTTATTCAGCTCATGTGTGCTTGTTTGTGTGTGTGTGTGTGTGTTTTAGTGTGACACAAAAGAAAAAGACGATGCTTTCTGAGCAGCTCTCTCTGTATAATTGCACAAGCATTATTATTGTAAACACACACCATCGACCATTTCACCGTGCAACATACAAACAACAAAAAGCAAAAAAAAAAAAATGTACCTGAGCGTTGTTTTCTATTCGTTTACCTTTATAATGAAGACCAATTAAAGAGTACAGGCTGGAAAGCGGCTTGGCAGCGGCAGGACGAATACATTCTGACATGCCTCATAGCACTGGGATAATTAGGTGAGCTGGATGCAAGAAAGGGACTGTGCACATGTTCGACTGCGAGGAAGGAATTGGCACCGACCTTTTGGAAGTAGGTAAGAGATTGGCAACAGTCACTAGAGAAACTCTTTCCCACGGGGCAAAATAGCTACGGGCACCTCGAGCTACTGGCAAGACCCTTTTTTGAAGAGAAATGGAAATACTAGAGAAAAAGTCCTGTCGCCCACCTGATAGAGTTTCCTACAGTAAATAGGAATGTCGCCAGAGGTTAGGTTTACCTTTTTCCACATTTATCAATACTTGAAAAATGTGCAGATTAAGGTGGACTGACTGGTCAAACTGTTGGGTAATAAAGAAAATAGAGGTGCAACAAGTACAAAAAGACACCTGATCGAGATTTAAAGAAAAACATGCACCTTATGTAACTTGTAATAGTTAAATATTACCGTATTTTTCAGACTATAAGGCGCACTTAAAATCCTTTCATTTTCTAAAAAATCGACAGTGTGCCTTATAATCCGGCGCGTCTTATGTATTAATTCTGGTTGTGCTTACTGACCTCGAACCGATTTTATGTGGTGCACGACGCTCAAAAATCTGTCAAAATGTTTCAGTACGACTTTGGTACGCTACGAAGCCGCACCGCTTGATGGATTGTCGGAGCACTACGACTACCGTAGTCAGATGCCTTGCGGAGTAATACATACTGTGCTTCAACATAATATTATGGTGTGTGTATAAGGACCCCAAAATGGCACCTGTTAAGAGACATGTTTACGAAGCGGATTTCAAACTCATTGATATTAGGGCCTTATAATCTGGTGCGCCTTGTGTATGAAAATAGATCCGTTCATTGATATTGTGCCTTATAATCCGGTGCGCCTTATAGTCCGAAAAATACGGTATATATATATATGAATATCTGTGGTCAGTTGTAATGGGTTCCTCCTATAATGCACCTGTCCTATCACTGTCTGCCTCACTGTGATTCTCTCTTGTTTGAAGTGAATGAGTCATGGCAGAGAGCTATAAAGCAAGGGATCAAGACCTGGGGTCTCTGACAGGTAATTAAAAATAGAAAGAACCTGAGGGGCGGGAGGGATCGCTCTCATGGTTGGAGGGAGTGAGGTGTACTTGAGGGATGGATGGAGTGAAAGTAATGGGCAGGATTGACGAGAGAAGGAGAGATGTGCTGTGGAATGGCGAATGATCTTTACAGCAGCAGTTTGTCTGCACGGCCATGATAAATGATTTTCAGACTACAGGCCAGTACAGTATAGAATCCCCACAACCTGCATTAGAATGCATTATGCAGCCTGGAGAGTATGTAGGCAGCATGGAAATGTGTGATTAATTCAACTCGGAGGTCTAATGGAGTATGTGAAGGCAGAGGGGAACAGACACATACAGCAAAAGCGCAAGAACTGATTAAAATTGGCTTGCTAATGGATCCCTATGAAATTATTCTCTGCTCATGCAACATAGCTTACTCGGGATCTTGTTGTTATCACCAGGTTGGGAATACTTTGTTTCCCTCTTCCTCCCCCTCCTTAAATCTATCAAGTGTACTGTCCCACTATGCTCATACAATCACTAGAAAATGCTTGTGCCTCGCATCACAAATTACTCTAAGTGTCAAGAAGTGCAGGTCAGGGTGAGGGCAGCAGGGATGTGAGGCTGTAGTTGCATCTAAGATCCACTAGATGTCTCTCTCAAGTTGGCAGGGCCACTGGTGAGTGGGTGGGAGTCTCCATCAAATGCATCTGGCCATGAGGAGAGTAGCATGAGGGGGAGGGCTCTGACTTCGTGCACACATGGCAACCCACTCTGCAGCATCTCCATGCTGCACTTTGAGACATCATTAGTACCAGTGCAGCAGTATGCATCAAGCCATACACCATACATTCTGCACAGAAAGAGCTCAGAAGCCTTTTTTTTTTTTTCTTGTTTGTTTTTTTTTCACGTTGGACACAGCTGTAATGTAATTCAGTAACCTTGCTGCGGCTAATTCAGAATCTGCTGCTTATTCACAGTATGGTCTCAGCCAGAATCCTGACAGAGACAAAGAGATCTAGAGGAAGTAGAACGAATTGCATCATTCCTCTGGATCTCACATTGGCTTCTAGTATGTCAAGGAACAGAAAATCTGAATGATGTACTGTACATGTATCATGAATAAATGGCTCAGACCCAATATATGTTACTGACCTGCTGCTGCAACATAAAACTGCCAGACCTCTTAAGGATTCAGTGTGCTAGAAATTAAATAAGTGGTACAATGTGTGATCGTACCACATCCAAAAGCTCCAAATAGGCACGAGTGAAGGTTACAAAGACTGCTGTCATAGCCTCCTTCTGAGGGAATCCAAGATATTGGTATAAAAACAGAAGTTGCTGTTTGAGGGATTAAAAAGCTTGAGATAGAAGTTCAAATTTTCATCAGCCTGCATGACATGAGCAGAGCAAATTAAATTTCTTTCCCTGGAAGTTGAAATTGAAAGAACTACTGGAGGATTTATCATGATCACATTCTGTATCCTGCTTTATTAGGTTCACCTAGCTCAAACACATGGATAAATCCTACCTTTCTTGAGTAAAATTTTCAGATTTGTTGAAACTATTCTAAAGAGACATTTTGGAGGCTGCAGTCATTGGTTCTGTTGAATTGTATTGTGTGATATTGAGAGTTGCTCTAGCATTTAGTTAACAGCATTCACAGTATAACAATGAGGGTGAATTATTGGGTGTGCCTCAACTTCATGGATTTGCAATTTCGTGCTGTTCATATGGTGTTTTTTAAGATGCTTTCTTCCTTCAACACATCTATTTTCAAATTATCAGCTGGTCATCAAGCTCTGCTGAAGCCTGATAACAACCTGTTCAATTGAATCAGGTTTGTTGGAGCAGAGACACAAAACAAGAGGAATGCTCTATAGTTTGCAGGGATTTTATTACTGAACAATGAGGAGGATGGGCACTAACACCTTTTCTGGCTATATGGAAAACTGATGTTTTCACATCTTAATTGACAAGAAAAGGCATTAAAATAAGAAATCTATAGTTTGAACATTAGACTCCAGAAGGCTCATGTAGGAGTCAGTGTAATGCTAAACTTAAAGGAGGGAATGAATAAAGTTAGTCAAATTTCGCACTAATAAGCCAAATGCAACTCAACTCTCAAAATTCCAAGACAAGTACAGCCTAAGTCACATCATTATGACACACTGGTATACATAAACAAATACTCATGTATTTCTATTTCAATATGGTGTACCCTAAAAAACAGTAAAGCATCAGTGGTTATCCTCAACATAAGTGAATACAGCATCTTTCAGAGTCGATCATTTTCGACAACTGCAAACTAAATTTATTCAAAAATAAGATATGCGCAGCCTTGATAGTTAAAATAAAATCTTAGCAGCAAGGATTGTTCTTATTGCAGCAAAAGTAGCATTTTGCAGTAATGCGGACCTCATGCACACTGGCTATGTGGATTTTTATTTAAGCTTATTTTATTATTTGCACTAAAATGCATCCTTTTAGATTTTAATGTATCAGAGATGTAGGACACATATCTAGCAACATCATTTTATGTGATTAAGGCACACATGACTTCAAGATTCAAAAGTGACTCTGATCTAGTCAGTTTTACTGAAGGACACTTCTGCACATCTCACTTGTCTTCCTCCTCTTTCATTTTTTGTTAATTAACCCCCTCTTTCCAAACGTGTGAAAGCATTAGTCAAACCTGAATGCACATACAGTATATCTAATATAAATCTAATAAATCATCACACATGTTGTTTGCATCAATGTCACACCTCAGATGTGTGCATTTGGCCTAACAACATTACATAACATGACTGTGTAATTGAATTACACGAAAGCAGGTTAAAGGAAGTGTGTTTGGGTGGCTGGGCAGGGTGGCATGGTGACTGACGAAGCTGTATGCGTGACCATGACGACACACAGCCAATCAGGTAACCATGCGGAGGAGTGTTTGAAGACAGGCTGCAGGGTTAATTTTTTTTTTTTGGGGGGGGGGGGGGGGACCACACCTGAGCGCCAATGTAAAAAACCACTGATCCCCCGCTGGTGTTTTGGGCACACGGATCGAAAATGTAACCCCAGAA
>JAQMCX010000032.1:1099072-1118507 GCA_029814765.1 Acanthurus leucopareius
GAGGCTTCACTTTCGCTCATGCAGAAACCAATGGGTGACGTCACGGAGGGTTTGTCCAGTGTTTTATACAGTCAATGTGTTTTTAGTCAATGACAAGCACAAGGCAAAACAGTTAAAGACGCAGTTAGCAGCACTGCAGACCTGTACACTATTGATTTCCCATTAAGCGTTCAGCACATTGTTTTTGAAGGCTTAAATAAAACCTAATAAACTTTTCACTTAACGCTGCAGTTAAGACAAAATGATAATGACATTATCCGTCCTGAGTACCACCCTTAGTCTTGTTATGTATTCAAGCAGACATTGTGAAAATAAAAAAATAAAAAGGTCCTTTGGGGAAAAAAACGGTCAACACTAAATCAATTCCTTCATGTCAATGAAGCTCGACAGTGTGGGACTCCCTAAAAGAATCATTGGCCAATTCTATGCACAGGAAATGTTTTATTGATTTTAAGGAGTTTACAGTATGAAGTGGGAGTAGTGGGGAGACAGTGGGGCTCGGTGTTAGATCTGTTTTACAGCTGAGATGATTTATGAATACAGGTAGAGCAGACCAGTCAATGTTCAAAGCTCACATCTGTTATTCAGGCTTTTTTTGAGGTTACAGCAGGTTTAAAACAGTTATCATGCTCTAAAATCTTGTTCTTCTTCTTCTTGTCTTTTCTTTTACATTACATTTGTTTGAATAAAAAGAACAAAATGCTATAAAATCTGATGTCACGGTAAAAAAGATGGAAAAAAAAGGGTGACCCTCATGTCCGATGCTACATGTCAACCAATGCCCTCCCAGCTGCTGCTTTAGGATCACCTGTAATTTCCCAAAGATTTAAATCTAGACAAAAACATCCAGGTATTAAAGTCTTGCAGGTGTGCAGCTGTCTTTATCTTTGTGATGGACTGACAGCCGTCACAGCATGAAGTGGTTTAATTAAAGGATGAATGAATGAGTGACACCTTAAGTGCTTCTTCATCCCCCTACAGTAATATAAGCCTTTATCAAACCAAAAACCTTTTTTATTTATTTATTTTTTTTAGATTGATGTTCTCAGTGCGTAGACTGAATCATTTTTCCAATATCAAACAGTTACAATAAGAAAAACATGCTTGTTTTAATGAGATAACTTTTTTTTAGGTTGAAATAATTACTTATTTTAATGAGATTCATTGGTTTTGTGTGATTGCGAAGGTTCTGTGATATTATGTGATATAATATAAGTTTCATGTTGCATGTGGCAAGAAAAGAATCTAGTTAACGCTGAATAATTTTGGCGTTTAGAGAGAAAAAACGTCATCGGAATGTGAGAAATTGTTATATGCAAAGGATCGTGTGCAAACATAGAAACTCTAATTATAAAGAGTAACTGAGCAAAAGAACACAAATGCAGACAGACAGGCAGACAGACAGACAGACAGACAGACAGACAGACAGACAGACAGGCAGGCAGACAGACAGACAGGCAGATAGGCAGATGGATAGAAAAGTACTTCAGTCCACTTGACCACGCATGATTAGACCGCCTGGCAGGGTCCATAAGATGGATTATACACTATTTCATCACACACTGAATGTGACCCTTTATTATATGCCTTTTCCATATTAAATTTCAAATTACATCCTGTTAATTTGTGGATGGAGCATATTAAATGAAACCTTGAAACCATGAAGTATAGAGGTTGAGACCAAGAGATATCACTGTATTTAATTTGGCGAGCCAGTGGCCTGTCTGTGAAATAAATTAGGGCGTTAAGTCGGCAGTAAGTGTGTAATTGTGTTTCCTTCGTACATTATCAATCAGTGATGATCAGCTGGTTTTGTTTGTTTGTTTTTTTTTCAAATTATGAACATTATCAGACAGAAAAATAAAAAAACATATATAGAGAGAGTTACCTTTCGTAGTTGGCAAAAGCAAAGAAAGTGTCATATTTGATATTTAGATATATGCATCATGTGCAGTTTTGTAAATGTTGCATTCAAAACTAAATCACTGGATGTGTCAAACCTCTTTTGCACGGACCTTTGAAATTGAGTGATATCAAAAATAGTAAATTTTTTGGATTGAGGATACCAATTTAGAAAATTCTTGCACTTGAGATGCCTGACCGTTTTGCAAACTAACATGGAAATTTGTTATCACCATCGAGCAGTTTTTTTAAATGAGGGCCAGCTGGTTGACCATGCTGTTTGGATGTCCAAGGTTTTTTAATTAACGAGGACCTGTTGAACATGAAGTAACATTGGGGGGGTTTTTACATATTATGTTTTTTAGATATTTAGTTCCAGCTATGAAATTACTCAGTTGAGAACAAGCGTTGGAGAGTCACAGCCACTTTGTCAACCGCTCTCCTCCCCCTGCGGTCAGGGTTGTCGATTTTTGCATTGCAGACTTGGCACAAATAGTAAATGGCAGAGCTACTTGAAGCCAGCGAGGAGGGAAGAGGGATGATACAGTAAATGTTAGATTCGGGATGGGACAGGCGCTGTTACTGTCAGATAAGCGCAGAGTTGAAATTGTGGCATGTTAGCAGACCGCTAGGGATCGCCTGCATGTCACCGAGGTAAAAACAATCGGGAACATGAAGGAGGGAAATTGGGAAACGACCGTGTTCGACTAATATTGTGACACAAATGTGTTTCTTAAAATATGTTGCCACGTCGCTTCTCTTGAGGCACCATGGCAAAGGACGCGCGACATAAAAAGAAAACGTGATCGTTCATTGCGTGTGTGCTGACCGGTCTGTTGTGTCGATGCAAGTCGTGAGGAAGTCTGAAGTCTCTTGACCGCCCAGCAGATGCCCCGTTCTTGAGTAGTGGCAGTAAACATCGGCAGCATTATCAAAGGCCTCAGCTTGCCCTGCTCTCCATCAAGTCTCCACTCAGCTAATGCCTGCATCTGTAATGTCCCAGAGGCTGCCTTATCTCCCCCGGCCACTTGGATTCATTGCCAACCTCCAGTTCATGGCAAAGCTCTGATCTGAAGACAAGCTAGATGTGTGCCAAGGTGGGCAGCAGAAAAAAGTGACGTCCCGCCACCAGCACTCATCTCCCCCAATCACAGCCTGCACGCCAGCAGCTCCCCAGCACACCCCGACTGTGGGAACAAATGCCAGACACTTTAGTAGATTACCCTGTGCTTTTGCCTGCATGCTGTCTCTCAATTTGGCCCTGTATCGATTGTGTTAAGGTCGAAGTTTATTATTAACCGAGGAACATTATACACAGGTACAACACTGTTATGATCAGAAGAAAAAACTACGTTTTCCAGAAAGATGAAAGCAGTTGCAGTCTCGTTTTGCCTCAGCTGGTTTCATTTGCTTTAAGAAGATTATTTTCAGTACCAATTTGCTATAATGTTTAAATATGGTGAGTATACTAACAGTTTTCTGTATCAGTCATTCAATAGATTACTAAGCAATAATTGTTTAATCTACAACATGTATAAAAACATAATAAAAAAGAAAAACAAGCATGCAAACAGGCAAAAATATGTTTTCTAATATACTAAGTGAAAGTGAAGCAACAGCAAGGCAGCAAATCAAAGGCAGCCAATAAACTATGGACAACACACATCTTAAAAAATGATATCAACACTAATGTGCTGATGTATGTTGAAAAAATTCATTTAACAGTGTATTTTGTTCATGGTTAAAGGGAAGAAAGGCCCAGAAACACTCACTCAAAACTGTAATGCCACAACAGATCCCCAATATAACATTTAACAGTTAATGTGATGACAATGTAGGTAAGCTAGGAGATCGGCTTTAAGGTTGCCAAGCAACCAGCAGTGACCAGTCGGCGCCCTCGGCCAAGAAAAAGTCGACGCATAATCACTTTACATTACATCTTTTCTTCTTTTCACTGCTGTTTAAACAAACACATTATGATCATGTGAATAAATGAACTTCAGAGGTGCTGCTGGAGGCAGGCGAGCTTTTCCCACGTTCATCAGTCCCAGCTTAAGGCTATGGTGAACAGAGATGATGTGAGAGTGGTATTGATCCTCTCATATATCTCTCAGCAGGAGGGCAAATAAGCTTATTCCCCGCAATGTTGCACAAATTCATGCAAGCTGCAAGAGATACTGTATTTTTAATTCAGAGCCATATAGGAATTTATTTAGTTATTGTATCTTAAAGTACAAAATCTAATATTAAATGTGTGTGTGCATGTGGGCGGGTAGGTCTTTTGACTGGCTGTTGCACGTATATAAAAGATGAATTAAGTCCTTTAAATATAATGTTACTCATTCCATAGTCCTTTGCAACCCTCTATATAGATGCTCACATGCTCACAGCTGCATCATCCAACATGAAGAGTTCAGCAGTGTTCAACAGCACACATCTTAATCACGCTGGAAAAAAATAAAAAGCCACTGATCTCATTGCAGTTCAGCCACAGGGTTTCCTCTGAGAAAGAAGCAAAAGGTCAACTGGGCAGCTCTTGACTTCCAGCCTTTGTGGTTCATGTTCAAAAAAATTAAGACTGAGAGGACTTGATAATTCCACACATTCATGTTTCGGTATGAATTTTATTTGCGAAACCCAGATACCGTGAAATGAATATACAAGCAAAAAGGGGATTCTTTAAATAACTAAAAAAGACAGTGTAGACACAGAGAGAGAGAGGAAAGCGAGTCAGAATAAATACTGAAAATCGTTTACTTTAAATTGCCCTTTTCAAATATTAAATCAATGCGCAATTATTGACCGGCATATGAAATGAATGTCATTCAGCATCCAGTCTGGTGGTCTTTTTTGATAGCTACAGGGTTCCATTATTTATTCATATACATGCATGGAAACAGTCGTCTGTGCTGCATTATGAGTGTGTCAGAGAATCTGAGTAGATTTTCTTCAAGGAGCTCAAGTCATTAAACCTAATACTTCATTGGGTGTAAAAAAAATCATTCACATAAAAAAGAATATTTCAACGTGGGTAACGCGCCGTCATCTTGATGCACCATCCTGTTAAATTAACATTACAGCATTCTGTGGTCAGAAAGTCTGGTTCAACTCGCTTCATGGACGCAGATAAAACAGCCTCTCTGCTGAGGTTATGAGTTAACAAGGAGCGTGGTCAGGCGTGCAAAATAGCACGGGATGCCTGATCAAACACACAGTAATTGGCCACCATCCTCCGAACCATTAACCTTAAAACAGTGTGATGGATACTGCAAAGTCAGATCTGCCCCTGCTTCATTTGAATGAAAGCTGTGTGTGAACACAGACAGAGAGAAAGAGAGAGCGAGAGAGGCAGACTGACGGTCAATAGGGACTGAATAATGCACATTCACACCCAGGTGAACATTAGAAGGAGTCAATATCAGTCAGAATGCAGATGTAACTATCATGTAATCATTTCAAACACACTTCATCTCTCCACGACCTTTTTTTTAAACTCTAAAGTGAGACTTTGTGTTCAGTTGAAGTCGGTTTTTGGAGGCTGCTGCTGCCAGCTGACTGACTGTGTGGCTGATCAATATCTTTGAATTGATCATGAGTAGAGTAAAAATGACTTCGAGTGATCACATCTGCCAGGGTCGGATTAATCACTCCAAACAGATGATAAGTTTACCTGATTTATTTTTTGGGGGGGGAGTTTTCTTTATTTTGCGTGCACATTATTATTATAAAATTGACATTTGCAAGTTTATTGCTTGAACATTAAAGATGCAGCTTCTGTGTTTACTGAGTTTTATTGACTGCTACAAAACACGGTGCAGTTTTTTCCCTCATCAGCGGCCCCTTCCAGGAGGCATCATGTGACCAGGCATCAGCACTGTTGATGAGAGAGAGCTTCGGTTATATATTTCATTGCATGCATTTGTTTTTGTTTTCCTATGCCGACATAAATCAAGCTCGCCTTTTGGATTTGCACAAACAGCAAAAGTCCCTTGTTTGATTGACCCATTAATCAACCTCAACTTCCTCTTTCCTCCGACTTACTGCTCTTGATGTGTTGTTTTATAAACATATTTCGGTGTCAGTCTGACTTTCCTTCCTCAGAGGTCGCTGCCAATAAATCTAATTTATTTGGGCCTTAATTTACTGCTTTCAAAGACAACAAATACAGAACTTTTTAGGGAAAGTTTTGCCCAAAGCTCATGTGAGTGTTGCATTCATGGCTCAACAGCAGATGTGTCTGTTTCACATCTGTAAATCATCGTCTCTACATCGTTTTCCCAGCTTACCGAGTTCACCAGTCACATGATTATCTCATACTGTTAAATTCACCGTCGACACTGACACTTGACATTCCTCACCATCATCTACATCCAGTAAATGCATCATCCTCGCACATACCAAGTCCTTCAATACATCAATAACACATCAGTGTGAATTTGAGCTGCTTGATGTAGCAGAAATTCATCAAAGTCAGCAAACAGGGGAGCACATGGACTGTTTTCAGTTCCTCTGTTTAATGAACCGTCCTCACCAATGATTCATTCTCTCTTAGATTTAAAGCTACTTTGGCTTTTTTAAAAGTGCCCCAACAAGTTTTTTTGTTTAAATTATCAGATCAAGAAAAGTAAATACAGGAAAAACCAAAGTAATAAAGGATGTTCTATTAACCACAGTGCAACAGGATGCTTCGCTTGCCATTTTTTTTTAACAGATTTTAGATAAAATTAAATGCGACAGTTTGTACTCTGGCATTAAGTAAGTAAGCAGAAATCTAAGTGCTTCTGCAAAAACATGCATTTTTTGAAGATTAAAGTAATAAATTATAGTAGTTCTAGAGATGGTAATAAATACTTTTAACTGTAACTGAACTTTAAGGTAACTGGAAACAAAAATCAATGTGCTTTGCCCTTTATGGGAAAAATATAAATAAATAAAAAAATGCATGTGCATAGTTAAAGGTCAAATTGATTATGTGTGAGACAAAGGCTCACTAAAACATTTCTTATTTGCCTTATATGCCACCTGAAAGCACATGAGGGGACTTAAATCACTTTGGTTCAAAGAGATTGCAGAGCTTATGAATAGCTTAACATATATAAAATTGCAAAAGAAACATCCAGAGCGACACGAGAACAATAAACAACTTCAGTCCTCTGAATAACCGGCCATTAAGAATACAAAACAGGCCTTGAATATGAAGCTAAGCATCCATCCTGACAGTCCACTCTCTAATGGGTTTTGCTTTGTGGATCTTTTTTGAATTGAAATAAAGATGTCAGCGCTGCACAATAGAAACGTTTGCTGTTCTTTTGTGTGTGTGTGTGTGTGTGTGTGTGTGTGTGTGTGTGTGTGTGTCTGTGTGTGTGTGTGTGTGTGTGCTTTCACAGCAGTGCTTTTAATCAGTGTTATGGATAGTTTTAATTTGGCAATGCTTAATATTCCTGTCCCCATTACACTCAGATAGTGTTTAAGCTGCAAAATTGAATTTTTAAAATGAATCATCGCAGGCGCATCATGCACCAGTAGCACAAATGATTCAAGTTGAAAAATAACATTTGCTTTTTCTCTCCTTTCCAAGGAGGATGGATAAGCTGCTGCAGGAAGGAGTTCACACATCACATGAACAACTATCATTACTGAGAACCAACTACCTCAAATACTATAAAAAAAGAACTTTAATGCTCCTTAAAGGGGATTAATGTTGCTTTTGGATGTGTTACAAAGAAAAAACAGAGAGATTGCACTTGTATTCATTTTGTAGCTTCACAAAGTGAAACAAAAAAGAAAAAGCCTTCAATGTTTCAGGTGTTGCTTCTGAAAAATTAAGGAGACCTTCCGGGCATGTCATCAGTACTTTGTTAGCATGTGAAGTAAAACATTGCCACCTTATTTAACTCTGTTATCAAACTATTATCACTGTGTGTCGGCAGTGTTACACAATACTTTGATAGCACATACGAGTTTAATCCAAAATCAAAGAACTAAATAGTCAATGATGGCTCAAACTTACTTAGGGCATTTACTTTATGTTGTTTAATTGGCCATTAACCCATAAAAACTCTTATTTGTTCACTGAAATTACACAAATAAATAAAAAAATAACACTTTAATGTCTCACTCTGCTAACAAAACTTAATTGTCACAGTTTTAAATGTGTTGATTTAATGTATAAGTCTGCTTTACACATCTGTGTTCATTTTTGTTGTGGACAGCTGCAGTAGCAGCTGTCTGCTACGCCGTGCATTAAGGTGTAAATCAAAGAGTCAAGTTTCTCATATGTTATATATAGGATGAAAATTTTAAAAAAGCATATCACATATGTTTTCTTTAAGAGCAATAACATATTTACTTGGATGCTTTGGAGGAAGAGTCATCTCATGGTAATCAGGCAAAAACTAATCAACAGAAAACTGAATGGAAGCTTTGATTCAGCCATTGCATTGTTTAACTAGCTGACACAGGCATCATTACTCAGTGGGCCAGTCTTGTTCATGGTGACCTAATGTCAGTGTGACCCAAATTTACTGCATTGCTTAGTTTTCTTTAAAAAAAAAAGGATGGATGGGTGTTAGACAAGTACAAAGCAGATTTTTTGAAAGTCCAGGATAAGTGCAACAGGCCTAATGTGTCAAAGTTAGCTTTCATTATGTTAGCAGGTAATAGCATTTTGCTAACACCAAAGTGCATGGTGGGAAGCTACAGCAGTCGTATCCAAGACACAAACATGTAACGGCAGCTTCCTTTGTTCAGTCAGTTCTTTGTAAGTGATGACATCTAATAAAATCTATAAAATATCTTCCAAAACTTTAAAGTAAAGTCATACATAATTTTTTATTAAACAATCAGTTATTTATTAATAATGTTTATACATTGCGGCATCTATATGTTCTACTTTCGTACTTTTCATACCCTGGCTGGCTGTGGGAACTATGGACGAACTGTCTTAAAAATAACCTGACATCCTCTACTGTATATGTTGAGTCTTGGAAATTGAACAAATAATTGGAAGGAGTCGACCACTGTTTACTGACAAGCTATGATGAAGGTAAGCATCAGAAGTGGGGACAACAGCAACAGTGGGGATGCTTTGACATGTTTGGCCAGACAATCTGACAGCAGATGGATAAAACATTGCACTGTTGCAGCCCTTCATTAGAGAACCTGTCAGCTGATGTGTCTCTACCTGTTATGTATGCTGATAGCTGACACATTACGTTCCTGGTTGCATGTCGCCTTTGAAAAATTAAAGCGTTTCTCTCATCCACATGCTCACCATCATTTAATTAGCAGAGATGCGGCACCCCAACCCATTACTCTCTCATGCCTTCATCCAAACTAGCCATCATTTCTACCTCAAACGGCAAAATACCATTTCTCTGCTCAAAATATGATCCAAATATATTCACAGACGCAACACATCTACACGGAAACAATTGCACAGTGTGCGGCAAACATCTGCAATGTCCCGAGGGGGTTTCAGGGTGGAGACTGTTATTTATTCACAGTAGGTGCAGTTTACTCCATGATATCATCAGGGAACAGACGTATTTCCTTTGAACAAAGTTAAATAACAATAAAAAAAAGGGTATGTTTTATAAACTAGTAAAACTAAATTGCAATAATATTGCCTTGTTAAGAAATAATTGTAGAAAAAGTTGCAGTGCTTTGCTAATTTTACATTCTCATCTTTAACATTTCCAAGCATCCATCAGGTGATTTCTGGGCGGGGTTTGTTGATTGCATGATATCAGGTTGCATCCAAAAATGTGGATAAATCTCATTGAACATCTTTAAGTTTGTGTCAAAAACGGGGTTTTATGACATTACATTCCCACTTTGAAGGAGCCTGTAAAGAAGATCAGGTGCAGACGTTGCTCTGTTTTCTTCTACAATCCAAACTGATTCCATGAAAGGCTAATAGATGGCATCCGATTTGCATATAAATTATTGCAAAGTCTCTGGTGATCTATGACTCTCAATCTGATTTAGTGGAGACGGAACAGCAGGGGAGGAGCTGGGGATACAGTGGAGAGGGGGGGGGGGATTTAAGGAAGAGGGAGGAGAGCAGAGACGATATATCAATGAATAAGGGTGAGTTTTTTATCTAGTTTGGCAACCAGAGATGCATTTAATCAATTCTCAGAATTTGTGGCTCTCTTTACCCCCACACGTACAGCATGTCTCTTATTTTATCAACTTTCCTTTCTACTGTTCCATTATTCTGCTTCATGCATGTTTTTTTTTTTTTTAGCATCCTCACCTTTTTAGAATTTATATTGGATGCAATTTACAACCTTGGATCCTCCACAGAGCTCTCTGGGATTATTTTCCTGTGTTTGAGACAACATGAAACCCATCTTTTTGATAAAATTATCCCCAGTGCTGGCGTTGATCCATTAAAGCATTCGTTTCTTTTCTAATTATAGCCCAACTAAAGGTTTGACAAGAGCCATATTTTGTGAAAAAATGTGTAAACGTCATTGGTTGTTAAGTGTTTTGAGTTCAAAAACTACATTCGAAGTCACATACAATTCATTATGATGCAAGTATTCAAAGATATGATATCATTTCACCCATTTTCTACACAGCTCATTTGTTAAGGGCGTCATTCTCGGTGTAATAGGACGTATAATTGAGGCAATCCTTTGAAAATGATGAGTAAGATTGCATGAATCATTGTGCAAGTGTCTGCCGGGCCCATTGTAATCAACTAGGAGACCTCAGGACGTTCACTGCACAGCTACAGGCATCAGGAGAAGGTATTGGAGGCTCTTATGCAAATGGTGTAATTTTGCATTGAGGTCCACTCTGTAATTGCTGTATGATTGCACTGTATGTTTGGAAACTGAGTTTTCTACAAGTACCCATGTTTATTTATGCAGCATGAAGTATCCACATCCCTCTACTTAAACCCAGATACAGATACTGTGTTGTGTAATTAATTCAAAGCTGCATCATTTGCTTTAATGTATATATTTCAGCATAATAACACATATTTTTCTAGTTATTATATAAACACACACGCATATGTATGCTATATGAGACAATGCCATAGTGTAACAGTAGGTCTGAACCACAAAGAACAAAGAAATTATTATAAAACTGTTCATAGATCTAAACATCCATATTAACATCCCACCTGAGCAAATGTACATTTTCTTGAAGTTGTGCTATAAATTACTATTGCTTTATGTCATGTTACATGCTTTATATCAAAACACCACCGAAACGGCAACTTATTGTACTTCAATCTGTTGTAGCACACTTGACACATGCAATAAATACAGTGAGAAATCTATCCCCTCTGCTGAAGGCGGTCACATCTCTAAAAGTGTCTCTAAAAGTGCTGATCAGCTTATTTTCAGAAATGATGCATTGTTAATGGTGGCCATATAATGGCTTTCTATAGCGTGTCCATTCATTGCGGCAAGTAGTTTAATATATCACAGTATTTTAAGATGTGCACCATCGATTTCCTGTTAGCAGCACCTCATTTATGTTTATTTAAATATCGAGGATCTTTCAACCAAGGGATACATAAGTGGAAGATGCTGCTGATGCTGCGAGAACATTGTTGATTACTTTTCTTGGCTTTCATTAACATGGGAGTCAGAAAAAAGAAATCAGTGACTTCTATTGTAATCATACATGTCTTACATTTGCCTGACTGCAGTGGCAGGGTGGAATATGCACCGTGTATCGATGAAAAGGCGTTTAAATTGACAGAAGAGTAAATATTGCAGAGAGGGGCAGCGAGGGGACATATGAGTGCAATTAAATGCTGTGTGAGAATTGATCAAGGTTAACTTGTTTAGCAATTGGTTAGTGGAGAAAAAAAAGAGGATCTATTAAAAGCAAACATACATAAGCCCTGAAATTGAAAATGGGGTTAAATAAAAGCTCCTCCGCTCTCCGAAAGCATAAGATAATGTTTTATTTTCGTCCATGCACTCTCCAGACCATTAATTTATGCAATTTGTTTTCTAATGAGTCAATTAGATTTAGATTACAAAGGGGCCAGCAAGTTTAATTAATCTATAATGGATAATTGCCCCAGATCATTTAAAACTTTCCCGACTGCATAGATGCACTCAGAGATATTTCTATAGACATTTTCATACTGGGATTGAAAATCTAAACTGAGATGAAATTAAAACTGAAACCATGAGGGGAACATGTGAATATGGTGTCTTTGGAAATAACTTTTGGTACGTTCTCGATCGCGTCTCGTCTCGAGACCTTGTGTAAGTGCTGACACCAATTAACATGAGATCAACTGAAACATGAGCCTGCAAACCGCTTTGTTATTTATTACAGGATGAGTTGACCCTTGTGTGTTTTTTACACTTTAAGCAACATGTGTATCTACGCATCTCAAGAGCAGCACCTGCCCAAGGCAATGACTTGATAATCAGTTATTTTGATAGCAACAGTGTCTTATAATTAACTGGATAAGATGATAAGTACTGTCATACTCATGGGTATAGCAAAAATGTAAGTAAGTAGCGGAACAGAAATCCCACTCGACAGTGTTTATATGGTCAGTCTGAGCAGATTTTCACATGAACCACATCTACAAAAGAGCCTAATGGCAGAGAAGTGAAGTTATTTTTCTCTTGCTCTTCAACAACTATGAAGGCGTTTGGTGAGAAAGGAAGTTACTCTATTTTGCTCTGGTGAAAATTGTTAAAAGCTAACAGTTCAAGGCTGCTTGTACTGGGCAGCTCCCAGGAGAGACTATCTAAAAAAAAAAAAAAAAAATTGTTTGCTGAGAAAGACACTGTGTGCTCAAAACCTCCTGAATGAAGCCAAAATAAACCAGAGGTAGAATAAAAAAAGCAAAAAAAAAAAGCAAAGGGGAATCGAATGGGTTCACATCATCTTTTTTTTTATTCTCTGGACAAATCAGCTTTGCATCTGTTTGTGAAACTGAGGTTATGTTTTCAGTTTGGTTTGTTTGTTTATCAGCGGGATTATTGAGAAAAATAACTGGCCCTGTTTTTCTGAAATTGGAAGGGTGCAGCGACGGGCCGAGGAAGAACACGCTGCATTTTGAAGGCAACAGACTCACGGGTGGATGCAGGACTTAATATTCATCTTTTTAAAACTGCAAGTGGTTGCTTAAGCTGACTATTAGTCTCTATTAGCGGCTCCTAATTAAATATTTGGAAAATTGATTACTTATTCCACAACTTTTACTTTGTGGACCATTTAAGTGGATTATTTGTTGAAGCAAATTTAACTATTAATGTATTCGTTGACAACCTAAATTTATCACCTTTTTTTTTGCTTTTTTTCTGGCAGAAAACCAGACACACACCTCACTTGTCTCATAAAAAACATCACAATCACTTCGGCTGATGTGACACAGAGTATCACGTTAAGATTTATAAATTCAGCATAACCAGGAATCATGCTATTTGCTTCCTGCCAGCTCGCAGATAGCAACATTATGTTGCCCACAAATGAAAATGGACAGCTCCTGCTGACTGCATTATTTTTTTGACAGGTGCTCTTTAGATTATTGAAGTTTTCTATGACAGGAAACATATGGGGTGGTCAGCAATCACTGCCTCATTCTTAGGCCAATTTCCCATCTGAATTCAATACTCAGATGGTTCAATACAGAATGTGGATACATGCAAAATGAGATGGATGCTCTGAAGAGGCCGGCATTGTTCACCATCACTATGTCAATAAGAATTTTCTCTTGTTTACAAAAAAGGAGGCTTTTTTTCTCAAAATGAAGGCGTACTGTAGTGTGCTTATTGTATTACTATTATTTTTTTCCTTTTTATTTCTTTATTTATTATGTTGACTGTATTGCTTGTTATGCAGTGATAAGTGCCTTCTATGGTCTAATAAGGCATGGTGAAGGGAAGGGCAGTATAGTGCACAGCAGTGAATACATTAACTACTAGTGAGCTGCAAGTTGCAAGTTGTTGTTGCCAGTTTCGAGAGCAATTATTAAAAAAAAAAGACTGCAATATTTTTGTTTTTTTCCTCGTGTGAATATCTGATATAAAAGTGCACAATCTGCATAACAAATTCTAACTTTTTTTTAACAAACAGTATTAAATAAGTTGTTACAGGATCAAAATGTTGATCAATGCATCAGATAACTGAGAAATGCATCATGTTAATATTAGCACCACACATCTATAACTCCACACCACTAACTCCTCTTGCCCTCTTGATCTCACATGAAGCCATTTTTAAAAGGCTAACTCCAAGAAAAACACCAAATTTATAAAATAAAAAAAGAATCTCAACTCTTGATAATTAGTGAGTTGAAGGAAAATCTTGTTTCCACAGCAAAATAAAAAACATCCACAGTGGGCAAGAATTAAATATCACTGGTGACACATAATATGCACAGGATGGGCTGAACCCAAACCTTCAGTATTGACACAGGGATGATTGGCAAGGACAGTGAGAAAGATAACTCCAGCTCATTATATTACATTACATTAATTATGCATAAACCTTGATAAGAGTTTGTTTATTTCTTTTTTTTTTGGTTAAATACTCCTGAAATCTCCAAAGTGCGACCTTTTTATAGCACAGAGCAAACAGTGATCCTGCATATTTATTCCACTCTCAACCCGCAGTGATGTGACAGCGAGGTATTTAAACACATCTGCCTCTGTTTGACAGAGAGCTGATGTGTTGACTTAATGTGGCTGCGACTGCATTTGAACCACAATGCCACTGTAACAGATCTCTTGTCGAATGAATGCTTATAGAACTTGTTTTGACATGTTTGTCTTTGAATGAACCATTAACCAAACAGCTTATTGTACTGTAACTCTATATTTGACACTGTTGTAATGTATGTAATTTCCTCCTCTCAGCTCAGTTACTGAACGAATGCTTTCATTTCTGGATCAGTTAATGAATAGATTTAGTTGTGCAGAACTGAAAATGCTAAAAATATTAAAGATTTGTGACACTTGTGTTGCAACAACAGAAATTATGTCATTTTTAAAAAGAATAGATTAAAAAAACACAAGTTGAGAAAGATAAGATGTCAAAAACATCTGTAAAATGTTAGAACAGTAAAAAAAAACATGACTGCATCCACGTCAATGACAAGATTTTAAGTAATGAACTACATGTTACTGTGCATAGGATTACTTACACGGAGGATGAAGAAGAAATATAAAAGGCTTCCTCCAACTGTGCCTTTTTTAATCATCCATCATCCAATCATCGTTAGGCTTTGAACCTCGGCCCTTCCTGACCTCTCGCCGCCCCCAGTTGTAAATCTGTTTCAATGATAATGAGGGCCCATCAAAAGGCAAGGACCCGCAGACCAGAGAATGACAATTAAATCAGGAGTAAAGTCGCGCACATGCACACACTAACACACAATACAAAACAGAGAGAAAGACAATGGTATTTAATCTAGTTTATGCAGAACCAACACTTCAACAAACATATCTGAACCCAGTTTCACCAAACACTTTTCACTGGGATAAATAATTTTGAACACTATCAAGTGTTTATAGTTTAAAGCAGCAAGTCGCCAAAGCCACGATGTGCCTCACTTCACATTCCCAGCTGGCAAAGGTGTTCACATGTGACTGCTTGTCCAATAGATAAAAAAGTGTAGTAACCCACAGGTGCTGCATGCGGTGGAGTAACAGCACATAAACAGCTGGGAAACTTCTAAAACTCCAATGCAAAGCTGCCAAGTGTCAGAATTCCTGCTTTGTTGCATCGAGGCAGTGATGCGTTTCACATCAACCAGCAACTATTGATTTGAAAGAGCTAAAGGTGGAAATAATCACAGCAAATAGAGCAGATTAAAGCATTTAAGAGTAATTCAGAGCCATGTTACCGTACTTCTACCTCAAAGGGGGAAGACAAAAGTTCCACACTGTAGATTTATGTGACTGACAAGTAAAACTACAAAACCTTTATAATAAAAACACACATTAACTTTTTACCGTTTATTGGCACTTTTAGCAAAAACTAATTCTCCAGCATGAAGGACACCCTATGGGACACTATGTCACAACTTCTTCAATGTAAGAGTGCTGCACATGACACTTTATAATGTTATTTACCAAAAGGGCAGTCAAGAGAGCATTTATTTCTAAGTTTGTTTCATTAATGGACACAACAGGATTTGCAACAGTGCCCTTATTTAGTTTGCAACATATGTATGAAAACTTCCAAATTATGTGAATTCTTTTTCACAACTCTCATAATTAATATTTTGCAAATTTGCAGGTATATACATACATTTAAATATCACCCGGCATACTTTTATGCTTCTCTCATAGCATAGTTGCTCTTGCAAATTAGTCTTATATAAACAGGACCTTCAGGAGAAAAGGTCTGTCAGTAACAGCCGGAGCATCTGCTTCTTGTTTTGTTTGCTTATACTCAGCAGTGAGTTCACTTAAGTATGCATGATGCTACGACGTGATCTTTTGCAGGAAGACCTGTTGTATTTGCAAACTTTTTTAATCAAGAAAATCTGCTGTCTCCAACCAGACTGTTGTTGACATTACCTGAGCATGGAGAAATCCAGGAAAAGAAGTGTCAAAGTTTCCATTAGTTTGAAATTCCTACTGATTATAGCACTGACAGGAAGGTTTTAGATGCACATACAGCCCATATTTCTTTGACACAGATTAAGAATGATACTGTTTTTAATAAACCTTAATGAAGACTGATACATGGAGAGTTAAAAAAACCGCAAATTGTTCCTTTAATTTATTTGTTTTGATTTAAATATATAACAGTAAATGACCTTTATTGAGCCATCTTGACAGTCGAAGAAAAAGTCAAGTTTAACCCATGAGCAGGGAGAATAGAATAATCACCTGTAAACACATTAGGGCCACATATCATTTTGCTCACTAATGGGTACAGACAGCTTGAATGAGGATAGATATGCCAATCAACCGGACTGACTCAGAATGATTGATTACTGTCATTTTTCTTCCCTTGCAGAAAAAATCTATCTCAGGGTCAAACCGAGTCGAGCTGCTTCATTCTACATAATGATGAACCTATAACATTGTTTTCACTTTAAAAAATGGAAATAGTGATATTCTGATGTTTACTGTAGGAACTAGTACATAACAGCTGTATTAATAGGATGTTAAAGGCCTTACATCATGATATGGCAGAGCTTAAATAATAAAGTTAGAAGTATTTTACCCAAACCCTAATGACATGATGACTAAATTTTGATTTTACACTCAGAACAATTTCAAATAGAAGCTGTAACTGCACTGAAAAATCATTTTTAACAGATTGAAAAGAAAATATCAGTTTTGGAATTATTTAAAAGACAAGTGTATTGTGTTTTAGATGTTGCTGAAGTTTGTATGCCAACCGATGTGCTCCCCTTTTGTCATTATACAACTTTGTACCCTCAGACTGTGGTTGTGATTTGCACTTAATCTGCCCTCAGTTCAACATGAGAGGATGAAGAAGTGGTGCTTCCCCCTGAGGACAATAAGCCCGAAAAAAGAAAAGAAGTGATGCTTTCCTCCTCTTGAGACAGCTTCTGCTTAGTAAATGGATGAAGTTTGATGCTGAAGTCACAATAACTGAGAGGTAAACAAGTGTGAATACTGAGGGTTTTCTCTGTTGTTGTTAAATGGTGAGTCATACCTTATGAAGGTAGCTATTTGAGCAACATTACTGACAGTGTTAATGCGTTTTCTAATTATCTGTGCATTTGCTTGTTTCTCGGCTGCCCACAAATTGTCTGGAGATGTAATTTAACAGAAGGCTGTTTCGTATACGTATAGAGCCTTTAAGACGGCGTCCTGTTATTCAGAACTTGTGTGTGTTTTGCAAAAACGCTGAAATAATGGCACAATTATTAACACTAAAGGCTGATAACCTGGATTCAAATGCACAGAGATGGAAGAGCAGTTACTTCAGTTCTTGTAGATGCATCATCGTCGATTTAACTATGAATTTTTTTAAGCAAAACAGTATGATTTAAATGAAATTTAAGAAAAACGTTATTGTTTGAGTACCTTCTGTTCTACAGTTTGCTCTCCTTGCATAGGATTAACAAATCACGGTTATTTTTGGCTGTTGCATTCATCTCTGCATAAGGAAGGAAATGAATATAAACCAAAAAGAAAAAGAAAAAAGGATTTTGACCGACATGTTTTCCGGTGCAGACGATAATGTGTGTTCGCTTTCGGTTACGGCAGGGTCATACGGACAACTGGGTCATCCAAGGATTTTTTCCATCCAAGGTTATGTGCGATAAGCTGCATGCAATGGATTAAGAAGAACTAGTTAGGAGAACAACTCCTCTGCAAGTCGTCCTATCAGTAGCCTTGTTCAGAGTCTGTATTCTGTGTGTGAGCTTATGGGATTACAGTCAGAGTTCAGTGGCAGTTAATCAGAAACAACCAACAGATACTTTTAATATCCCACTGCGCTTGTTAAAACATTGTTGGGAGCTGCCACTGCAGATGTGGATTAAGTAGCGAGTGAGTTTAAAGTTCTCAGACAATGGCTTCGAGTATTTTTTTTCCCATCTTTTTCTAACTCAAATATTATGACTGTTTTTCATTCGATCAAACTGACAGAAGGTTAGAAATTCCAACATTTATGTAAAAAACGCCGCACAATAAGGATTTCATTTGTCTTTGTCATTTCAAAGTCTGTGACCCTCGAAAAGAACTGCGCTGAAAAGGAAACAAACTGTCATGCTGTTTGAAACAATATGGCCCCAGTCACTCTGTGCCCCAAAACAAAGCCCAGATTTGTTTAGTGTGTAGCAAAAAAACAAAGAAATAAAACTCTTATTGTGTGCTGTGCGGCTTGTGACAGGAGGATAATTGTAGGTTGTTGGCCAGTGGGAGACAAACATATCTGAGTGGTGAATAAGATGAATGCACAGTGTGCTTTTCTCTGAAAAAACAATTTTATATGTCGAAAATTCAGATATTCTCTCCTTTTTTTTTTAAGAAAAAAAGGCATGAGAATAAATATAATGTATGAAGAACCACCACCAACCAAAGCACATGACTGCGAGGTCAGTTTAACAGACTGCATTGCTTCCACAATATTTATTCTGCAGCTCCGTTAAATGAAGATAAAACAGGTTTAGTAATGAAGCTCAGACTAACATGCTGACTGATTCTGTTTGTGCGACCAAACCAGCGGATATCCAGCTGAAACAGATCAGAGATGCTGTTTTACTCTCATTGTTCTCAGTGAAGTTTGCAGAAATTAATGAAAAAGCAGCCCCACTGCGTCATGTGAAGTAAGAGCCTGTTAAAGAACAGCCTTTTTGAATGTCACTGCTTGTCAGCAACCTGTCATTTCATGACTTTAGAGGTTTCCCGTGCTCTGATTAAATTGCATGCAGTTAACACAGCAGTCATAGTTTTGTGTAAATGAAAACACAACTACTGGTGTCTTTTTTCCATGTTTTGGAAAAGGGAAATAAGGGGTTTGGTGTGAGGTTTAAGACAGAATGATGCCAATTCATAGACAAAAAATTGACAATGAAAAATGCTCATAACTTTAAGATGCAGTA
>JAQMCX010000032.1:1119851-1131204 GCA_029814765.1 Acanthurus leucopareius
ATGCAGTAATAAATGAAACTTCGTTCTGGACATTAAATATTCAATTATTAAAAGTAAACACAGTACTACTCATGGTTTAAACCAACAAACAAACAATTAGTAGCTAATCAACTGTCTTTTCTTTGATATTATTTTCAGTTCAGGAAGAATACTTTAATATAATCTTTCTCATATTTGTAAAATGTGTCAAACTCAATGCGATGCCTGTTACATGTCATTGCTAATGATCTTTATTTGTAAGTAGTTTGTATGTTGCTAAGAGGAAAATAAAAAAGAGCAATTTACCTAAATACCATAAGAACTTTCTTCTGATTTCTTCTGCCCCTCTACTTTAAATCCCCTGTTGTTGTGTATTGTATGTTGTATTCATCGTCCTCAGTGGAAAACCAGACAGTGTCTCCTCACTCAGGTGATTCCACGTTCATGGTAGAAGTTATTTAATGTGACATAACGATGCAGGTTAGCTGACTGCATCTACTTTGATTGCATGAGCTATTATTTACAAGGAGTTAATTAGCTTCTGTTGTTCATTTGTTCATTTATAAATGATTATGTATGAGGAAAATCAGCTTCTGCTCCTTTTTATTCTCTGCACTTACAGGCAAAGAGTTATTGTTAGGTTGCTTGATGGTCACAGGAGTCGCCTTTGCTCTTTTTTTTCCCCAAAGGTCCACAATGAATTATTGAAAACAGTTCTCTTGTACTTGGGGCCAAGAAAGTGTCATCAAAAAAATAGGAAAAATAGAAAAAAATAAACAGTTCAATACTGAAAAAAATCAAATTTAGCAATTCATGCTCTCAAATAACAAGTTTTTGCTGGACAATTTAATAAATTGTGCTTTTGATTTCATAATCAGGGTAGTTGATTCAATAGCTTGTTGTTTTGGGTTTCAGACAGCTGCATTCAAGCTCTTCTCTCAGCACCTGAACAAAGCCAAGTCCCATTTAATGAAAAAAAAAATATATATATATATACAGGAGCTGTATTGCTAACTAGGCTGCCTCTGCACACACGACAATGTCTGCACATCAGACTTTTCAATAAGCCAGCTCTGAGACTAAGCAACAATTTTCATGGACCTCTCGAAAATTGCTAAAACTAAAAAAAGAAAAAAAAAAACCTTCATGTATCCACAAAATAAACAGTTATTACAGCCAGCGAATGAGCGAAGGGGACACAGGTTTCAGCTGTGTGACTGCTAAAAGGCTCGAGTACTGCAATATTTCTCACTGCACCCTGGATTATGAATTATAGCCCCAAAATAACAATATAATGGACCAGAAGATGTTGTAGCTTGATATAAAATCTAATTTTTGTCATTACATGAATTAAAACCAATTACATGATGCTGAGTTCCATGCTCAGTCCTTCTGGAGACAGCCGAATATCAAAACTCACGTGTAAACTGTCTATAATCTAAGTTCAGTTTGCTCATGTGTAGAAGTGAGCTGCTGTGCGCAGCATGTAAACTTACTGTATTGATCAGGAAGCTCTTTTACACATCTGGCTTTTACACACATATAAAAAGTGTTTACTTTTGAAACTGCATGCATAAAATGTATCTCCTCCTATTAAAGGCGAAGCCTGCTGATCAATGTGACTGACAGGCAAACAGCAGCTTCATGGCCTGCAGAGTGAGTGCGGTTCTCCCAGAAGCAGGAAGGCCGCCATGTTCCTGCTGATTTATACACAGTCTTTAACCTTGACCATGGCCAAACAAATTCAGTTAGTCTGTCATGTTTTTAGTTTATCATAGGCATGCTTGAAATCTGCAGGCAAGTGAAGTCACATTAAGCTGAAGGTATAAAATAAAAACACAGTGGACATAAGTGGGTGGATGTTGTCTTCTTTTAAGAGCAGCTCGTGTTTCCATATCAACAATTTAAGTGTGAGTTCATTTCAAGTTTTTCAATAGTTTTCTGGTGGGTAAACATCAGGAAAATGATGCTCACATGGCTAAATGATAACTACAGTTTTGTTTATAATCACAAACCAGTCTGCCTCCTATGTTGCTAACGTTACTTGAGATGTTTAACTGGACAGACAGACAAAGTTTGGACTCACATTTTTAAGGAACTATTAGCTAAAATGGACTTGAGTCACTCTTCTGATTGAGGACACTCCTTCACAACATTATTAGTTACAGAACTTGTTTTAATTCCATACAACGCTAGAGCAATGTACAGAGATTCACGCAGAGTAGGGGAAAGTCTACAGTAGTGCAAAGCAGGTCTCTTGTTCTTCACAGCTTTTTATATCCCGCCCCTCCACTTTGGTTTGCACTTGTACAGTACATTGTTCAGAGTAGAACAAGAACAACCTGAACTGTGACTTGAGCTCACAGGAAATCATGAAATCACTTCAATGCTGTCAGAACGCTGTTGGGAGGAAAGAAAAAAAAAAAAACAACACATGTCATCAAAAGTATGTTGGAAAAAAAAAACAAGCTAGTTTCTGAGTGACTGAGTGTGAAAAGCTTCAAATGTCCAATGATTGGGCAAGTCGCTATCCGAAAGAGCAAGTTAATTTAATTTAGGTAAGACAAAACAAAGCTGCCATGATGCCGTCATGAAGGCATGGAATAATGATGTGCTTTTATTGTACAGCCATTATTTCAGTCCTGTTCATCCCTCTTTAAAGCTATGTTTTCTTGAAAGAACATCATTACATGATAATACAGGGAGCAAAAAGTAGGTGTTTGCACAACCTGCATCAAAGATACCTGAACAGATTCAGCAAAATTAAAGAAAAAATAATGATTTAAAATAAAAAAAGGCACAGCTAGGAGGTAAAACGCCTCCTTAACGTTGAGTGAATGACACTAGACTGTAACTCTTGTGTGTCTGTTTTTGTAAGACCTGATTTGTATATGAATATTCATTCTAATGGATGATTGCTCTACACTGCAATGCTTGGTTTGTTGTATTTTATTTCTTTCCTGCAACTTAATATGAGTAGATAGAAAGGGAAAATGTCCATCTTTTCATCAGATATCAGCAAATCAGTGCAGGATCAGGATGACTAGAGAGGAGGAACTTTGTGATTGTTACTGTTTTTCTTTGGTCAGAAAATCGCAACATCAAAACACAGAATTACTGCAGAACTTTTCACAGCTCTGGTACGTGATTGGATGATACAGAACAGGGAGAAAAATCTGGTGGTTATGTAGGGGCATTAATGTTCCTTAAGGTTACTGCTTGGAAAAATACAAAAAAAAAATAAGCACTAGGAGGAATATTAATTCCACCCATATTACATATTCTTTGCTTTAATGTTTTTGCTCTCCAACAATTTCTCCAATTGATTTTTCATGGCAATGTACTGTAGTAACAGATACCTGAAAGTGGATTTTACAACTTTCACATTTGCATCAACACTGGAGGGCAATTCACAAAAACTTGATAACATATTTAGCAGCCGGTGCACTCTGTGCTGTTCACACATAACTTTGACTTTCTTTTTCTGCAGAGCTGGAGGCTACGCTTGGTGCTGTTGAACAACCTGTCCTGTGGCTTGTATGGATCGCTTCTGCAAGGTCTGCACATTTTTCTTTGCCAACCAACACAGCAATTGTGAGCTTTTCAAGCTAAAAAAAAACAAAAAACAGACACTGAAGTAGGTCTTGTCCCTTGCCTTGCATCTACAATGACTGTTTATGCCCCTCAAAACCAAAGTTTTCTCTTGGAAATCAATGGTTAAAACATGAATCACTGGTTGGCGTCTTGGATACGGATCTCCTCCTTATGCAACAATTCATGGACTGCAGAGTGCACTATGAGGTTTCTACAGCAGACACTGGTTTAAAATGATACTGAAAGTCTATTAATATGTGTAGAAACAGGATTTGTGGTCCTTATGCCTCTCCTAAAGAGAGTAAATTAAGTTTGGTAGATTTATGTTGCAGGCTTGCAAACTGAACACTCAGTTATGATCTATAGATTTGAAAGAAAATGCTAAAAAAAGGAAGTTCAGCTTCTTATTGTTATTGAGGAACATGGCAGCAAGCAAGAGTTGATGTCAGTAAAGAACGCTGCTGTCATGCATGTCATTCTGCACGAGCTCGGAAATGTTACCGATGCTTTTGCAAATTGATGGGTCTCCTTTACAGCCCTCACATAAACTATCCCTCAGTGAAAGGGACTGAAATACACATTCAGGCATGCACAGAAAGTTTACAGGGGCATCTACGGTGGGACTTCTTCAGCAAAAGTTAGTCAACTGCCTCGGGGCAAAGTGTCGTGGCAAGATGCCCAGGTCATCTGCAGCCACAAGCCATCCCGGTTTGCATTGATGTGCTCAAGTTATGTACATGTTTTATACACTAACGCACATCACCATCACCATGCCTACATGCAGAATGCATGGTTAACATACCCAACACTCACACACACTCAGACACACACAAACCCACACAAAAAACCTTAATGTAGATGTTAAAAAATGTTTCAGTTGTTCTCGTTTGGTAAAAACACTGAACAGATGCTGTTGTTCATTAAGTTTTATTAGAAAAATATTAATAGCCAGACAATCACACTAAATTGTGGCACATGTCAATAAATTCTGGGTTCTAATGAAAATGATATAATTATATAATATTACCTAAAAGGTCACTGCAATTACTTCAAACATACATAATTATTTCCAAATGTTTGAATATCTTTTTATTAGAGAAAAATCATTTTTATTTGCTGAAAAAAGGAACATAGCCGTCTTAACAATCATAAAGTTCTTTAAAAACATGCTGAGGCAAAACTGTGTCATTTAATTAAAGACATCAAAATGACCTTTTGGGTCAAAAGTAGATTATTGATCAGCTTTAATCTTGATTAAACATAAAGGTTAAAGTTGAAACTCTTCAACCACCTTCGGCTTTTTCTGCCTTATGTGTAATTTTAAGCACTAAGAACTAAACAAATGTGGAAAACTCAAGAATTGTACTTTTTTTTTAAACTTAGTGTTACTTTTTACTCTTGAATCAGCTTGTTCATTTTAAAACATGGACTCAAACTCATTTATTTGACCTTTGTCTCAACATGCTTCACCCGCCCAGTGGTGACTTACAGTAATGTATGAACAAAGTTGTGTTGACTTTCCACAAAGTGTTTATTTTAGTTTTATCATCATTAGCAATTCCCATTTAGCGACTGTTCAACCGCGGTCATTCTGAGGATGCTGTGGATGGTGATTAACATCGCCCTGAGCTACTCTGCCCCGCTCCATCTCATGGCTTCATATGCATCCAAATCAATAATACATCTGTTGGAAGAATGCTGCCTCGATTCAAGGCAAAACACTGACTGCTTGACTTTCATTTGTGAGATATCCTTCAATCAATACATTTGCCTTTTTTTTACAGTGAAGAGTAAACATTTTGAATAGTTGTGCAGATTTTATTTAAATTTATTTCCATCGATTTCTCTTTTTTACAACTCAAACAACATGACAGCCTACTGTACAGATGCAGACTGTCGGTATAAGTCGGCCATTTGGCGACTAATTTAGTTGGCATTTTCAGTCCCGATCCATTAGTTGTGTGTAACTGTTTTCTGCATCCCTGTTGCTGCTTTCTGGGCTTAGTGCCGCCCTGAGATGATTATGATTTGTTTAAAGATAAACAAACAAACAAGCCAGGATGGTTTTTTTTGTGTGTGTTTGTTGTTTGTTTGTTTGTTTTTTTCTTTCTTTTAGCCAAATGACGGTTCGTGCATCCAAACCTTCCTCCGGAGTGTTGCATCACTGATATACGGCTCACAGAAATGCCTCATTCATTCACTTTATTCAAATATCTTCTTAAAAACTTGAAGAACCACTAAAGTTGCCCTTTTTAAAAAATGATGCTGACCTATCGACAAGTTAAAACTAGCAGAAAAACACACAGATGACGATGGGGAGGAAATCTGTCGAATAGTTTTATGTGGAAGCAGGATGTTTGCGATCATGACTTTGAATTGCCCAAAGGTCATTATTGTATTTATGTTGCCATGTGTTTAAAATCATTAAATCTACACTAAAAGCTTCTCTCTATCAGCTTTTTAATGGTATGATTCTTTTTTGGATTTATTTTTGGCAGCAATGGATCTTTTTTTCATCTGTTTCACCAGCTGTAAATAAACGTCAGTCTACCTTTTTTCCCCTTCTTTTCTTTTTTTCTGATGTCTGTAACATTTTCTCCCTTTTTAATCATCGAGTTCTCAAGGGTTTCTTTTTAACTCCACATTGTAATGAAATGAATACATTTTCGCAAAATAGCTTTCCCAGGCTGTGCATGATTGTGATGAACTGTGCAAACAAAACCAGGCAGAATATCATCACCAAATTGCCCTTGAGAATGAGCTATTCTGTAATATATCCTAAAACGAAAAAAAAAAAGGCATGTAACACAGGTTTAAATCCCTCGCCTCAACAGTATCTACCCAAGGAATACCCCTGAGCCAGCAAGGCGCCTGGTGGAGGAGCTAAATCCATCCAGCAGCCACAGTCGGTCCAGGTCCCGCTGGGCCATGAAGAAGCAAGTGATAGACATTCACAACTTTAAAGCACCTGGATACTTCCTGCCTTTTAATCAGGAAACATGACCATTTAAAAAAAGGGAAAAATAATTATGAAGAAACACAGAGATTAAAAAAAAAAAAAGTTTATTCTCACAGCTTCTCACTGTTTTGGGATGTTAATCAATATGGCGGCTTAATGGAAATATATTGGAACAGGCAGAGATGTATTTGAGTTGCAATAAACAAATTCAAAATTGTTGTGTTTTCAAGATCAATGACATCTGATAGAATATGTGAAATACAAGTCATTAGTTTCAACTTTTAGATTTAATATCACATTCAGATATAAATTAAATCAATAGTTCTTAAACCAGGTAAAAAAAAAATGTCTTTGCTGCCCTTCCTGTCCTGTTGTTGGCAGTAATTTGACCCTTTTGTTGTCTGAGGAAAGAAAATATTTATATTCCGTTTCATTTAAATTCCTTTGAACGCACTGGACAAAATAATCCAGACAGATTGATTTATTCTGTCGTCGGCATTTGTTCAAAACTGAAACAATCGATGGCCGTAGCTCTGAACGCAGCGCAGCAGACTGAATGTATTTTTACACCGAAGCATCAACCAGAATATTCTTTTTCCCTTCTATGCCACGAAAACAGCCAGTTACCACAAGTAACAATACACCACACCACACATCCAAAGTTGTCTCCCGCGTTGTCAGGGAAGCCACTGTTTGAGAACATTGCCGTTTGATACATCATGATTTGATTTCTCAGAGTATGGCATGTTTCAAAGAAAAAAATACTAAGACAGAAAAGAAATGTTGGCAGCCCGGAGCAGAGAAATGTGAAACCTCTTCCTTAATGGGAGAGGAAAGATCGACAGTTACTGTGTCACCACTTGTCAGGAAGAGGAGTACAGGTATACTGTGGAGCTCGGATTGTTCTGAAAGTAGTTTTACATGGTACCTTCTGCTAGCTGTCGGAGAAAATGCTTGGGGAAAGCTGGAGTTCAATAAAAGAGGTAGAGACTTTTGGCCACAGAAACTGATAAATTGAGAAAACTGAGAAACTGAGCTGCAGTGGGATGTCAGAGCGAAATTAATTATTTCTGAGCAGCACTTTTTGTGCCTACAGTACATAAAACTGACCAGACTAAGAGCCCTTCTTTTTTTTTCTTATTTTTTTGGCTGGAAAAGGATGATTTGTCAAAATTACACATGATTTGAAATTGTCTTACGGTATTTTGGAAAGCTTTCTGTGACTAAAGTACCTGGTCAGCTTTGGAGAAACATCTCCTGTCGGGGTGAAACACTTTAAAATTGAGACTGGGACTGAAGGTGAGCCAGTTAATTTTGCCACAGTGAACCATGAGGGAAATAAAACAACAGGCTTGACTTCATCATAGATTGACTAAGTTTACTTTAATTATTTAATCGATTAACGATACACAACTGTACAGTTCAGTTATGATCTCACTTAGACGTTCCTGTATGAGAAATTTCATTTTAAACTTCAGAGATAATTTGAGGTAAAAAGTTGCAGCAGTTTTTTCACTGTGCAACACTTTGGGGACAATACTATCATAATTAATTAAACTTTAAAACTATAATAACTTTCTTCTTCTTCTGTAAGGAACAGAACTAGTTTAAAGGGGATGTCTGACCTATAATTATTTAATCAATGCTTATATAGTAATCTTGGAAGGAAAGGAGTAAAAACAGTGGTATTATAGCTACAAGGTTTGAATATAACTTCTAACTTCTACCATGTGCAAGCAATAACTTTTGTATATTGGTCTATGTCGCTTAATCATCAGCAGCACCTGCGTTGCACACGTTTGAGACCACTGGTACAGCACTGACAATGAGCATTAGCCCTGGCATCAGAGCCCAGTGGAAAGACACAGTGTCTCACCTTCAGTAACAGTCATCACTCCTCTATTCCCCCTTACTGACCAGATTTTGGCTCAATGCAACTTATTTCTGTTCCAGAAAAGTAAAATGGTCTCCAGGAAGTGGAGGATGGACTCGGGTCCATTAGAAAATTACAATCCGTACATACCAACACTGGTGCTGATGTTGCTAAAAAGATGTTACTTGATATACTTATTTTTTTAATGAAACATTTTAAAAGCTAACGTCTTATTTCAATATATTTTTGAGACAGTAATCTACTTCATACTTAACTACTTTTTTCTCTTTTTTTTTAGCTAGTTTTTAAACTTGAGGACTGACTGTGTACTCGTGTGGCAGCTGGCGGACGCCAACTTGCAGTCGTCTGGTTGGCAGCTGCCTGAGAACAAAAAAAAGAAGAAACCACCTGTCTTTTGACCGTGATGTGAAGATGATGGAGCAAAACCCAGAACAAGTGACAGCATTCAGCCACACTTTTTATACCAAGATTGTAAATGGTATATTTAGTTTAACAGTTGGTTTTTTTTGAGTAATAGTGATTTTACTCGAGTACAATTTTTCAGTACTCCACCCGCCACTGTCCAAATAAATGAAAATGTTTTTTCGTTGTGTGTAAACAGGCAATTATTGTCAGTGTTGTGCAGAGCTTGTTTCTGGTTGTCATTGCTGGGTGTTTATGGTTGCTAGGCGAAGCATGATTGTGTGTGTGTGTGTATAAAGCCTTTATATACAACCGTGGGCAAACCATTTCATGATGATCTGTGATAAATTGGAGCATTACTGTTGCAGTTTGGCTTGGCATCCTTTTGCATCGTGTCAAGACGTAGCGCTTTCTGCATGGATACATGTAGAATGATGCTGTTTTTGTTTCTCATTCAATCCCAAGAGGAATTAAAGAAGAAGAAGGAGGGAAAAAAAGTGCTTATTTAGCTTGTAGAAGTAAAACATATCCTGTTTGCTTAAATTCTTGTTAGTATTGAGATATTGCCCTTGTTTCTGTGCATGCTGTTTTTCTTTTGAAAAGCCAAATAATTACTTTGATTTACTATATTCATTATTCAGCACTGTGGTAATGATAACATGACTTGTCTACTGAATAATCTAGTTTCTCATCCTGCTTGTAAAGGCAGCGGGCAAGGCTGGTGAAGAAGTAAATTACAAAAAAAAGAGTGGTTGGACTTAAGGTCATCATTACTGAAATGCCTTGAGGTGATCCTCTTAAGCCCTTAAGTAATGTTAGGTTGTCAGATTTTATTCTTTGGTTAAACTGCTTATGTCCCTCAGGCCAATTTTATTTGTGTGTTTCTGTTGAATGAGGCGTTTTTGTTGTAAATAATTACATCGCTGTGCGTGACGCCAAATACAAAGTGAACGATTTCCACAGTTCAAATAGCTTTTTCTAGCATCTACTGTACACGTCATGAAATGATAAGAGACCAGAATGAGTCTACATGTTTACGTTTGAGTGGCAATTTGCACAGATTTTTTTTTTTTTTTTTTTTTTTGCTTTGAGAGACAGGTGGTGAAATAGGATATACTGTTGCCTCTTTTAACATCATGCATTTCTTTGTTTTTCACAAAATGCCACAGAAATAAGGACTAAAAAATCCATAATGATTTCCTTTTATGTCCTGTAACCTCTCCAAACTGTGCCATGGCAACACCGTTTCCATGTAATCCCCAAGGGAAAAAAAAAAGGATAGAAATGAATAAAAGCAGATTGGATAGACTGCAGTTTCAGACTGGTGCTTCTTGTCATAATGTCTTTTGGATGTATAGAGACTGAATGCTTTAGCCCCTTATATCACCATGTGTGCGTGGTGATTGTCTGGTTAATCAGCACGTTGAGTGTGAAGAATAACAGAATTAATTAGAAAATTAATAACCTGGAGAAGGAGAAATGTCTGTCGCATGTCAGTGTCAAAGTCCAGATCTGTCATTTACCCAGAGCCTCTTAGGAGAACTGCAACCGATGCAAACAAAAGGAAAGGACTACATGAGTGACGTCAAACCCGCAGATTGATGCACAGCGTCTTTTGTAAAACAAATAATTGTTTCCTGAAAAAAAAAAAGGAAAGACTAATGGTTTTTCATTTTAAATAGCCTCCCACTACATATTCTCCATGCAGCTTCTCCTTGTATTTAGTGCAGTTTTCCACAAAAAAAGTTACATAACGCAAAATCCACTAGATGAATAATAACAAATAAAATGTTATGTGGGTCACCCAAAACACAAAGGGAAGAAGGGGGGAGAACACAAGAGTCCTCCATGTGATATATTCATCCATGGACAAAACATAGGCACATAACGCACATCCGCACATGAGTCTCTCGTGTTGGTTTAGAATAACTGCTGGTTTGCATCATTAGTCACGCCCTGAGCAACCGAGACAGAAGTGTTTTGTGGGTTTATTTAATATGAAGATGGACTGAATTAATCTCTGTGATCCTGCTGAACTCCACAAAACAGCCTTGTTTGTCCACACTGTGCATGTGACTGCGTGTACGATTCAGCCTTGGCCTTGAGGAAAAAAAAAAAAAAGAAAAATAAAGAATTAATGTTAATAATAAACCGTGTTTTCTCGTACTTTGTGTGCCCATTTTATTCAGAGCACATTTTGTTGACTTGTGTCTCCATTGTAGCAACATGTTCCTTGGGAAAAATCCTTGAGAGGAACCGGCTTTCACACACTTGCATGGATGAGTAAACTATAAATACTTGCAACTGATTTTTCCACATAAATCACTAAACTTCTACTTAAGTTTTAAGCAATGGAAGAACCTTAAACAGACACACACACACTTTATCACACACATCTATATGATGGTTTCTTTAAGTGTTTACAAACTGCCCGTTGCACAACTTTATGTTACACACTGTCATTTTGCACAACTGCACTGTAGATTGGAAGTGTCAGATTATATATTGTACTTTTATCTCTCTTA
>JAQMCX010000032.1:1134097-1211722 GCA_029814765.1 Acanthurus leucopareius
TATCTATCTATCTATCTATCTATCTATCTATCTATCTATCTATCTATCTATCTATCTATCTATCTATCTATCAAAGGTTAAAGCCATGGTTGAACATTACTTACAATCAAAAAACATTCACATGTACAGATACAAAAAGATTAATTTAATTTTTTAATATATTATTTTTATTAATTCTTATTATTGATTCATCGTGTTTGAGTTTATCACATGTTACTGATGGAGAATATGGGTGCGGAGATGAAGGCAGTCATTGTAAGATCTCCAGGAACAGACATGTGTCAGTGTCAGTGACTAAAATGCATTAGTGCAACACAAACGCTCAGTTAGCATACAGCGATGTCAGTCACCTTCTTTCTTCCACCTGTGATTGGTAATAAAAGCCCTCGGGGGCACTTGAGGCTCTGCTGGGATTGCTGGGGCTGTATTTCTTTCTGAGTTTACCCCTCGGGCCCACATGTTCAATTATAATTTACAGTTTTGTACGTTTTGCGGGTTGTCTTTCTTTTCAGTACTCGAACCTTTAAGTGACAGCCGGGAAAAAGTAGCATAATGTTAATTTTTGAAGTTGTACCACAAACGTTAACAAACGTTGTTGTTTTCATTTGCAGAAGGATGAGCAAACAACAGGTCAGTAGCTTTAAAAAAAAAAAAGAAGAGAGAAATGATCATAATTGAGACAGTTTTGCTTGTAGTGTTAATGGAGCCTGAGTCTCTCTCCGGAAGCTACTTTCAAGGATCACTGGTGCACAGCGCGCAGCTCAAAGTTCTGTCAAGAGCTGTGTGGTATAACAGCAGCACAGTTGGAAACTGTGAGTAGTAATACATTACAAGTAGGTGTTGCGGAGGCTTGTACCAGTCACGACCAATCAAATCTCCACTTCCCTCCTTCCTTTTTAAAAGCAGTACTTAGGGGCTGCAACAATTTGGGTCTATTTTGGCGGAAATGATGGTCTGGAGTGAATTTGGCTGCAAAGGCGTCTCCCAGGACAGAATTGACGTCCTTGGTGTGTGGTGTAAAATCACAAGAAATGTTGCAAAAATAAATGTAATTATTATGAAAAAAAAATCACTGGTTCAAGGAGATGCAGAGCTGTAATGCACAATGCAATCCACCTGAGATCAGCAGTCATCGATAAGCATTTGTCACCTGTCTCACACCATATGCAACCCCTCCAATGTCCACGTCATGTGTCATGCATACTTATTCAGAAAGCAGCAACACAAGTTATACCCCCCAAACACTGTGCCCTCTATATAATACATAAATATGCTGGAACTGTAAGACATTGGCACCATATTGAACGCTACATTATATGATATCCCAGCATTTGCTGTGTTGAATTTTTATCCCTTTTTCCCTCACTATTCCTGTCTTGGAAGTGCACCAATTATATGGGAGTGCGTTATCAAATCTCTGCAGTGCACTAAGAGAGATACCACTTTATTGCAAGATTGCAGTTGTTTTTTGTTTTTCACTTTTTCTAGTTATTTTGATCCTCAAAAAGTCACATCTGGTCGGGTTTTTAATGGGAACAGTTTACGAGGGCGTCACGTGGTCGAGCCTCAAACACTTCACAGGTGACCTGACCTCACATCACCAACAACTGACAAAACAGGTGACGCAAATAGAAATCGCTGACATTGAAAGTGCTCTGTTGCCAGTCACTATTGAAAACCCCCCATTTAAGTCGGCTCAGTTCAAAACAAACTGGAGACGCACAAAAAGTAAGAACGCCTCGACTTTGCAGAGCGCGGAATGTTTCAATGTATGTTTTAAAAAAACAAACAAACAAAAAAAATCGTTAGTTATTCTCTTTTTCTATTATTCATTTAATTATTTATTTATCGCTTTTATTTGTGTGTGTGTGTGTTCATGAAACAATAATTATAATAAAAATGTTTTCAAAGGCAGACATAAAGGATGACCTTCCAGGCTTTGAAGTGAAAAAGAAAAATCTGATTTGTCTATTTTGAAAAATCAGTTTTTTGTTGTTTTTTTTTTTTTTTTTTTAATTATTTCACTCTAACAAAAGTTCTCTTTGAAAGACAGGCTGCAGTGAACAAACAGAGAGGCAGTTTTACCGCAGAGTTGTACCGATAGTGGCATTGTGGTCAGTAAAAGCAGATGTATCGCCTGCTGAGAACTCCCATAACTAGGTGCTCACGGACTGAGTGAAGTGTCATCACTTTGGCCGGGACAGGAGCCTCCTCGGGGCTTTTCTTGTGAAACTACTTCCATCGTTGTTCCTACAAAACACCTCCCTCCACACCAATGTCACTGTGTGTTAGCACTGATTTGTGTCCTGCAGAAATGGAGCTATCTTCCCAAAGTAAGATGGCACTTGTTAACTTAAGTTATCTGAAGTTCAAATTCACCTATTTACCTAAATTTATTTCACTTTTAATAGCTTTAAAAGAGTAAAAGTCATTCAAATAGTCAATTATTAACTCAATTTAGACATTTTAACACCAGAAAAGTATGACCTTGGGCAATAACACAGCTGTACAGTGCAGAGAGCTGAATGAAAAGATAGGATTTTTTGAAATGAATAAATTAAAAGTTTTATTCAGTGTTACACAGATAGATCCACTGACTGAAAAAGGAAGCACCTAGCAACACGGTTGGACCTTAACATGTGAACTAGTGTCCATTATTACCAGAGGAGCCTTCAAAAATCCTCAAAAAAATGGTTTTGGCTAAAAAAAAAAAACGTGAAAACTTCTCTGTTAGTGAATAGTTGAGTATAATAAAACCAGCCATAACTCAACTTAACCTGTTTTATTTTACACAGTGCACGAGTGCTTAATGAAATACTAAACAAACCGTGTAGCCTCGGTACACATGACCTCTAATAACCTTTAACTAGTCAAAAGAAAGCATTTTTCGAGCGGCGAGCTGGGTCAGCACTCACAGAGCGAACATGGCGAAAGGTTCAGCGCCTGTAAAAGCATGCAAAACATGTACCCGGTTAACAATTATCTGTCAGAGTGTCCTTGAGGAGCGACCTGAACCTTTACTGTACCTTTTCACCCACCGTTAGCTGATCCAGGTAAGACTCTCAGCTGCACTTAATCAATGAAATGTATGCTAATGAAACTGAGTCATTATAAGCAGATTTTAACCTCCAGCTCTACAGACCTTGTGATAAAAATCTAACTAAAATGGAGGAAGTTATTTTCTGCCTGTTTGTCATTTCATCAGCTTCCGACTCAAGCTGTGTGTTGTGGATGAAGCATGTTGTTGTGCATGCAAGTTTTTGAGTAATAAACTGTGTATTGTATTGCAACTGCACACATATTACCTGTTATATCGTCAAATAACATGCTAGTTACAGTTTACTCTCCATCCCGGCTTCAACACATTCAAGAACAGATGATAAAAGAGACACATTGTCACTGTTTGACTGAAGTAATGTCTTGTTAGTTCACCATTTTGCTTTACTTTCTCCTTTCGATGTTGATGTTTGCACAATGAAGATGACTAATTCTTGAACCAAACTTAACATGCAGGCAATGTTCAATTACTGTGATTCTCCTTGCTATGGATCACATTTTTTGGCTTGATTGGAAAAAAAAAAGTGCTGAGAAATCTGTTTTATTGAGGAAGCACTTCACTCTCGTGCATGCTGACTCAAATTATGCTCCGGTTTGTAATCAGAGGGAATAGTTTTGACATTTGCAATATAATAACCAGGCAATCACTGAACTTTTGAAGACAATTGAGAATCATTTTTAATTTACTGTTGTGCTTTCTACTGAAGCAGCACAATTCTGTTCCTGCACTTATTAAAACCCACTTAACGAATATGTGAATCCCGTAGAAAATAGAAAATAAAAAAATGGCACTTTTTAATACTTTAACTGACCTCTTGCAGATGTTAACCATGTGCTGTGTTTTCAGACAAGGAAATAGTTTGCCCATTCAGTTCTGGCCTTGACAGAACCATTTTTCTGCTGACAGTCAAGTTTATATTTGTTTCAGCAACTTCAACAAAGTGCTTTTTTTTTCTTCTTCTTCTTCTTCTTTTTTTAAACTAAGACGGTGCTGTCAAGTCAAACCACAAACCACAATGCACAGCTCGGAGAGTGAACCGCTGCTTGTTTTTTATTTATTTATCTGTTTATTTTTTCGTACAGTTAAGGTTATGTAGCATCTAAGGCAAGCCTTTGAAAGACTGGCACCTATTTTCTTTTTTGACAATAAAATTTACCCACACTGAGTCCTGAATCAGAAGCATCTTGGTTTAATCAACCAAGAAGTTGCTGAATGTTATAAAAGTGACTATAAGCAACAAGTGAACTGGAGCTTTTCCCCAATATGCCCGTTATCACATCACCCACTAGAGCATGAAATAGCTTCTATTTATCTATTTTAAATCCAATCAATGTGAGATTCAACTCAAATCTTGCAAATTTAGTTTGTTGTTGTAGGAATGTGAAACAGCTTTTTGGTACAGTAGAGAATTAATTATGTTTTTTTTAAAAAAAGTTTCATTTTATAAACTCTTTTTTTTCTTGTACAACAGATTAACAAAACAAACTGATCGTAAATTATTTAATTTGTAATTAACTTTAAAAGGTCATTTTTTTTAAAAGAAAATATGTAAAACATGCTGCTGGAAACAGACATGATGTAAAGGAAAATGTCAAGATGTATTGCAATACAATATTTAATTTAGGATTTAACTCATCAGGCTTTGTTGTACTTTTTTTGTTGTTCACTTCACATTCCTTATTATATGGACGACTGAGGAAATACATATATAAAACAAGTTCAGATTCAATGGTACAATACTGTCCGGCTGAAAAGATTAGAAAAAAAGGCCTCGGGTGCCTCTTTTTCTGGATTATGAGTCTGGATTATGTTGACAAGAAAGCTTAAATGAACCTATGAATCCTCTTTAAGACACCTTTGTATAAATATGTCAAGTCTGTTAAAGGTTTTTTCATTAAGTAACACCTATTCAAATTGTGAGGTCAAAGTATGCTAAATTAACTGAAGAGAGAAAATAATTACTCAGTATTAGGTGAAAGAAAAATTATGCTTTAAAAAAAACCCCATAGATCTTAACTCTAATGCCTGTTTTTGTCTAAAAATACTGCATTATGATTTCTGTAAAAGCACAGAGACGCTAAAAATGTAGCAAATAAAAAAAAATCCATGTTATTATGGAAAGCAGAGAGTTACATTTTGTCTGTTCTTACAAAAAAGTTCATTGTTAATTCAGAGAGTCATGCACAGAAAGTTGTACGTTCAGCCTTCACCGTTTGTTGCCGTATAAAGACTCTTTGTGCAGCCACTAAAAAAGAGACACGGTTTGAGTTTTTACCTTCTCAGCCGATGTGGTCTTGTCATTGCCATGCAGAGAGCTGTATCAATAACCTATCAGCGGCTGCAGCTGTTATGCTAGCACAGCAAACAGTGGGTAGACGCCCGCACTTGAGCGTTCCTTTGGGAAAGGCATGGGAAATCAGAGAACTAATCAGCAGCAGCTAGGACTGTGGAGGTGAATACAAGTGCAACAAGCCAGTGATGCTGATGGGAGCTGACACGGAGAATTGGGAGAGGATCAGGAGACACCCTTACTTAAGGAAGCTGTTTCCACAGTCTGGATATCTTTGATTTAATGTAATGGAGTCCTCATCAGAAGTGGAAGGAGGAGTAAAAAGAAAAGAAAAAAAAATGGGAATTTGGAAATTGTTTGCCTGTGAAATGAAGATGAGAAGATTGGAATTTTTTTTTGTTGTTGTTGTTGTTGTTTGTGCAAGGCTCTGAAAACACATTTCTATATTTCCTGAAACAGTTGGCTACATCGCTCGCTCTCGTCCTCTGATGTTTGCAGAGCTGTTTGGGTTTTTGTAACAACAGCGTTATTAACATCCCAGGGGTGCAGATAGCAGGTAAATTAATACTAATTCTATGCAGAGATGTACAAATTAGCCTATTTTTTTTCTTTTTTTTTTCCTATGGCTTGTTAGTGAGGAACATCACACACACACACACACACACACACACTCACTTAGGAACTCACAAAAACACACATTCACATCTATCATTCACACACACACACACACACACTGGGATAAGTAAACATGACACACCTCTCCTCCCCCCAGTCATCCATACAAATACAGTACACAAGCCAACATATGCACACATGAAAAAACACACAAACACACGGCAACTTCTTAATCTCCCAGCACCATAAATACAACAAGGGAGTGAATTATGAACCGTGAGGACTTGGCTTGGTATCAGAAGGAGGCTACCTCGCTCCTTGTTTGGATGTTAATTAGTTTGGCCTGTTTGCATTTTTATTTATCTGGCGCGGAGAGTTTGAGCTGATAATCTATTCACACTGATATTGAGAGATAAAACTTGAGCTTGAGATGAGGTTGGCCAGTGGAAACCTCCTGCTTTTCTTTAATTATTCATCCACAGTGCAGCTCTGAGTGGCATCCCATGCATTTCAAAAGCTGCTCAAGCTAACCGTTTATCTGCTCAAGGTATATATACTTTTTTTTTGGGGAGAGGGACAGATATCTCCAACTAATAATGAAATCTTCTCCCAGTCACTCTCCGTCTCACCCCTCAGCATCAAACAACTCCATGATGAATTGCATCCCACTCCATCCTCCTTCACTTGAATTAAAATGCTATATCACTCTCAATAGCACGTTCTGTATGGGGAGGTATTGATGGGCGTCTAACATGGGCCATGTAATGAGAAGAGATGACAGAGTGCCTGGGACGCATGTGCACCTGTCCCATACTGCCGGCCAAGTCAGCAGGACGAGAGATGATGATGAAGATGAACAGAGCAGAAAAGCAAGCCCCCCCCTCAACCCCCACCCACCCCAACCCCTCGCTTGGGTGGCTGATTTACAAGTTATGGCCTTTTTCTCCTTCATCCCACTGTCATTGGAAAAGAGATTAGATGGGGCTGATTGCTTCAGACATCAAACATCCTACAGTGGATCCGTCGTTTGCGTCCGCTCTGAGCGCAGCCTCTTATGTTGCGAGCTTTCTGGATGCATTCACAGAACGAAAAAAAAAAAAAAAAAGAGGAAAAAACGCACTCAGTGCCTTCCCAGCGTCCACCCTCTTCTTCGGGCTCTAACCTCCCATGTTTCTCCTTTCCACAGTCAACTGATGCTTAGTGGGATGTAAGGGCACTATTTTCTCCCTTCTCTCCCCCCTCCACCCCTCTACCCCTCACCCCCCTCCTTTTTTTACCCTACCCTTTGCTTTTCTTGCTTTTTCTCCCCCCCTCCCTCCCTCCCCTCTCCTCCTTTCTCCCTTTTCTTTATCGCTAACTTGTGAATGGCAGCCAATCAGGGGCAGAGTCGCCTCAGCTTCAGCCTCGGTGACATCCACCGCCAGAAGTGATGCACTGCTAGAGAAAGAGAGAGGAGGGGATAGAGAGGGAGGAGGGGGAGGAGGGGGAGGAGGACAGGGGGGAGGGAGAGACAGAGAAAGAGAGAGGCACAGAGAGAGAGAGAGAGAGAGAGAGATGATAGAAAGAAAGTGTAGAGGAGGAAAGGGAGAGAAGCCAGGGAGCGGGGAGGAGAAACGGAGCGAGGGAGGGCAGAGAGAAAGAGAGAGGCACAGAGCAAAGGGAGGCAGGCAGGAGACTCTCTTTCTCTCTTCTCTCTCGCTCACATATACACGCACACACTCTCTCACAGACACACACACACACCACCACACACTCTCTCATACACACACACTCACACACACACTCCCATACACATTCGCACCAGCTGTGCTGTTGTCAGTCTTGGAATGTAAGCACTGCCGTGAGGAGTCAGATTCTCCACCGCTAAGCACCGCTGAGGAGCAGGAGCACCGTCACCGCGCTCTCAGTGACACAGATGGATGCTAAGCTGTGAAAATCAAAAAGGTAAGGGCTTTTTCTGATTAATGTTTTAAGGATATATTTATATTTTGTCTGCCTTCAGACTCTGGAGGTGGTGGTGGGGGGGAGATGATCTGCTCCTCGCACTGTGACAAAGCCAGACTAATGCAGCAGTGTGGATATCTCACCAAAAAAAGTGCTGTAACTTCAAAGAGATTGATTACAGCCAAATCGATTGAACTAGGAAATGATTGAATTTGCTGTTGAGCACTCTAATTTGGATGTGTCGTCATGATTTATTTATGCACGGGGTGTGCTGGAAAATGCAATGAGTGAAACTGTGAGTGGTGGTGCAAGAGGAGATTTTTTTTCAATAATCAGTTTTGTTTGTTTGTTTTTTGTGTTTTTTTCTAATTTAAACTTTTAGCAAATTAAAAAAAAGAAAAGAAAAATAAATCAGTTTTCTACTTGACATTTAATTTCTGTGTTCTCATAGTCAGCCAGTGACACCTGTCAATCAGTGGACGACACGGTGTACATAACCTCAGAGTGGGCATCGATATTCAGGGTCACACTGTGAGACCAACATTAACTTTGTCACCCAATCCAAAGTGTTTCATCCAACTCAGTGCGATTTCCATACTGTGCACCAGCGGATGCACATTCAGCTTTTGTGCATGTACATGTATAACTGCATGTGCATATGTGCAATAAATATACGAATGTCTGTAATTGTGTTTGCGTCTGCATTTGTTGGTGCACCTGTTCAAGTGTCCAAGCCAAGCTCTCTGCTTCCCTGTGAGAGTGTGTGTGTGTGTGTCTGTGTGTGTGTGTTTGTGGACTTATTTGTCTGTCTGCTGAGATGCAGTTGGGGCAAATCATACTTGTGATGTGCTCTTGGAAGATTTGATGGAGAGGCACTGTACCATTCATATCTCTAAAAAGCGCATGGAGGTGTTTATCGCAGCGTTCGAGGCGGCGCGACGAAAGCAGCCAACAGTGTTGCCAAGTATGTACATGTGCATATCCTCCACAGCACAAACTTAATCCACCCTCACTCTTTTTTTTTTCACTCTTTCTAACCGCCTCTGTGTGTGCTGCCTCTCTCTCTCACACACACACACACACACACACACACTGACAGCTTTACAGTCACCAGAGCCGTATTTCTGCGGGTATAGAAGTGTGCACCAGGTCACCCATGTAATGCCGTTATTGTTTAGTGCAAATTAGCCACTAACACGCTCCCTGAATTACTGTCAGATACGGAGTGACCTTTCAGTGTTGAAATGAAGAGGTGGGAATCTGTTCTCCCACACATGCACAGAGGCTCTCAGCAGCATCCACACAGCTGGTTTAGGATTAACTGTATAGTAATTGAGAATATACGAAGACAGACGTTTATTTTCTAGGAGAAATAAAGGATTTTATACAGAATTTTTGTCAGCTTTGATTAAAATCTGACATTTTATTTTGTTAATTGTTCTCTATTCGATCCTGCAGCATCTTTTGCCGGTGTATATTCTCATGGTTTGGCTAAGCTAGCTCCAACTGACTCTCCTCCACATAGCTGTTTCATCTTTTACAAGAGAGATGTCTCATAATTTATTACCTTGTTGAAATACATAAACCTTTTTTTTTTTAAAGAAGGTTTTCCCCGATACAATAAATGTATTTGTTTTTAACGCTCGAGTGAATATTATGGTATATTTTCCACTGCGAACATGCCCTTTTCAAGAAATAAGGCCCTCCCCTCCCTTTTTGGAGTAGCTTTTCAACAAGGAAGTGTGCACTGTATCACAAAATTGCTTAGAGGATTTCAAACCATGAGTAAAGCTTGCTGAGGTTTGCCAGAGACTGCAGCCGGCTGAGGCAGGCTTGGAAAGGTCTAGGGCTCCACCAAGTGGACGCTCGCACAGGTGCTGCATCTTGGTGCATCGACGCCCCTCATGCTGCTAGATTTACACTCACTCTGCCGGTCTGTCGATACCGGCGAGCGATCACCGAAGCCACTCAAAGTGCCAGTCACATAACACTTGTGTCTTGCAAGTCACATGTGTGATGAGTCTTTCTCGGCTTACAGAAACACTGCGGGGGGTTTTTTCGGTCGTGAATCATGTTATTGGATGAACAGTGTGGGTACAAATGATCCACAAGACCAATCATGACACCGGCTTTATGACCTTGTAACCTGCCATCACCCTCCCTCCATCTTTGTCCTCCTCTCTTCACATTTATGTCCCTCTGTCTGTGTTTGGTCGTAGTTCTCATATAATGTAGTCACTTGTTGAGTTTCTTAGAAGCACAGCATAGGACTTTAATAGAAATGGCGTTTGAATGTTAACAGTTTTCAATCTGATTAATATTTATGTGGTAAGTCGGAGGCTTAAGATGGCAGAAGCTTAATCATGCCGTCCTACCTTTCTGTAACTCTGCGTTTGTGTGTGAATGCGTGTTTTTATGCCTATGTGATGTTTGATATGCTTGGTTCTGGAGGTGTGTGATTCTACGATAACGCTCAGCAAAAGCGGAAGAGGTTAGTCGTTTAGGATTTAAAATCAAAAAATCAAAAATCAAAATAACACTTCAGGGAGTCCGTGATTTATTTTGGCTTTGCAGGAAAATGGCAAAATGCATCATAATGAGGTGGTTTCTGGGAGACAGTGTTACCTTTACACCACACACAGAGTGATGTTTAATCATCTCTGCGCCAAAGATCGCAGCAACATACAGAGCAGATTGCCAATTTAGGTGTTTATAGTCTCCCATGTATAGAGGATTATCAATTTATTATGCATGCAAGACCTCTTGAAAAGGTTCAGCAGCCAGACTCCTGCTGCACATTGCACTTATAATTATTATCCCACTAAAGTCAGAGAAGTCATAAAAGTGCTTAGTTGCAGAGTTCAGTTTGATGTTTTTCAGGGAAGCCGGCCTGTTCACATTTTTTTCGGGATGCATGTGCATACAAATTTATACAGACTAATGTGCGAGGCTGTGCTTTTCCAGGAAGCATATCCTGATGAACAGCTAGTTTTATATCTGATCAAAGATATTCTTATTCAGCAAAACAAGAATGTATAATTTTTCAGATAACAGAAATGGAGCACGCAGCCGAAGCTCCTGCCAGAATTTGTCTCAGCCAAGATTAAGAATAACAACCCAAGACAACACTTTAAAAGCATATTTTACAGTTTGGTCCTCTTCACAACTCTGGTTTTAATGCCAAGCCATATAAGCTGCCTACAACTTAATCTAATCATAAACAACTTTATTTTTAATGAACCCCACTAATAGGCTGAATAAGTTGAGATAATTCAGCTTGAGTCTATAGGATCTGGCGTGTATTCAGCGTGCTCTCTCATCCTTTAATGGAGTGTTTGGAAGAATTCTGAAAAGACACACTGGCCTAATACTTAATAGGCACGCCACATCAAAGATTAATATCCAGAATGCTATTAAAACTCAAGGACAGGCTGGGATGATAATTAGAAAATGCAATCACAAGCATCAGACTAGATTAATTGCAAGACGGCGTTTCCTGATTTTCGGGAATGCGCGTGTCACACTCATGCCACACTATGAGGAGGATGCACAAGAAAACAACATGAAAAAATGTAAAAAAATGGAGCCCTGATCAGCAAATTACAACATCATTCTCCTCTAATTCAACACTCTCTTCCGCCAAATGAAGATCACAGCACTTTAAGGTGAAAAAAAACACTCTGTTAATATTTAAATTTACATTATTTGCTTCATTGTGTTCATGAATTCTTTACATCTTTAGTTCAGCTCTCTGTTTAAAACCCAAATAACAATGTTCATCTGGAGCAAACTTTTCCCAACTCAGCCCCAGAGTATTCTGAAAGAGATGTTATTTAGATATTATTGCTGATTAAACAGATTCAGTGCAGTTAAACTGTCTGCACAATGAACGACGGTTTAACACCGAGACCTCGTCGGTTCACTTATTTCCTTTTCTCTTCTTTCATTCATTTATATTCCCTACCTCACTGTCTTCAGTGGAACCATAATACTAATTTGTTCGTAGTAAATGCCTCCACTGACATTACAGTCCTTATTTAAAACCTCTGAACAAAAGCAAAAGAATTGCTAAGCTAGACTGTGCCTTTCCCTGAGGTACACAGTGAATGCTTGTCAGGATAACTCTGGTATTCTCGCCTTTATAAGGGAAACCTACTAAATGGGCTCTATTAGAAAAGGGGCTAGATTTATTAGGATTAACTTCCAAAAGTCCATAAATTATGCATGCACGCCCAAATTACCTATCAGAACGAGAGCTGGTGGGGGCACAGCCTGAGTGAGGTATTGAAAAGAAGACTAGCAGTAACACAGAATGCCTTATCACGGCCTGTGCTGCATCCCAAAGAGTGACAGACAGACAGACAGACAGACAACTGCAGATAATGCTGGTGGTTTCAGCAATTCATTACATGTCACATCATAACATCTTGGGGGGAAATTACAATCTAAATCTGTCTCTTAAACTTTAAGAAGAAAATGTGTTCTTGGGGGGGGGTGATGGAGATGAAGAAGACGCATTTATCTTCAGCAAGGCAATTCAGCTCTGCAAATGGCTGTGCAGGTTTGCTCTGCAGCATTGCAGTGTGTGCTGGATGAGAGTGAGGAAGGACGTGAAAAAAAGAAAAGAAAAGAAGAGAAAAACAACAAAAGTTTGAGCAAAGTGTTTCTCAGTCGTGCCTTTCGTTCACGTCAGAAGCTCCCGTGGATGCTCTCATTATGCTGTTGGAACATGCTCACGGGCTGCAAAGCGGTGTTTGCGAATCATCAGTGATAGGACTTCTGGTTAGTGAAGTGCAGCTCACTCCTTTTCTACTCAAACAGAGGAGAAGAGGGAGACGTGGAAACTGCAGTGATTAAAATTTATTTGAATTTCAGCTTTCATCAACATGCAGTGTGAGTCTTGGTGATGCATTTGCATTGTGCTAACTCTTTCTTACTTCCTTACTTCTTTAGCACAGTGTTTTTTTGCATAGTTCCTTATTAGATTATTTACTTTTTAACAAAATATATCACTTTATACATAGTGTAATATAATTTTAGCAGTGCTGATGGTTTTATTTGCTCACACGGTGCCCACAGAGTGAATTGCTCCTTGCTGATGGCATCATTAGCTGCTGCTGTGGTGAAGCACAAAATGAAGGTCTATAAAAAATGTCGCCTTGTTGTCGTCTGCATGCTGCCTCAGTGGTTCTCGTACTCTGCCAGGATTTTGAGCCCATTGTTAAACTGATGTATAAAAAAAAAATGAACTGAATGTGCTTCCTGACTTAAGTTTCCTCTTTTCGCAGGGATCTGAAGGACATCAAAGAGAGGAATACAATGTCTGTTCTGATGACACTGCCTTCCAGTGTTTATCCTATCAGAAGCTTATTACCATAATTCAGAAGTCATCCAGGACGTTTCCCAGCTGATTGGATACCATGATAACCAATCAGGTTCTGCTCCTCCTAATGCTCTCCATTCTGTGGCCCAGTACTGCCCTGCCTTTCATGCCTGGGAATATTGGGAATCTGTTTGGGACGCCAGACAGCGATGGGAGAATCCTTCAGCGGTCCAAACGTGGATGGATGTGGAATCAATTCTTTCTGCTCGAGGAATACACAGGAAATGACCATCAATATGTTGGCAAGGTAACATGTCCGAACGCATTGTCTGCCGACTAATTATAGGAGGTTCAGCTTGTTGGAGTGGTGTTTGATGTAACTGGCTGGAGACAAATGGGCTGCCAGGAGTCTGGCTGTTTCAGACACAGTTAACTGGAGATATCAGTTATACAGCACGAGCACATGAGACACTTTTTTACCTTTTGAACACTATTTTTGTTTTTTTTAATCACATTGTTTGTTCACTGAAAAACACACTATTATAGCCAAAAATCAAAGTTCATTTCTCCCCCTGCAGATGCCATCAATTTAATGAGAATATCTCACTGTTAACCAAAAATAATACTGCAGCCTTTTTTCTTTTTTTTTTCATTATGAAGTCATTTTTGACAGACAAGCTTAATAATCACTGTTCAAATCGGACGATAATACATGTTATTACATGAGTCACGAGGCAACTGAGCTGTCAGCACGACCGATTCAACCTGGGCAATGAAAGAGACAGACTTCAACTCGCTTGATTCCAAAATGACTCCATGAGGAGGTGCTCGGTCACTGTGACACGGCGCCGACAAACAAAAAACTGCAGAATAATGAGCAGACAGCGACACCTACTGCCAAGAAGTAGAAATCAATCTGACACTCCACACACTCATGCAAACTGCTCACGGCTACGATGATTTAAAAGGGCCAAACATCTATTCAAATGCATTCATAGAAGCTCTTTATTCTGCATATTAATTTCAATTATACCAACGAAAATAGAAAAACACAAGTGCACGTTTCATAACTGATACCAGCTCAAGGCTCAAGGACGTGCAGCCATCTCAGGTGTCAGAAAAATGGTTTGAGTCCAAATTTTAAAAAAGTACAGCTCTTGCTAGTCACTTTCCCCCCTCCAAGAAAAAATAAATCACACACATATAAAAAAAGGAGTGTTTTGGAACAATGACGCTCCTCCCCACCCACCCAGATCAGAGAGGTTCTTGTCAGCTCACCCGTGCTCGCACAATAAAGACAGGTGTGATAGGGAACGCTACAGTTATCAACTCAAGGGAGGGAAATGAGGTGACTGTCGACAGCCAATTTTCTCAGAGGAAGCTGGCTTTCATCACACATCTCATTCTCCGGAGTAAACAAGTGTCTTGTGCAAGGTTGAGTAGAGGGATATGACAACTTCTTTTTGCAGAAACCATCATCCTGATGTGGCGAAGAGAGAGAAACGGCAAAAAAAAAAAAAAAAAATGGAATAGGGAGGAGAAGGACGAGGAAGAAGAAAACATATCAATCAAGAAGGTCAATGAAATCCACCTTGTTGTGTTATGTGATGGAGCAGCGGAGCTCTGAATGCGAGCTATAAATGGGGCCATCCCTTGATATATGTCACTGACTGGTTCGTTGTGTCTCCCAAACTCTTTGATCCTCTGTGGCTCTAAACTTCTGCGGCACGACAGCATCATATTCACCAGCTCCCCCCCCCTCAACACCCCTGCTCGCTGTGTCCAATATCATTCACTACCAAAAAAAAAGTGTCAGAAAAACACGAGGCTGCAATAAATTACTGAGAGGGGGTGAAAAAAAAAATAGGGCAGCCACATGCTGCCACTCTGCTTTACAGCAGAGCAGCGACAATCCATATCACTAATTCAATCACTACAACTTAGGAGTTTGAGACGGAGCGACAGACTGTGATTAGGACGGATAAAGATACAGAGAGCAGCAGAGGGGCAGATGAAACGCCGGATGGATAGAGAGCCAGTTTTATGATGTACAGTCGTGAAAATATACATTCAGATCTATTGAGCACTTAATCTGTCAATATATTGATGATCTTTTCATTGTGTGAGTCTCTTTTTTTAGCCATAATGAAAAGCATTTTTTGGGTCCAACCTTTTCAGTAATTGGAATATTGTGAGGTTTGAGACTATAATGCAGGCAAAACAGGCAAATTCAAGGTAATCTATCATATTTTTATTATTATTATTTTATCAGCTAATATTTCACTCAAAAATAGAAATGTAAATATGTGTATCATATGAGTCATGAACTGAATTATTGGTTATTTTATGTTCTTCTAAGGATGTAGTTGATTGATGGATGGATAGATAAATTAATAACAGCAGCTCTAACGTCTGTTTTCTAAGAGCTTCGTCATGAAGCAGATATTTACTAAACTGATAACTGATCAACCATTTAAATCAGTTTTTGAGCAAAAAAGAACAAAGTTTATCTGTTTTAGGTTTTCGAGATATGTTCTTTGTACACAAGGACACAAGGGTCGAAAGAGATGAGGATTAATTTATATAAATAAAGAAGTGAAACAAGGGTTTGGAGAGACAGATACACTGATAAGAAGACAGACAGAATAACAGATACTAAGAGAGAGACAGAACAATAGAAAGAGGTATAGAAAGGCAGATGTACAGATAAAAGAGTGAGATATAAATATGGACGAACAAATAAAGAGAGAGAGAGAGAGGGAGAAACGGAGAACAGGGACGAAATGCACAAAGCACATTTATGACCAGCACAAAGCCATCAACGCTCTGATGGTCTTTCTTATAAACATCATTTAATGGCCTTTGCAGTGCACTGTGGTAGACCCTGTTTACTTCACATTCAATCAAACCTCTCCAATCAGCCCACACACACTCACTGACTGTCACTTGTGGTTGATTCTTGATTACGGCAATCAAATTTGATGTAAAGAACAGTCACACTCTTATAGCTCGCTCCTTAAATGAAAAGGAAGCAGCAAATTATCGCCACCGCTGCAGCTCACCACTGCTGTTGCACTATATAATAAATGCAGCATGTATTGCCTATCAGTGTATTCAAAAGACCTGCTGCTTTGAAGGTAACACACTGTGCGGTGTTGACTGATACCTCACGCAATGATAAGAAAAAAAAAAATAACAGCATCAGGAAAAGTGAGGTTTGAGCGCTTAATAAGAAGCACTTCTCACCATTGTGAAGACACCATACAGCAGCTATGCATGTGTCAAGCGCAAAAACCCCTCAAATCTCATTTTAACTGACTTTCACGGGGCCATTAATGAGTGTGAGCACTCACTGTGTGCAGCTGTGGGTGCCCTACTTCTTAAGCAGGGCTGTGAAGTGTGAATACTCGCAATGCTGAGCAATATGACCGAAAAAAAAAAACTTTGGATTCTGGAGCATTTTGAGTGTCGTGTTTGAAGTGAACAAAATCCTATTAAATTCCGGGCACATTGTATTGTCTTGTAAAGAAAAAATGTTCCACCCTAAATTTGAATATTCAAGGTAGCACACTTTGTTGTGCTAATATTTCGCCAATAAGTATGCCTGAGATTTCGCAAGACCTTGCTCGATACATTTTTTGCATAAATTTTCCAGAACTGGTATTGAGCTTTAAATAATACAAAGCATACAGGAGATACTGCAAGCTGTAACTTTCACCTGCATAATATACATTATAGTACAGCGTTCCAGTGGTAAAGATTTTTTTTTTTTGCCTATGTCTTAAAAGACAGAGGCAGAGAGAGGGAGGGAGAGTAATTATTCTGTATCCGTTCTGCGCTCTATTTTGCTATCTCCTCTTTGCAGCACAGAGCAATGCTTACCAGAGACCTGACAAGAATTGCCAATGATTTTGCTGCTTTACAGACAATTCCTCAGTGTTTGTGCAAGGCGATTTAACTCATCAAGGCTCTCTTCTGTGCCTCTGTTGTATAAGGCCTTGAAAAGGCTGTGTTTGTGCTGCAAGGCCTTGGAAGGAGAGCCACTAAATCCCTGCAAATATAGTGTGGTAGTGCTAACATTTGATTTAGTTAAGGCTGTGTGAAAACACTTTGTGCAGCACTTTGTCAAGAGTATCAATGCAATTTTTTTTTTTTGCTAGCTGTACTAGATGTAATAGGTTTACTCCACACGTTAGATGCAGAGTTGAGTACAGTGCAACGTATAAGAAGTCACCTCTAGTGTGTGTCAATGAAAATATTTTAGCACACATATCCAAACTTCTTCAAGTCTTTGCACTGTGTATATTAAATATGCACCGTGTCTATGAGTCATCTCTGCAGAAATCAAACCTTACACTCCACTGTTGCTCGGTTCATGGCTAATTTAGATGCACAGAAGCATTTTTTTTTTTTTTTTAAGATGATGTGCTATCTCATAATGACTCTGTACAACATTGCCTACCTCTGCAAAAGCCCTCATTATTTGCACTACCACTCAGTGAGAAATCTATACGACCATGGGGAAAAGATCTGCTTACCCATATGATTAGTAAGCTGACATGTGCAGACATCCAATAATAAGCGAAAATGCATAAAGTTAAGGCCTGCGAGCTCCCACGTCGATTCAGGGAAATAATGTAAAATGCATTTCTAGCTGCTTCTGTAAAGACTATAAAATTTCTATAATGCTGTAGACAGCTTGGCTGCAAAGGGTACGGGCTCCTTTGATGGCTCGCTGTTTGTTGCTTGTGCTTCTAAGCTTCCATTTTTTACAGGATTAACAGCCGAGACTGGAAATACAAATCAGATCAAAAGCCCCAAGAACACATAACCAAAGATTTTATTACTTTATTTATTTATTCCCTTTTTTTTTTAAATGCAAGTCCTGTGGTCCGACACAATCTGAAATTGCATTGACCTAATTATCACACTGGATGCATAGAAATGTGTTTGGTGGATAAAAGTGCTGAATTTAATCAAATGTGTTCTTTTCATGTTGCACAGCGGCTCAGCATCGAAAGTCCTTATGTTTCCTAAATCAAATATACCATTACATGGATGATGGATTTCAAAGAAGTGTAAAGGTGACTGTGGCACAACAACACAGATATGAGGTCCATTTGTATGCAAAAAAAATCCAACAAACACCTTTCCTGCTTCCCCAGAATCAGCCATTCATGTCACATTCAGAACATGACATAAATCCTTGGTTCACTGATCTACAGCTCAGGGGAATTTATTTTCATAAGTAATTAACAGATTGTCCAAAAACATGAGAGAAAAACTCAAGCTATGTAAAAAAATCCTCCTGGATAAACTTGGAGAAATGGGGGGTTCATCTGCATATAAATATTTTCAAACACCAGCCCAAATACTATGAATATTGTTCATTTAAACTTGACAGCATCTTGTTTTCACACGCGTTCCCCTCCTCTTTTTTTCTTTTTAATTCTGCCTGAGAACAGCCGGAGCTCCGGCAATACATTTCTGATTTCCTTTCAAAGTTTGTACTGTTGACATCACTCTTCCAACTGCAGTAAAAATAATTAGTTTCCTCACAGCATGCAAGCATTAATATTAATAAGTTACTGACGTACATTCTGTGTCCCTAACTACATGTCATTGAAAATGTGATACCATGAGATAGTGCTCTAAATATATCTGCTGACAGATCCAGTACAGTAATGAGCTAGAATCAAGTGTCTGTGACAGCTTGCCACCATTACTCCTCCATGACGCTTAGAGCTGCTTAAAGGTGATGGATAGGTCAGAGGTGACTAATTTTAGCAATTGTTGCTGTAGGTCAGGTTTTCATCATTTTTCAGAGGCGCAATTTGGAAGAAAAATGTAAGACTAATTTGATCTGAACTAATGGAGGTTGTCACACATGGCATCGTGGGTGGCGAGGCGAAGTTCTGCTCCGAGACTCAAATGTAGAGATTCCTCTGCAGATTTACACCATTATTTCAGTGTTTATAATGGTTATTATAAATCAAAGCTTTGGCGTAAATGTGGCTAATGTCATTTTGGCCAAACAGCGGTGTGACCTCTTAGAAATCAAAGGTCAAGAAAAAAAATCAGGGCTGGACAATATGAGCAACATTAAGGTTAATTTAGCTTTTTAAACGTTGGCTTGGCAGCTAACAACATTATCTTTAGCATAACTAGCTTCAGATCATGTAAAAGCATAATTACGTACTCACTGGCTCTTGTGCACTGCCACCTACTGGACCGGAGGAATTAAAACAATAAAATGCACATAAAATATCCAAAAAAAAGTTACAATAATCATCAGGTCTTAGTGATTAATTTGATTTAGAAAGACAGAGTGCCCATGGTTTGGATTGTACTCAGTGTGCCAGTTTCTAAGGACCTCATGCAGCTACTGTTCATTTACTGCATGTTCAGTAGCTGAAACTGGAAATGTGAAACACCAAACCCTCTCTGTCTGTGAACGTACACAGGTTTGGTACTTTCTTTACTTTAGACGACAAGCCAGTTATATTCATTTTATTGTCATATCCCCAGACCCCCCCAAAACACACACACACACACAGGGAAAAAAAACAGCAGAAAGAGCTGAATTGGTCAAGCTAAGAGGCTTAGGAGGACTGAGGAACTTAAAAGTTCACAAATGTTACCTGATCCAAAATTGGGAGAGGAAAAGAGAAAGAATTGGCAACCAGGGCATAAAACTAAAAGTGGAAACCTGTGGAGAAAGCACATTTCTCTCAGTAATGCCTACAGACAAAAGACCTTTGGGAATAATCCTAAATTGGGACCCATGGCTGGATATTTATATTTTATTTTCTGTTTATGCACAGTGTTCGAATTTTTTTCAGCAACAGTCAAAACCAGCACCTCGAATTGCAAACAAACTTTGTGTGACTAAAAAGAGAGTGAAGGATTTTTTTTTTTATCATGTGAAGAGGTGCTCAAGGGCAATGATAAGGGACCGTAAACATTCAGAATAACTTTTCTTTCTGTCTTTCTTGTTTTTCAGTAGAATTGAACAACTGTAATGTTGCCAGTGGTTGCACAAAGTGGCAAGACTGCGCTTTCTTGTCAAGCCCCAAGCACATGACAAAAGACTGTGCAATGCTTCTAATTAAACCCCCATACAATACAACTATTTGTACCGACTCTACATGTATAAAATATGCCTCTTTCATTTTCAGCTTCACTCCAACATGGACAAAGGCGACGGCAACGTGAGGTACGTTCTGACCGGAGACGGGGCGGGCACCCTGTTCCTGATTGATGAGAAGTCCGGGGATATTCACGCCACCAAGAGGCTGGACAGGGAAGAGAAAGCTATGTACACACTCAATGCAAAGGTGTTGGACAGGAACACCAACGCAGAGCTGGAGCCTGACACTGAATTTAATATAAAAATTCACGACATCAACGACAACGCGCCAAAGTTTGCACGGGAGATCTACTTCGCCAGTGTCCCAGAAATGTCTGAAGTTGGTAAGTTGTGATCACTTTGACTATTACGCTGGATTTATTCATTGATTTATTATTCAGTCAACATACTGTATTTATTAAGAAACTGATAGAATTGTCTAATAAATGTATTCAACGCTTAACCATGTTGTTTATCAGTCAGCTGGACCTTTTGTGATGCCATACTCAGTTCTTCAATGCTTATTATTGTTTGTGATTGTTATTCGTTTGGTCATGCTCATTAGGCATTCATAACAAGTAATGCCATTTGCCATTTTTTAATAGGCAGTAGAAATATTGAAAGTTTAGATTGTCACAGTCTTTCCAATTAAAGATCTGCTTCATTGCACTCCACTTCATTCCATTCAAGTAATATAAATAATCCAATTGGCATGAATATAAACAAAGCCTATAAAAAAAAATAATAATAATAATGCATGCATTTTGAAATCAATCCCCAATTATGCAACCGCAAATTAATACATGGGGGCAATCAAGGGTAAATCAAAACCCAATTGTCTATTGGTGACAAACAACAATGGCCTCTTTGGAATTCATTATGCTCCGCTCCCAGATTTCTCAGTTGCATGGATACTAGCACAAGGTGGGTCGGGGTCACCACTCCTCCCTGTCTCCGGACTAATAAACTGCCCTATATGTTCATACCGAACACACTGGTTAATCAAGCCAGCCAGCCATGAAAAAAAAAATCAGCGGCTCCCTTTTAAGCTATCAGTGCTGAGACTAAGTGGGACAGATGTTCAAGGGTTCATTAGTATGCACGGAGACAGACAGACCCAAACAGGACACGGCAGAGGTCTCCTGAATGCCAAGGACAGTATTTGCAATGTGGCAGTATTGAGAAGCCGGGGTAGATTATGCAGGACTTAACACGGCGGTGACTCGATGACACGGTATCCAGGAGCATTTGAGCTCTGCCTAAGCTTCGATACATATTCATTTGACTTTTTCTCTTATTTGTTTAGCACACAAATGACTATTAAAAATGACATTCAGACACCAACCGACACCAAAGCCGAGGCTTGTGTATAATGTGTGCACAAGGTCACTGTGCTTAGATTTTTAGTGATGTGATATGTGATAAATAAAAAAACAAAGGCTGAGCAATACAGAGAAAATAAAATATCAAAATGTTTAAGACAAAATGCCTCAATATTGATATTGTGACAATATGTAGGTGACATCTGTTAGAACTTAAATAACACTTTGAATACAGGTTGTCTGATCTGATCTCATGTAAAAAGTGACATTTATTAGCATATTTATACAAACACAGTGTCCATGAGTGCAGTTATTGTGTAGCAGCTTCTCAATAAAAGCTTGTCAGAGCTTCTTATGTCACCTCAACTCAGCTCTGACGGTTAAAACACATCAGTAATGTGACTTTGCTGAACTAAAAACTGATTTATGTTAAATTATCCACACCTCATGGTTTCTTTTTTACTTTTTGTACTGGATTCTGCAAACATACTGTTGAATCTCACATAATATGTAACCTAAGGAGAGAAACATCTATATTTGAAGTTTTGTTGATATAGAAAATGCATGTGGGTTCATAAACTCGGACACGAAGGCTTAATCAAGGTAATGACTGTTGCTAAGGCCATTAGAGACTTAGTTACACTCTGCAAGTCTATTTCTTTGTCTCACATGCCAGCTGCAGCACCTACCTTTGTTGTGTTTTTTACAGGGAAGAAATTAGTGCTAATTATAGGTTACATATTGATTTCTGATTATTTATTTTTTTTAAAGCCAACTCATTCGTGTGTCTCCAGAGCCCTGTTGCTTAGGAAGAAAATCAGAGATTAGTCACCATGACTCATTGCATTACTGAGAAATACTGCAAGGTTTTACAGCAAATTCTGTCATTAAAACAAAATTGGTTACTTGATCATAACCTGACTTTATTTCTTCCGTTTAGCATAAAATTTGACTTTGTATATTCTGTTTGCAGGTACATCTGTTGCCACCATCACTGCCACTGATGCCGATGATCAAACATACGGGAACAGTGCCAAGCTCGTGTATAGCATCCTACAGGGACAACCGTATTTCTCTGTGGATTCAGAAAACGGTAAGTCAAACCCGGCAGAATCTCTTGGATGCAGTTAAATGGGAGTCTGCAAACAGATCTGTAACACGGCTCGGTTAAGTGTTTCCGAGAAAGAAAAAAGAAGAAAGAAAGACAGAAAAAGCAAGATGAGAATTTATCTGCTTATCGGATAAATACGCTGTAACACTGAAACATAAGGATCACACTTGTGAGATGACAAAACAAACTGAAATTTCATGACCTATAAAATGTGTTTATTGGTGACGGTTGTTTTTATTTGGCTGAAAAATGAAATATTTCCTTTCTTACTGAAAAAAAGAGAACTTGGAAAAGGTGGCATCAGCAGTTTCCAGTTGTTAGTTTGCAGGGCTGTCTTCTATTAGTTCGTAGAAATCACTGTTTCAGACTAACCTCAGAGTCATCTTAGCTAGCAACTCTGAAGACTTAAGCCTTGTGAAAGTGAGTTACAAAGGCATCTGGGTCAGCGTCCAATCAAAGGGCCCTCAGTTACCTAGACAAGGAAGCCAACTGCAGCACATTTAAGCAAAAGACCTATTATAATGCTAAATTTTGTTACGTGTTTTGTTTAGAAATAGGATGCATGCATTGATTTATAGATTTAATTGTAACATGTTTCAAGATCAGATGATTTAATCTTTTGCAGTATTAAGTAGCCTCCAATGGAGTCCATCCAATGGCCATATTTTGGGTTAAATTGGTTTATGGTTTATTTAGGATTAGCGAATTAAATTAGAAACAAAAGTAAATTGTGTGATATTGTAGCATAAATAATGTTTGTGTGAATTTTTGAGCCTGTAAAAAATGTTGCCAAGGTGTTGATGAAGCAAAAGATGGATTTCTCCTTCTGTTTATTAAGAAATAATGGTTAAAATTAGAGTTTTAGTGAATTTCTACATTTGACCCCTTTTTAATTAAAATGTTTTGCTGATAAGATGTTCTTGCCAATGTGGCAGAAATTTTTGTGGTTAAAATATTTAGGTGCAAAAAATAAATCATCACTCAACTCCAAGTTCACTAATAGCATCACCAACAATTGGGAAACATTAGAAATAGAAAAAGATAACTAAGAAATTTCTAAACAGCGGATACAAACGGAGAGGTTTCACCTGCAGTCGAAAAGTATTGACTTTAGTGTTTAAAGACCAGTGATCACGCCCTGAAGACCATTAGCCCACCAACTGTCAGAAACGAAGCCTTCCAGTCAGATAATCAGTCTACCAGCCTGTCAATCAGCCAGCATGTCTGTAATCCAGTCATCCAGCCAGATGAATAATCAAGATGCCAGCCCTGGAGATACCTACTTAAATGGCTCTGCAGGCTTACACAAACAGCTCCAGACCTCCCTCCTTCTGACCAATCAGCTGTTCCTCTGTCAGTCAGATGTTCTGTGAGGAGAGGAGCCCAAACGAAAGGCGTTAAGACCCCGAGAATGAAATTATGAACTAACTGAACACAAGAGATGCTGAAGGCGCTAAGTTTAACAAATTGATAGATGAATAAGTACAAATAGTGCTGGAGAACAATATTTTTCCACCTTTGTGTAAATGTGAGGTTAAGTTAAATGATAACAAACACTGGAAATATATTGCATCAGACTTTTCTGTTTGTTGTGGGTTGAGTTTTCACACTCCTGCATATAATGTGCAGTGATGATGGTGATGCTCAGACTGTTACTGTCCATAAATCTAAATTTCTGACACTGAAAAGACAGAAAAAAACAAAAAAAACTCCAGGAAACATCAGGCTATGCATCAAATACACCTTCTCTAAAATATAATTGACCAGCCAATATAATAGCATATAAATGTGAATCTAGAAATCATGGTGGAGCTGGAGATGAAAGTGATCCTAATCATCGTCCTTTCAGTGACACAGCATATAAGTTTTCCAAAACTACACTTTTCCTTTAAATTCATAATAGGAATGTTATTTTTCAGGCACAATAAAGACGGCTCTGCCTGGCATGGACAGAGAAGTCAAGGAAAACTACCAGGTTGTGATCCAGGCTAAAGACATGGCGGGACAGATGGGCGGGCTTTCAGGAACCACGACGGTCAGCATCACCCTCTCCGACGTCAACGACAGTCCGCCGCGCTTTGCTAACCGTAAGAGGCCATTTTTCTCCAATGCTGATTGGATATAGTGGACTTTTTAACATGAATGAACCATCACACAAACTAACTTTGTTTCATTCACCGTCCTGCTCAGATTCCTTTCGTGTGACTGCTGTGGAGTCCACAGAGATCGGCGGCGCCATCGGCCGCGTTAAGGCTGATGATCCAGATGTTGGGCGTAACGCCGAGATGGAATACAGCATCGTCGGCGGTCACGACATCTTCAACATCATTACTGACCAAACCACCCAAGAGGGAGTCATAATAATCAAAAAGGTAGCTTTGCTTTTACTTTGAAGCACTTTACGGACTCAAACTTTACAGTCTGAAACCAGCATCAGACACGGTTACTGTTAGCAATATGTGGCTGTTAGCTGATTGATCATGGCTGTGCAAACAGAGGAAACATTTCTTGTATTGTTCTTGTGACAAGTGACATGTTTTCACTCAGCTGCTAACAGCCTCCAGAGTTTCTTTAAATAGAACCGTATTCAACTTATACATTAAGTAAAACTTGAAAGACAACTTTTTACACCTACATGGAAAAAAAAGACATAAATCGAGACGAGCATCCAGTGCGAGATTGAAATTTTGATTGCTATCAGTAATTTTTTTTTTTATCATAGTCTAACGCTAAACCTTTAAGAGGTTCTCTTTACTCCTCAAGTGTTGGCATGTGTTTTAATGAATTTAATAGATAAAAATTTGAGCCGTCTTTTAATCATGCCTTAATGTGTACGTTGAACTTCAATGGAAAGACAGAATAATAGGCTACAGTTTCAGATTAGAAGCAGCCCCCCTGATAACATTTATTCATGTAAGAAAGACAAATGACAGAATTTATTTTTGAACCGGAGCGTCGAATCAGATACCCCATGCCTGTGAAATGAATAATATAAAGCAGTCTTTTTGCTGGAATCCTTTTTAGTGTTCCCCTAGGATCTCATAGATAAGTATTCCTCACTTGGATTTGTAACTTAGAAATTAGAGTATGAATAAGATAAAGGCAGACGAATGAAATGCGATGAATCGCCTATCAGAATCCTGGAGGCAAGCTGCTGTTTTTTTTTTTTTTATATAGAGAAGTCTACAGCTTGACTTCTAATGCTCTTTCATCTTCAGGCACTGGATTACGAAAGTAAGAAGGACTACGAGTTCAGAGTGGAGGTGAAAAACACCTACTTAGATGCAAGGTTCATCCACGGTTTGCAATTCAAAGACTACGCCACCGTCAAGGTAACAATAGAGGACGTGGACGAGCCTCCCGTCTTCACGAGGAACCCTTACATCATCGAGGTGCATGAGGACACGGCTGCTGGCAGCTTTGTCGGCGTGGTGTCGGCCAGGGACCCTGATGCTGACAACAAGGCAGTCAAGTATGCCGCAACATACACACACACAAACACACACACGAACACACACAGCAAGAAGTGTGTCAACCTAAAACAGAGCCGAACCTTTCCACAGTAAATCTTTTCCACTTGGGAATGAAGTACTCACAATTAAATAACTTAGAAATAAGTCAATGACCTGTTAAGTAAAGATTTCCTCAACAGCTGAAACGGGTGCGATGCTTCATTATGCTAATTGGATTGTTTCAAAACTCATTGTTTCAGCTTTAATTCCACTAGTACAAAAATCAATGAGAAAACAAGCGGCACATGATAGAAATGCAAAAGTCTCCTCTTATCAGTTTTTTTTTTTTAAGCAAGAGTATGGAAATGTGCCCACTTGGCTAAATCTAATCCATCAGCGTAGCCATGTGTCAGCGTGGAGTTGGGGGGGGAGAAGAGGGATATTATTCATGGTTTCTTCTCTCCTGGTCATTTCCCCGGTGGAAAGATGGCGACAGCCCCTGTGAAGTGAATACACTGTTTATTTCTCAGAATTATGTAAGCCCTCTGTGGCACGGCCCAAAGTCAAAGTGAAAGAGCCCTAATTTGCTGTATCGATTCGCACAGCTTAGTGCCGCCGTTCCACACATATGGCGCCTGCCTGTCGCTGACACAGAGATATGCCACTCTCGCTGCATGCCACATGGCGTCTTGTGTTGCATATTCAAATTTCCTCCAGAATATGAAAGTGGCTATAACAAATGGGCAGACACAGGCAAAGATGCATCATCTTTTGACAAAGGAGAGAACTGAATATATTTCCTCTTGGAAATGAGTGATATGCTGTGTAAAACACATTTTTTACGAAGTGGAGAAGCACTTCAGTATGTTTGTTCTTTGAAAACTGATCTGAACAAGAAGAGAGGGACATGACTGCACTCAATTTTGTGATCAATATTACAACATTTTGCATAAAAAATGTACTGTATGTGCTATATATTCAACTTTTAAGGGATGCACTTTTGATTTGTTATAAAAAATGACGCGTTTGTATGTTTTTTTTTCTTGCAGATACTCTATTGATCGGCACACAGATCTGGAGAGGCTGTTCAACATCGATTCTGTGAATGGAACCATCACAACACTGAAAGCTCTGGACAGAGAAAACTCCAAATGGCACAACATTTCTGTGGTGGCCACCGAATTAAGTACACGCTTGTACATTTTCCCAGAAATAATAAAATGTTAAAATTCCTTTACTGTTAGAATGACCTTTTTTTATTTTGAATTAACTTCCTTTTTTTAAATCTCTTTCTTCCAGATAACCCACGTCAGCCAACTCGAGTGCCTGTGTTCATCAAGGTGTTGGATGTCAATGACAACGCCCCCGAGTTTGCGATGTCCTACGACACGTTTGTCTGTGAGAACGTCAAAACGGGACAGGTGCTTACAGTCCTTTACATGAATTATTGAGTGGAGATGTTTTTGGATTTTAGTAAAAGGTTCAGTTTTAATGAGAAATGTGATTAAAAAAACCATAAATGTTGGTGCATCTGTGTTGAGGGACAGTCGGCGATGTGTTTTTATCATTTTAGTTCCGAGAGAGTTTAAATCTGTTAATTATCCAAACACTTCTCACTAATTGCAGATTAGTCTACTTCGTGTCTGATTGGCCTCAGTTTTTTTTCTAAATGAATGTGTTTTTTTTTAAAAAAAAACGATGAGCCTGCAAGATGCAGACTTGCCATGCGAGACAACAAGCCATGATGCAATAAATGTCTGTTTTAATGTGTAAAAAGAGGAAAAATGCTTTGCTTTGTATTGTGTTTTGTACAAATGTGTTCAGATTTCATCGCTCAGATGAATTACAGGCCTTCATGTTTTTTTGGGGGGTGGTTTCTTTGTCTTTTCATACTTTGTTCTGTTCTTCACAGCTGATTCAGACAATAAGTGCTGTCGACACGGACGAACCTCTTGTTGGACACAAGTTTGTCTTTAGTATAAGTGCCACAAACCCGAACTTCACGATTGTTGACAGAGAAGGTAAAATTTCTTTTTTACTCAAAGTAGATAATAGATGAATAAATGCTTTTCTGTATTAAAATAAAACTTAAAAGTTGTACGTATTAACATTTTAGCATGGGTGAGCTTGTTTCTACAGGACGAACAAACCCATATATGGTGAAAAGTGTAACTTGGAGCAAAACATATATAATATATTTGATGAGAAAAAGCATAAATGCCCACTGTATGGTTGAAGTCTTTGATTGATTTGTTGAAAAGCTTTTAATGTCTAGAGTTGTTTGGCAAATTTTTGATTTACAGACGAGCCATTGTGAAAGTCAGTGGCCAGACAGTCGTTCTACATCTGTTCTGCATTGTGTTATAGACACATTTCAGTCCCTTTGTCCCACAATCAAATATCTGCTAACAAAAAATAGTCATAAAAGTTACAATGTCTTTTCAACCAACCCTTCTTATGGGATAAAAAAAAAAAAAGCAGTTTTAGCTTAGCAAGTTTGCAGGAACAGTTTGAACAACTTTGAATGCTGGATCTGTATACGTTCTTTCTATTCAGTATATCCGCCTTTGTGTGCCTCCTCCTGCAGAAATTCCTTAGAAATGAATCCAAGTAAATATCTTCTAAAGCTCCTCTATTGCAATGTGATGCAGCAGACAAAAGGCTGCAGCAACTGACACTAGAAATTCCACTCTAAATTGACTTTTAACAACCAAACTTTGCACTTTAATTAGTTTTGCAAGAAACTGTGGCCATGCGTAACCCCTGTGCTTTTGTCCTTTTAGAATGACTACTACTATTTTTAATTAGGCTGGCTTTTAATTTATTTTAATACCTTGTTTTTGAGCAAATACCACAGGGTGGTAATAATATGCTTAGAGTTTGTTTTAATTACTGTTCAGACAACTTTAGCTGAGACACCAGTGGTTCTGAACAGCCCAGCAAACTTATTATGTGCCGTCCATCACAGGAAACCAAGAAAAGAATATCAAGATTATAATTATTTCCTCTAAAGATCGTTTAACTATGTGAAACATCTTCTCGCTGACAAGCTCCACTCATTTGCATCTTTCCACAGATAACACTGCCAATATCCTGACAAAGAGAGGAGGTTTCAGCCGGCGCGAGATGAGCATGTACTTCCTGCCTGTGGTGATCTCAGACAATGACTACCCCATTCAGAGCAGCACCAGCACGCTCATTGTGCGCGTGTGTGCATGCGACAGCCGTGGAAACATGCAGTCGTGCAACCCCGAGGTCCTGCCCTTCTCAGATGGCCTCACAACCGGAGCTCTGGTGGCCATTCTGCTCTGTGTCGTCATCCTGCTCAGTAAGTCGCAGCATTTTTCATCCGTACGAGTGCGACCGTGTGTGTTTGAACCTCCCTGACATTCCTGTCATACTTGTTTCTTTGTCAAAGTAAGTCTGAAAATTCCTCCTTTATAAGCTAAGTTACTCTATTCAAGTCAGGTCAAGTTTTTTTTTTTTTTTATATCTCACAAAATCAACTTTTACACCCAACCTTGTGTAACTACAAAATCTCTCCAAAACTCTTCAAACCGTGTCCTTAGACTCTTGAAATTCCCTCTTCTGCACACTTATTTTCTTGTTGTGTTACTGAGCGTCAGCTTAAGGCAGGTGTGTTAAGCTCCCAGTCCATAACAGCGTGAGATTAAGACTGAAAACGAAGCTGTCATGGCTCTCTCCTGTTGACCTGCAGGTCCATGTCTGTTTGTCACAATGTCACACACATACATACACATACACACAACACTGATCCTCCACAATGGGCATAATGAAGTGTTTACTCTATACTCTGCATGATGGCACCATCCCATAGGCTTGCATGGAGATGTGGGTGTGTTTATTTGTGCTTTAGAGCAACACAACATGAAACAAATTTTAAAAAGTCTTTGTTATCTGATTTGTTGCCTCAGTTTTGGTGCTGCTCTCTCTGACATTTCGTGCATGCATGCCTGCTTGTATCCACTTGACAGCTGACACACTTGACCCTTTGCTATGTTTCTGTCCCATTTGGACATTATTATACAATTTCAACAGTGCCCAAAAAGGTCCCATTTGACTAAAAGCCCATTTTTCCAACAGTCTTTCATCCTGATAACAAATGTCAATAACTCGAAACACTTACTGGTCTGGACTCACACATCCTCCCTGCTATTGATTACTGACTGCTTGCACTGTCCATGGTGCTGAATTTGGTGGGGTTTTGCCTTAAAGAGGCTGATTTTGCACCAAAAGACACACCCTAACAGGAATTAAGATATTAATGTCAAGAAATTTACAAAATGCTTTTGTTTGTAAGAATAATGGGCAGGTTGGGTCAAAAATCAGCATCTTCACTAGCCCATGACCCTTGTGAGTAAAAGATAAAGCTGGAGCAGCTTTTTTTTTGTATGGTAGGGCAACCCAAATACAATATAACAATATGACAAAAATGAATTTAAAAAATAAAGGTGATATAACCTAGTTTGGATGCTCAGTGATAAAGTAATCTTTCCCTCCTTTTCTTCTTTTTTCTTATTAGTTTAGTTTATTAGTAACAGACACAGCAGCAGCAGCAGCAGTGGTGGTGGTGTTGGTGGTAAAAGTACCCATCTCTATGTAATAAATTAAATCTGAATTTAATCATTTTTTTCAGCCACCTCCATTCTGTCTGGAAGAAACTATTAACAGTCGCCACTCGTCAATACAGGGAGATGACTCACAAACTGTGCTTTCTCTTAACATCATAAAAAAAAGGCTTCAGTTCCACTCTGCCTTTAAATGTAAATGGCTGTGCATTAAATGTATGATAAAGTGCTGAAAAACAATTAAATGAATGAAAAATAAATGGAAGCCTGTGATTGGCTGTGTAATGGAAGCTGTTGACATTTGATGATGATGACAACGCCTCATACCTGAATGGCAAACTAAGTCATTTTTCAGTGTTTTTTTCACAATTTCTTATTTGGCCATTTGAATAATGACTCATAAAAGCACCCAAATATCTGCATAAAGTCTGTAGAAGATCACTGACATGGTTTAAAAAAATAGAATATATTTGGCAAAAACTCGGGAAATAACTATAGTAAAAGTGTAATTATTGTTAGACTGACAGAAGCTAAACTAAAGACACTTTGTGCGTCCATCCATCCATCCTGTTGTCTTTTATAGGAGCTTTTAACACGTCATGCTAAAGTACTTAAAGTACCATCACTGCTTCTGAGTTATAGGACAGTCATTATTCAGAAGACTATAGCATGTTGCATGCCAGAGGAGAAAATAAGTGATTGACAGGACTTCACTCAAACGTGTTTTTTCCTTATGTTAATGTCCCCTTAAATGACTGATCTCGACTCTGCAGCTTGTATCCATGCAAAGTTTGTCACTCTCTTCATATTCCTCTACAGAAGAGGAAGATCTCTGTGCCCTCTCCTAAAAATCTGACATGTCAGATCAAGCTCACCTGGGTTGAAACTCGGAAGATTTTCTCTAAAGTTAATGTGCACTGCTCCTCAGACGGTCAGCCTAGGGCGAACAGCAGTTGTTGGCAGGTCAAGAAGTCTGTGATAAATTTCAGAAAATGCATCTGGAGAGGAGGCTTTGTCACAGACAGAGCTGACAGCACTAAACCACCACAGGATGTTCTGTTACTTTCCTTTAAAAAATGCCCGTGATTATTAGTATTAAAGCAGCTCGGATCAAAGATTTTTATACATATCTGTTCTTTCTCTTGTGGTTTTTATCTCATTTTATTAGCGAATAAATTCACTTAACAAAACGGTCTGTGTGTGTCTGAGTAAAGTAGGTCGTGTTTTACTACCTGACATCATAAAGCACCACTTCAACCCTTTTTTTCCCGAGCTAATGCAGAAGGTAACAGCACACAGGGAACAACAGCAACACTGTCTATCATTTCATCCAGCAGAAAGCATTAATGTGTGGTGCTTATGGTCGAGGCCATTTATATCTAAGTAATGAGTTTCAAATGTCATTGCGCCTAACCTTGCTTGGCCGAGCAGAGTGAGAAGCAATTTTGACTTGCTAGAAAGCTGTGAATGTAGAATGAGGGCAATGCGATTAAAAGACAATCAACACAAACATCCTCAGGAATGCCTGCATGTGGCTGTGTGTGTGTGTGTTTGTGTGTGTGTGTTTTTGTGTGTGTGTGTGTGTGTGTGTTTTCACCTTGTGGATAAGCCTCTCACCCTCTCTGCATCGAGTCTGCATTGACCTGCATGGATTTTAAAACCCTCACCCTCCTGTCACGAGCTCTTGTTTTGGAGTTCGGCGGTGTTATTTGATCCGCACCCCCCCGACTAAATGTGATACAAGCAAATTAGTATTGACCAGCTTTTTCTCCCATCTGCTCGTTTGAACTCCCAAGTTTTGAATTCTGGGTCTGGTTATGGGCAGATTTTCTCTCACATTTAAAAAAAAAAAAAAAACAAAAAAAAAACACACTGAAGGTTAAACTCCGTGCTCTCCTCTTGAGCAAAATATCATGACATCTGCTCATTATCTGACGCTTTTTCGCGCTTGAACCCCCCTGACAGACTGTCTCATTCACCTCTGCTTGACTCCGACAGGCGGGCGCTGAGCTGGAGCGGCTCGCCCTATCTGGTCTTCAGCATTGTGGCGCTCTCCGTTGCCTAAAAACATGGCTCTGGTCAATCACAAATGTTCCTAAAGAACCTTATAAACAGCCACCTCCGCCCACATCATGCCCATGTTGAAGGCATTGTAATTAACACCCAGGTGGGAGGCGAGCAGACTACTACAGCGCCTACTGCTAGGACAAAAAAGGGAAAAGGAGGGGAAGGAAAGTGGCGTGGGTGAAGCAGGATTAGAGCTTGTCCTAAAGATTTGCCTCCACTTGTTCTGGAGAATTATAGAATTTATTTAAAAAGCTTTCAACCACACAACCCACTTTCTGGAAACATGCTCACTCTGCAATCTCTGATTATATCTGACTTTAAAGAATGAATGAGACGAGATATGATGGATATGCTGGAGAGAGAGAGAGGGGGGGGGATTCTCCGACGAATGAGCATTTCATACAGTGAATGTGCCATTTGAAAGCCAAAAAAGACAGAAAAAGAAAAACAGCGTTTTCACTGAATCTTTAATAATAGGAGGTGAACGCCTGAGGCAGTGTTGGGGATTTATCACTGGTAGCAAATGTGTCTCCCCTTCTGCGCTTTGGCTCCCCTGCGCTCTTCATTGCATGACACATGTTAGGAGGCACACATCTTCAGCTGAGCTCTCTCTCTCTCTCTGTATTTCCAAATGTTTTTTTTTTATTTTTTTTTTTCCTCCGTGCAGTGATCGTGGTGCTGTTTGCTGCCCTGAGGAGACAGAGGAAGAAGGAGCCTCTGATCATCTCCAAAGAGGATGTCAGAGACAACGTTGTCAGCTACAACGATGAAGGCGGCGGAGAGGAGGACACTCAGGCCTTTGATATCGGCACGCTGCGCAACCCAGAGGTGATGGATGCTAACAAGCTACGCAGGGACATCATACCCGAAATGCTGTTTCCCTTTCGGAGGACATCACCTATAAAGGATAACACTGATGTCAGAGACTTCATTAACGGGAGGCTTCAAGAGAACGATTCAGATCCCACAGCGCCCCCCTATGACTCCCTGGCTACCTACGCTTACGAGGGCAGTGGGTCACTGGCAGAGTCCCTCAGTTCGCTGGAGTCGGCCGCCACTGAGGGGGACCACGACTACGATTACCTCAGCAACTGGGGGCCACAATTCAAAAAGCTGGCGGAGATGTACATAGGGAAGAGCCCCGACAGAGAGACCTAGACAGAGCCATGAATGTCTCTCTTTTTTTCAAACCCCCATCTTTTCTGTCTGTTTCTCTAGCTAGCTAGCCAGACAGCTTTTGTGTCCAGTTAGTTAGCTAGCCAGCTAGTCGACTGTCTGTCTACCTATCTATCAAGCTATCTATCCGTTTATCCGTCTAGTTTGCTAGCTAGCTCGCTGGTTAACTAGTAGTCTATTCTTCTCATGCACACGTGTGTGTGTGTGTGTGTGCGTGTGTGTGTGTGTGTTAGCGCACACAATCAAACTCACACTCGAACAAAAAATTCCCTCCTTTGGATGCTGAAACGGAAAGTCAGACTTGAACTGTTCGGAGTTTTCTTATCGGCGGAGACGCAGTATGATTCTCAAAGTTTTACTGTTTTTTGGTCATAATCAGTAAAGATGCCTTTAAATTTTAGGATTTTTTGTGAACAATGGTGTGGACAATGTGTTTTGTAATCGACCTGAGCGATAGTAGTATTGTATACTATCAATGTGTTTATGGCACTGGACCGGGTTCGGGCGGGGTAGGGAAGGAGTCAAGTGGTTTTTCCAGCCACCTCCATTAAATACTGTAAATGTACAAAGTGTTTTTAATGATGGACATCCTATATACTATTTGCTATATTTGTTCGACAAGCAATGTTCATGTGAGTGGTTGGTGCAGTTTATTTGTCAAACTGTGAATTCATTTCATCATATAGGTGTAATATGTAATGGAAAAGTGTATGTTGTAGGAAAACTGTCATACACTGAATTCATGCTGTTTGAATGCTGACTCATATTGTTTTATATTTATATTTTTATACTTATTTTCTTAATAAAATGATGTATAAAAGAAGCAGCTTTAGCTCCATTCCATTGCCTGCTTGTGTGGTTACTGAAAGGGGTTTTGCTGTAATCTGGATACACACTGAAGGGCAGAATGTATCCGGATTACATGTTTTGCAGTTGTTCTAGTTACTCTGAAGACAAATACAGATGCAGTCAGATGCAATGTGGTTTTCAGATCAATTAAACTACATTTAACACACATTTTTAGGTGAGTGTCATAGGCAAGGGCATCATTGCAACATTGCATTTTCAGATTTTCCTTTTTATTTTTAGCACTAAATCATGTTGTGATTCATGTAATATCATAATACAGAGAATACTTGTGGTAGCCACATTAGACCTTCAGATTAAGGTTAATCTAATCTGTATTTTCTAGCAAAGTTTAGGGTCCTGGACATGTTGCAAGAAAATACAGAACATTGTATCTTGACTTTTAACATAATTAAAGGGGGAAAATAGTTGTGGTCATTAAATGCTTCTAAAAGAGGCAGAAAAAAGAAGGAAAGTTTGCTTGTTAGATGCTTTTTGCTTTACCTATCTACATAAATGACACTTAAAAAGGCAACAGTTATTCTGAGGTACAGCAACGACTGAATTTAGCAATTTAGCAATTCAATTATGTGTTGATTTTTTACAGGGAGACATTAAAAAATATTCCCATTTAGAAAATAGTTCTCGACTTACAGTAAACCAGACTTCATGTGGTTAATAAACACATTTGTCTGCCGCTGTTATCCAACACAGCTCTGATAAGTGGGCAGCTGTTAAGACGACAATATCTCAAATCAATGCCCTCCCCACGTCACTTCACCGGATTTCAAATCTATAACAGCTGGCAGCTCACTGATGCAGGTAGCTGCTGTCCTATTTTTTGATGTGTGGATCCTGAAATGCTTCAAAGAGGAATTATCTGCAAAGTTAACTTGTTGTTCAGTTGTTAAATGTCTCTATTTCCTTAGTATCTATTTCTAACAATGATTTTATCCAGAGTCCATCAAAGTTTAGCGTTTTGATGTGAAAATGTGTCACGATGGCTATCACTAAAAACAAGGGGAGCAGAAAAGGAGGATTTAACAATGACACAACAATTATTCTACAGGATTGCTGAACAAAGAGGAACTGGGACGGAGGCGAGCATCTTTTTAAACTCTGCTGACAAAAAAAATAAAGTTTTGAGTTTGCAGACACTTCATGAAATGTTTATTTCTGTACAAGTAATTCATCACAGTTTAAAAGAAACTGACGCTTAATTTCCAGCCTGTGAAGAACTCTATAAATAAATCCCATCTCTGTGAAACTTTTAATGGCCATCAAAAACAGCTTTAGACGAAAACCATCCTTAGTGTTTGTGTTGCACTCTACTTTAATACAAGATAGGTGTTCCTATCTCTTTATTCTCACCTATTAGATTAACCTCAGAATATACTGTCATCCAATTAAAATACAAACATTTGCAGAGGAAAAAAGTTTAATCAGTGACTCTGTGATGTGGTGCTAAAACAACATAAAACCATAAACACAAAAAGTTATTAGATTAGGACTGAATTTATTAGATGGCACAGGTCAAAAAAGATAATGTTTTAAAAAAAAAAACTTTATCACTGTAATGTCCAAAGCGAAGCACCAGCAGCAACAATAGTCTTTATTTAAATTTATTTATTTATTCTCCTTTTTATTTATTTCAATTAGAGTTTATTCTGTGAGTGGGTGCCAGCAGGAAAGGCTGACTCGGTCCTCACTGCAGCACAACTGCAGGTTTTACACGTCACTCAGTGATTATTGACTATCCTTCTTCCTGTTGCCTGCTGCAGCTGGCAGATTCAACAGAGCAACAACAGAGGCATTTCACTTATTGATCATCCTTCAGCTACTAAAGATGATGTGAAAATACTGCAAATTATATAAATGTGTAATCGTCTCATGATATATGAATAAGAATTATCAAGAGACTGACTTAATGAAGGATCTCATGTGAATGTGTTGTATAATAGGTTTAAAAGAGAGAACTTTCTCTTGGTAAGACTCTTCTTTCCTTCTTCTTTTCAGCAAATCTGGTCTGTTGTTGAGCACTAAGTTAGCTAGTGAAATTGCAACTCATAACTTTTCTTATGCATATATAAATAAATTTATTTTTTGGGTTCTTGCCCATGCAAATTCATTTAAACCCCCAGCCACAAAATGCATCTCTGTTGTTATTTAACAACAAAAATGGAAATAGAGAGTTTGAAACTTGCTAATAAAAGTCCAATGTTATAGCACATTAATGTGTGTAAGACACACAGATGATGAAAAACATATCCCCAAATGTGAAACACTTCTGTGATGTGAATTTGCTTGTGATAGTATAATTTGCTTTTCTGTCCAGTGGGAAGAATCAAAGGAAATGTTCTGAATTTGACCTGCTATGCAGGCACACATGTGCAATGCGAAGTGATTATTATTCCATCATTTAATTATAATTATCCCTATTATGTTTCATATCTTGGCACTATTTTTACCACAGTGACCTGTGGTGAGTCCAGAACACATGGGGAGGGCTTCTGTTCTCCTGGTCTCTGTTGGTTTTCTGTGCAGAAAGAGAGAATTTTTCCCTGCTAACACTCTTCACATGTCACTGCATGATTACAGCTTTAATAAAGCATATCCCATTTGATGTAAGAAAAGCATTTGCATGTCATATAGAATAAAACATGACAGATCACTCCTTATGGTAAACCAACTTTGGACTGCTGCACTCTCACTGGTTCAAGCAACATCCATTAAAGAAAGAAGATGATGATTTCATCCCATGGACGAGCTGCAGGATGTGACAGCAGCCACGTTCTATGTTATTTGCAATGGCTATGTTGGTTACATTTAATCTTAATTTTAGTTGTTTTAGTTAATCTTTGTCATGTCTTGAATGTGTCATCAAGTTGCAGTAAATTTCTTTTTCTTTTTTCTCCTAATATGAAGCAGTTCCACCCATGTTGGGCCATTGAGCTCTTTTTCCAGATGTTTTGTGCACAGCTGCTTTTAACTTATCGTAGAAAGTCTACAAACAGCAGGTCGAAGCCTTAACTTCAAGACTTTTTGAGGATGTCGTCGTTGAGCTCCCCCCCCCGCCAGGTACATGATGGAAAAAAAAGCATCATGTCATGATTCATAATGTATAACGTTTTTGGTCTATTGTGGCTGGTAAGAACTAAAAGATGCAAAGTACTGCAATCAATAATGCAGGTGAAACATTGGTACGCGGACAGGATGTGACAGCGCTGGCTGGCCACCTGGGGCTTATTTCCTCGTCCCGTGTCTGGATCACTTAAAAAATAATTCTTTCAAGCACAACATTTCCCCAAAACTATTTACAAGCAGATGTCCAAGACACCCGGTATTTGTAACTTGCCCCGTGTATCAGCTTAATGTGGCTAAAATGGAACTGAAAGGGCGATATTTTTAACACATATTGATCACATAACTGCCCGTTTGGGTACTTGTAAAGCCTTAGTGACCCAGCTTGAGTGCAGCATTGATTTTTCCATTAACTGACCTTTAGAAACTGATACCCCCTATGTGCTGATATAGACTTTAGAAATGTGTTACAAAAGTATCTTTAAAATAAAACAGGAAGAGAATTGTTATTTAAAGCTGCTACTGCAAACCTTTTTATAGGTTTTATTTCTATATAGATAATGCTGTTTATTTTTATCATATGGTAAAACTTAAATGTGCTCTACTTCTACTTTCTCTTTTTTTGCTTTACTGTTTGTTTTCCAATCACTTGTGATCCATCAGTCCCTTCCTACCCTTGTAATCATGTTATCTCAGGTCTGGTCCTGGTTTGTCTGAGTTTGGCCCCACTAGTTTTGGCCAGGTTGTACACCTTAGGACAGATTTTCACATGTTTGTGAGCCTGACAGTTCACAGCGTGACCAGGCGAGGGCCAGTGACGAGAACAGTGAAGAGACTGTGATGCTGAGCTGAAACCTGCAGTCTTGAAATGTGGCGACACCTGCTTCGTCTCAAACACCTTCTATAATAAGGTTTGTGCTTTTGACAGAATGGACAATTTACGAAACACGAGAGTCCAAACATATAACGCATGATGACCAGTGGCCGCCTCTTGCTAGCATGATTTCTCTATTAAGGCTAAACTCAAATTTGCATTCATACTAAGAGGTTTTTATTACATTTTTGTACAAACTAACTGAAATAATGTATGTCGTTAGTGACTGATGAGACAAACAGAAGTAAATCATGTCTGTCTTCGACATTAAAACTGATAACAAGCCAGAATTCAAAGGAATATTTAGACATGATTGTATCAGATCATAATTGTAAAGATAAAAGCATGTTGTCTTTACCAAAATAACATTTATTCAGCTTTATTTTAAGTTAAACTGTTAACAAATTCACAAAACTGGACATGTGCACAACTGATAAGAAGTTAAGATCTAATCAAAAACAGACAACACTAACTGGATTTCAGTGGATTTCAGTATTGTAGAACACATTTAAAAGCTGCATCTTTATTACTATTATTATTATTATTATTATTATTATTATTAGTAGTAGTAGTAGTAGTAGTAGTATTATATGTGATGGTTCCACTTTCAACCATTTCTTTCATTACCAAACAATTAAGCTTTATCGAAATAATTTTTACTCTTCCTCATTTTTGAGAATCAACACTTCACATAGAATTTCAATATCAAAAATCCTGCTCGACCATTTTATGTAGCAATTGCAATCTCGGAGCCACTCTTCCAGGTTTAAAGCGATTTCAGTGCTCTACTGGCAAGTAGTTACAGACGTGGGTTGAACATTAAAAAACACAAGGCAGCTTTTTTCCCTAAGGAAAAGAAAATTACTTCTGAGCACAAAGGGAATGCATCAGTGGCATGGCATACTGCCTAGTTTGTTATAATTACAAGCAAAAGCAGTTCTGAATAGGCATCTTAATGACCAAACAAATTGTTGCATATTTCAAACCCATCTGGATAATTTTCTTAGGGGAAATGTAATTGCTGTTCAGAAATGGTGAATGCTATCTTTGTTGTGGTGAGAGTACATTCGCACAAACACATACACGGTACCTGAGATGATGCATAATGCCACCTCTTTTCCTGGCAGTGGACTTGTATTCTGTCAGGGTTCATATAATGCAGGTGCACATGTGCCCCCCCTTCCACCTGTCTGTCAATTAGTCATATAATAGTCTATTAATGCTGCAGAAATTCAGTTTAAGAACTGATTTTACTCTTTTATAATAATTCTCTACTCCAAAACACTTGATGTAATTTTCACATCAAACAGTAAGCATCAAATGAGAGCCGATCACAGCATGTTTGTTCTTCTCAGTTCAGCACAGGGTGGAATCTGTTGCCTTGTAAGCTGCCTGCTTCCTGCATGTTGTGCCACAGTGTGTCTTACAGGGGAAACAGCACCCCACTGCAATGATTTATTTCTTAAATTAGTATTTGGCTCCATCTCCTGGAAGTCTATATGCACAACATGTAGACACTATAATATTTCTCAATGTTGTTATCTTTTTTATTAGTTATTATTTATGACTAAACTAAGATTTTTTTTGTGTGATGACCATTACAGGAAAATAGAAATTCCCTGGATGGGAACTTTATTATAATTAGTTTGACTGACAATCGAACTGCAGACTTGACATACAGCACATGTGTTTTAGGTGATCAGGGAAATAAATGGTGTTTAATTCAACCAATATTTAGTAATTTATGCAGCATTACAGTCAAAGTTTTTACATTTATTATGTTTTATTTAAAGATTATATGGGCTGGTTGGTTTGATCTGCATGAGTGACCGTCAACAGAGGGCAGCAGAGATCTTTGAACAGGTAACAAGGAGCTGAACCAAATGTTTTGCTGCTATACAAGGACCCTCATGTACTCCCCCTATAGCTATATGTTGTTCTTAATAGACTGCAGTTTTCAGCCAACATTAACAGCCCTTAAAAAAATACAGGGAAGAAAGTATCACTGAAGGCGTCTACTGAAGTGTTTGTGTTCATACAGAAAGTATCTGACAAGAAAAAGTTAAATGTTGTCAAAAGTTTGCTTCCATCAGTAATAAGATGAAACGGTGAATATGTTTAAAATTGTTATCAGTTGGTAGTTCAAATTGAATATTTTTAAAAAAGTACTAAACAAACTCCCAACCATGTAAAGAACATCAGACAGTGAGATTTTAACCTTTAATAGTGCATGAGTTTATTATATCAGTTTCAAGAATTACATATCTATCACAATGTAGTGTTGCACTCCTGATCAAAACAGTTTTAATTATATTTTCCGAGAAGTGTTATCAACAAGCGCTGACCAAAATGAATCCAAATGTAATTAGACAGCACTGCCTCGTTAGCCTGTTGAGTTGCATTAGACGGATCTACAGACAACCAATCAGAGCACTGACACATGCGAGATGACTTCAGATCTGGACCGGTAGAGTGCCACTGTCAATCATCATATCAAACCCGCCCCCATATGAGATAAATGGTTGTGATTAGCCCGACACGGGCCAGGTTGAAAGGAAATCTGTCTGAATGGGAGGCGGCCAGAACCATCTGCCAGCACGAATAAACCATGAGCTCAGCAGACCTTAATGAATTCAAGCTCCAATAAAGGGAAAGCTTCTGTTACTCAACAGTGATAAAGCTTTGCTCATGCAACATAAAGTTTTAAAATTACTGCTACATTTCTGGAGACCTTCTTATTAGGTGAGTTATGCTGTGTGAGTTGCACCTGTCAGGGTGGTGTTACACACATGAAATGATGCTGACTTCATTTCCAGACTTGTCATTGTTTTCACCCATAAGTGTCAAAGAGTATGTGCATGAAAGCTCAATAAAACCAACATAGAAAACCAATATCAGCTGTCCCATATTTAACCTCTGACTCATTAAATTCAACAAGCTCCAATGACTGCGATCCACAAGTCCCACAACTTCGTAATGTGACAAGATCATTCAAAGGCAGCTGGTGGCTCTGCATAGGACACAGCATATGAGGAATGAGCATTAGTTTTTTTTTTTTTCGGTGTTGTATTTTGCAGTGCCAGCATTTCACAGATTACAAAATGTTCATACCACCCCCTTTAGATAATCTCTATGACTGCAGCCTCTGGCTTTTGTGTGTGCGGAGTGCGTTCCAGAGGTCAGCTCTGATCTCATCGTCTATTTTCTACGTTCGTTAAGCTCCATTCTGCTAAGCGTGTCCAAATAGGGTAATTCTGTGTTCAATTAAGCAGGGCAGACACAGGACATTCAACACAATGTCAATGAGATGCCACTAAGAGTGAGCTATCAATTTGATAGACAGTCAGAGAGGTGGATAATAAGCTGTTGTATGTCCCCTGATTCTGCACCACCCAAGGCCATCCCTACAATTGAATTACACCGGCGCCTTGGTAAGTCACAGCTGATAGGGCCTCATGCATTGCAAAGAGCCACCTTGCAGTAAATGACTGACTGTGTTTGTGCGGTTCTCTGTAGCTATCATGGCACTGTCTTCCAACCAGCCACGGCCATGAAGCCAGTATAAAGAGACCCGCCAGGCCACACAAAGCACTGCAGTTGTCTTTAGGCATGCGGCCAGTAAGAGAGAGTGAGAGAACGAGAGAAAAGGAAGAGAGAGTGAGAAGTAAAGTAGGGAATTAGGGGGATGGGGTGACTCTGCTATGCACAGTGAGCCAAATATCCCTGGGCCACAAGCCAAGTGGCCAGTCACAAGGATGGCGTGCCAAGAGAATGCCATCCGGCCAGGTTGCACAGCCAGATAAAAAGCTCCGCGGGTCGCCTGAAGCTCAACAGACATCCCATAATAGAACAGCCTCTTCTCTTCTCACTAACTAGCATCATTCAGCAGCGCGGTTCATAGTGATACACGTGCTGCAATCACCGAACAGAAAAACAAACCGAGAACAGAACATTCCTCTGATGCCGAACAACCTCGTCCCACCTTTACGAACTTACGCCTGTATATAAATAAATTATTTTCATAGTCATGTTGTGTTGGTGCTTCAGTCGTTACCTTGGATATGCTCAGAGAAAAGATTTCTCTGAGTGAATACAAAACTACTTTCATGAGCTACGATGGAGTTACAGGAACCGGTGTCAATGGCAAGCTTAGAAAGTGCAGGACTGTGACACCAGAATCTAGGATTCATGCCAAGAATCCTGTCCGTGGTGACAAAAATAGATATCTTTGCTAAAGTTGGCTCATCTTTTTCAACCAAATATGGCCAATTCATAAACACAACCACCTGAAATTAAATGCTACATCTCTGTAAATGGATAGTGAATTGTTAAAACTGCCTGTTTTGGTGTACAATAAAAGTAAATTGTTTTCAGTGAACTTTTCACTTTTTACTTTCAGTATTAACTTTTTTGTGAATTTCCAGGTATGTCAATTAACATATAGAAACTGTGTTTTTGGTCGGAATCATGTTTGCTGCTGTCAGTAAGTTGAATATGAACTCAGGGAGACGGTGCTGACTTGAGATAAATCTGTCCAGGTGTGAAAATAGTTTGAGATTAGCCCAAGGTTGGTAAAAAGAAGAGAGACTCAAAGACTCGGTGCTTTGTTTAGACACAAAGCCCCAAGCCGATGCACTGACATTTCAGTTGTTGGGCTCGGCTACGAAAGCCTCTGCAAAAAAAAAAAAAAACTTCCTTGGGGTATTCAGTATCTACCTACTGTATCTCAAAAGTGTGGAGAGATACATAAAATACTTTGGAAAAAAACTTTCAGTTTTGCTCAAAGTTCATGACACCGTAGGCTGACTGCAACAACAATGCAGCTCAGCCGCCGCAGAACAAAGTAACTTCCACTCAGGTGCAGCCAAAATCAATTACTTTGGTAATTCATTGGTTTAAAATTTTAAAATTGATAGATTATTATGATATTTAAAAAAAGAAATTTACATAACTACTCAAGTAAATCATAGATCTTAGCTAAATGGTATAGAGAGGACAGCCCTACACAGATTTTACAAACTGAGCTAGATAGATAGATAGATAGATAGATAGATAGATAGATAGATAGATAGATAGATAGATAGATAGATAGATGTACTTTATTGATCCCAAATTGGGAACAATAGTCTATATGTTTATATGTTAGTCTATATGTTAGTCTATATGTTATAACTTTATCACTTGTTCTGGTAATTAAGTGATTTACAATCCAATTTGTTTTTTTTTTAATTGTTAGATTATTCCTAAAAATTATTATTGGAGATTTTAATCAAGTAACACACATAACTTTTTAACTGAGACATACAAGAGTCCAGCGTCCCCCACATCTTTCACATTGACTTAACTTGTTAGTCCATACGTGATTTTAGCCATCTAAAGTATCAAATATGAAGTATATGCATGCAATGTGTTATTTGCATTAGACGAATGAAAACTGGGCAGTAAGTTAAAACGTAAAGATAATAGATGTGTGTCTATAAGATCTGACAGCTATGCCGGCTTATGACACATTAGCATATGGGCTTTCCTTTTTCATAGTTATGTATTTATGTATTTTTTTTCAACCCACAACAGTATGTTTATGTCTTTGATTTTCAATGTTCCTATTACTTAAATGGAATTAAAAAAAAACAAACAAAATAGGCATTGAAAGGTTATTCTTTTAAACATGTCCTTTCTGCCCTGCTGTTACACTGTCAAAATGGCAAACATGTTTAATCCTTTAGTGCCAGCGATTTAAAAAGTGCCCTTTAGCCACAATATTTAGTCAGGCCATTTGCAAAAAGTGCATCTCCTTTTTTGTGCTTTTATTCCCTTTTCTGTGTGTGTGAGAGGAAAAGGTGGCAGATGAGAACCAGGGATGATGTCAAAATGCAGCTTGAGGATTGTAGGGGAGCAGCAGGAGGGTGTAATGTCAGGATAGAGAATAACAGAATACTCACAAAAGGGAGAAAGCGAGGTGTAAAAAATTGGGAAAAGACCAGAGAAATCTCTTTTTTTTCCTTCTACAAACCCACTATCTGCTGGTTGTGAGACTGTCTCCTTGTAAAGTCACGGTGCGTGTACGAAAAGCGAGAACAAGACATTTTCTCACTGAAAGTATCATGCAAAAGAGAGACGACAAGAAACAGGTGAAAGCCAAATCTTGCAAAGTGGCTGAAAAGAGTCTTAAAAGTAGGCATTTGAATCACTGCAATGACATAATAATTAAATCTGAACAGTTTTTCTTCAGCTTTAGCTAAAGGAGACTTTCCTTCATCAACACTGTTTTACAAGTCCCTCAATAATAACACATTCAAATTCAATATACAATAAATGTCATTTGTGTTGTATTTTTTCTAAATCATAAAATGTTAAATGCTGAAAATCCTTGTTTAAAATCATTATTTGTTTCATCTGCAACATGGACATTAGCTAGTCTTTTTACTACTAATCATAGGACTGGCAGTTCTTCTGCTTCAGGGTCACAGGCACTGAACTCTGTCACTACAGTTTGTCTGTGGACAATTAATCTGTCTTTAAATGCAGACCCACAAGAGAGAGAGAGCCACTCCTTACCACCATGAGTGGTCGGGAATCATTTGAGCCTGCGAATGAAATATCATCGATTCAGGTAACAATTATCTCTTGAAGGCAGCTCAAAAATCATGGCAGCTAGAATAAAGATAAAGAGGCCTATTCCCTTTCCAATTAAAATATATTGAACAACAAAACAGTGTATTTCTCTCTTTTTTTCACCCTGTTTTGAGGCTTGTAAGTCAGAAAAAGACAAAAACAGAAGTCAGCATTAAACTGGTGCTGGTTTTTACTGCATTAAAAATAGACACATGGGTAAAATCTCAAAGGTACTATGATACTGAGAACATATATTAATAGGCTCATCACTTAATGTGCAAAAACAACATGTTTTTATTTAGTTTTCTTTGTTTTTCTTGTTTAGATTTTATAAAAAATGAAAGAAAGGACGAAAGAAGCCAGTCTTTTATAGTATTTACGGTAAGTTATACTTGGCAAAAGCCCAACGAGAGCAGATTTTACCCTCCAAAGAAATGTGTGCACATGTGACCTCCAGAGGTCCGACAAAGGGCGAGATGATAAAGGACACTTGTCTGTTGTTTCACTGGAAGCTCTGCTGCTGATGACGGGTGCCAGCTTGGCTAGGACTTGTCAATACAACTCATATGTTTCATATTTATAACCTCCTCTCCTTTTTTTTTTTTTTTTTTACCCTAAGAGCCTGTAATGCATTATTTATGCTCCCAAGATGATATATCGAATATTGCTCCGACACTTCAATAAGATAAAGTCTGTCTGACTTAAGAGGGCATCAAATCGCAACATCTGATCACGATCATCAAACCTGTCGTGCTTTTTTTAATTTCAAATGTGCATTAACATGTGACAGTCATAAACCTCCATTCTGACATTGAAAGATTGAGGCGTTTCTTCATCAAATGCCCTTCCAACACATGCATCCTAGACCTGTATTGCCTCATTGTCCTTTGTCATGTTTAACATTAAAGGTCCATGAATTTTTAATCACCAACATGGTAACAGTTGGGATTCTGTATCGGCCGAGCTCTATCTTTAGCGCTCGGCTCAGTCAGAGAGGCAGAAGGGGTTGGAGGGAAGTAATATGACCTTAATGTGTCAGACCGAAAGACCTCGCCTGGCTCAGCTCCTGTCAATATTACATCAGGATCAGCACTTTTGAAACAGCACAGAGGAGCCTCCCCACCTGAATCCCTGCAGCAGGAGGTGGAGGAGCTGTCCTCGTTTACTGTTTACAAGCACCAGGGTTGTATCAGTCTCTGATGCGATGCTCCTTCAAGTGTCTTCTCCACTAATAGTATGTGTGTTTCAGGTTTGGACACGATAAGGCCATGTTCATATGAGATTTTCTTCAAAACAGGATATAAAAGACGGTGCTGTAAATAAGTCCGATGGTGCGACTTGGCACATGCTATACATCATGTCCCAGTTATCTCAAAGTGCGCACAACTGCTTGTTAGATATTAGACTGCAGGTGCAATATTAAGGCCTGTTGGTATACGATGCGGTGCATATTTAAAATCCGACCTATGCTACGTTTTAGGTGTGTTTCTGTGATACATACGTTATCTCCTGAAGTAATCAGAACATGAGCAATCTGGTCACCTTCAGATTCATGGAGATGAGCTGCGCTTGAGCTGGACCAGTGTATTCATTTCAAGTGACACGCACTGACAGATTATGAATGCTAATGATCTTATATATAGCCACGGTCTCTATAATGGACTGTGTTTTTCTTGTGCTTCTTGCAATATAATAATACCGTGTTTTAAGCAAACACAGTGCGGCCAGGATGAAAATCTAACAATATATATATATATGTGCATGTTGAATGTTTGAAGATTTATGGAGTTCCTTCTGACACTTTGGTTTTATTTGATCCAGAAGATGGAGGAACATTATGTTTCTTTCACCAACTTAACCAAGAAGTGTCTAAATTCTACCTTAAAACAAGAAAATACAAACAAATACATAAAATCTAATCAGTGTTAATTTCTTTGACGAAGACTATGATGAAAAATATTCGTCAACAAACCTTTTTCACGGATGAAAACTAAATAAAAAGTTAGATATGACGATGAAGACTGTGACGAAATATAACTGACACTTTAGTCAACGAATAAAAACGAGACGAAAATGTTAGGGAGGGAGGGAGAAGAGATCCAATCAAAACTACCCTTTTTGTGGGACGAGTTAGGAGGAAATCTAATCAGAGTGAATCTTTTGAGGGTAGTTTGATCTACAGAGCAGCAGAGCCATTTTCAAAAGCTGCTGCAAGTGCAGGCACAACAGTTAAGCGCAGCAGCAGTTACACACTCACAGGAGGACAAAGACAAGTTTGCAGAACTTCGCCTACATTATATTTAGCTGTGTTGGATACTTCCAATGACCGGAAATTCTGTAGAAATATGTAGTCGACTAAAATCTGCTAATATTTGTTCTAAAATACAGACTAAGACTAGACTAAGACTAAAAGATTTCAGATGACTAAAATATGACTACAACTAAATGGTGTGTTATTCAAAAGACTAAGACTAAATCAGAATTTGCTGTCAAAATTAACACTGAATCTAATTGTCTTAGGCATTAGTGTGATCAGGTTGGGTGGCTGGTGAACTGAGCATCACCTGGAAGAAATGAGCCAGAGATTTATATGTTTATAACGATTTAATCTAAGATATGAATATGATTCTGAATAAAAACTGCTCCCACACAGCTGAAGTCTTTTCGCCTCTTGGTTAACGGTCAAGGTGAAGTGAAGTGTGAAACGCTCTCTTATGTACGTGACAAAGATGTTGGATTCATGAGCTAATATGGTTGATATTTCTGCAGAGCGATCAAAAAGTTGAATATATTCAAATGTGGTGATAAAATCTATCAACAGGTGGCCATGAATTGGTTTACTAGATTACCCAAAACCAAAAATTTGACGATTTTCTAAGTAGTCCAGTGTTTCTGTCCAGTCCTGGAGTCTACAGAAACTTTTTTTTGTACACATCCGAAGATGTTTGCTTTATTTGTTGTGGATGTTTATTAAAAGCCTTCGGGTAAGATGTATTTTTCTACATTTGACAATGAAATCCTCCACTGAGCAGATTTACCTCATTTGATAACATCAGTGTGGATTATTGGCCATTCAGAAGCCAATATTGTGACTGTCGCCTGAGGGGAGGTTAATTCAATAAATATGTTTAATTTTTTATTTGCAGAACCATAAAAAAACTAATGAAAACAGAATGTGGAGCCCTTTAGTAAATTTGAATGAATATCTGTATAATGTTTATTTTATTTTTTTTCAACACTGTACCTCAGAAACATGTTTGTTTACCAAGAAGGTTTGTTAATTGATATATAAAGGCAGTGCTGAAATGAAACAATGAGCCTAGGGCTAAGATCCCCCCCCGAGCACTGCCACCCCCTCAAACACACACACACGAACACACACACACACAGAGTATTAAAACAAATAACATCTGCTTATGTTAACACACCTTCACTGCAGCTGTGTTGATTCCTCATAATCCCCAAAGAATATAAAGCCACACAGATAATGCCTCCACAACTTCAGAGCTGCTTCATCAAAACAGAGCGCGTTTTGTTCATGCTCAGCCCCATTTTTATTTTATGACTAACAACACCAGAGACTCTGCATATCTGCAATGTGGCAAAAAAAAACTCACTTACCTTTTAAAAACTCCTTTAATGTTGTTAAATTTACCAGAGCAGCTGTTGTCCATGACAACATACAACAGTGACATGTGGCGGGACGTAAACGAGGTCTGCAGCTGATGCTGAGCAGATGCATTTTTAATGGTCAGAGGCAGTTGTGGAGAGTATTTTATAAGTTATTTATTTATTTTTTTGAATTTTTTTTTTCCAGTCAGGTTACATGCAATAAGTTTCCAAATATGTCACACAAGCTCTGAAGGGATTTACAGAATATTTCATGACAAGGACTCGACCGCAAAGAACGGTTTGGGATAATTATGTAGGATAAATAACAGAAGGCATTTCTATTGTTGTTACTCTGGGTTTTTCCACTCTGAGAGTTTCTTTTGTTTGTTGTTTGTTTTGTTGATTTTTCTGTATAATGAATGCATGAATTGTGTAGAAAAATATGCCACAAGCTGCTAAAATTGCATGCAACCTGCCATACAAGCAAGTAGTATCCTGGTTGCATTGATACATTTAAATACTTAAATAAGAAAAACTTTATTAAAATTAGGAGGCATGCAGACATTCTCTTTTCCTCGAATTACATCAACAGCATCCTTTCAAAATATACTTCTATACTTTTTAATTTAATAAAAAAAATTCAGATCAATCATTTCTGTATCCAAAACCATAGGATTGCATGTTTTATGTATATCTGGAAAATATAGAATTGCCACAAACCCGTCATACAATGTATTTTAGGGACACAAACCCAGTACATGTTATCAGACTGCATCCAGTAGGCTCAGTCTTGGTTCACTTAACTGAGCCACCGCGGTTGGTCAACTCTGACCCCCATTTATACAATCTCTAAAGTGTTTGGATTTCGCTCCTGCCACCATCTGGCCAAAATAGCTTTCTTAGGATTTCATAGTCATCCATGTTCAACACTGAAGTAATTTAATGTGGGTGAATCCGGGCAAAGCTGATTTCAGATAAACTCAGCTTTTTTTTCATACCACTCTGTAAGGTGTGAAATATTCCAGGCATCAGATATGATATCCTATACTGGCATTCTGCAAAAATCCAACCTCAAAATACCACGAGGTCACGTTTAAAAGGTAAGGTGGAAAATATCAGTGTGTGATGTGATTCCCACTGCCGATTTCAGCTCACTGAGCATTCACCTCGTATTTGTGATGCACTTCCTTGCCTCAACAAGCAGTGAGATCCCAGAGCACTCTGTAAATTGGACAATCAGTAATGGTATTTGATGGCATTAAGAGTGGAGATGAAAGGAAGGACACTTCAGTTATCAACAGGATAATGGGGCTGCTGCTATGCACTTTGTGCCCAATGAAATGGGACTCAGTTAATTATCCTCTCCATTAATTAGGCCATCCTATCAAGGAGAAAGGGTTACTCTTCATTGAAAATATACCGTACTATATTGAATTATTGGCCTCGAGGAATGTGAGAGGGGTTTTTTTGTTTGTTTGTTTGTTTGTTTTCAGATTTAAATGTGTTTTTCCCTTTAAACTGGTGACCAAATCCCACAGGAGTGACCACACTAAGAAAGCCAAATGAATCCCTGCATCCATATTGTTTATGTATGAACTGCATACATACATTTTAAACTAAAAGAAATATATATATATACCTTGTAGCAAAAATTCTTAAGCTCTTTAGGCTCACCTGCTAAAAGCAACAACATTGTTTTGCAGAGATTACTGCAGACTGGAATCTTTAAAATTCTAATGGTAAGGCACCGTTTTGCATGGTTCTCTTCTCCCACCTGTACATTTGCATATACATAGCCTTTTGGTAAGCGGTCTACCTTGAAACAGCCACTACTATCCTGCTGAGCTTGCAGGATCCATTACAAGCATGCTGCAGGTCGTGTCTGCAGCACATTTAACTTTTAACTTCTTTGTAGATGTCATGGCTCCCCTGCTGAGTTGTCCCCATCATCCTTTTGACAGGAATCCTTTCTGACAAAATCAGCTCAACCGACTTATGACACCCACATCAACATCAAAACACCATTGAAGTTTTTTTTTTTCCCTTTCCTTTCCCCTGATTTTTTTTTTTTCCTAAACAGGTTGATACAGAATAGGCAGCAAATAAATAGGGCACTACATTTGTTGCATGTCATTTTGACGGAAGCCTTTTGAATTTCCAGGTAAATGCATCCAAGCAAACATCACATGGTTTGATAAAACCAATTTCCATATATCTGTAAGATGCATGGACATACTGTCAATGAGCAGGCGAGAACACAAAACCTTTGCATATACTGTACATGCAACATATGTTTCTTTCCTGGGGGACGACCCACATTAGCTGAACTAATCATCAAGATCTGCTGTCAGACAATTAATCAAGTTCTTTGCAGATGAATATCTAGGATTAGTGTTGGACCCTTAACTTGGAATTTGAATAACATGTTTAAAAAATTATGAAATCTGTCTGTATACGTTAACACCAACCCAAGACTTTCTTACACTCAATGCAGCCAAGAAATATATGCACATAAAGAGCCTTACACGTCTTTTATTGCGTTACTTTATGGTCACAGGAAAGTTCATCAGTGTATAAACCCCTGCAGGGATCATATAATTATAACACAAGAGACAAACGGCACCGCTAAGGAAACCTAAACATGCCAAGAATTTACAACTACATCGCATTTGCAAGCAGCAGTCTTATTTGCAGGTGCTTACACAGCCGGGCTCCCAAGGTTTCCTGCAACACGGCGTGGCCATTAAAATCCTTTGAACTGTTCACAGTGAACAACCACAGTGAACTTTAAAGTTTTGCACCGGAAAAAATCTCAAGAAATGTGCTGAAATAAATAAAAACAAAACAAAACAAAAAGAAGAGGAAGAAGGAGAAGAATCTCCATCAGAAATCAGAATTTCCAATATTTTAGATGTAAATTGAGGGAATATTTAAAAACCAAACAATCACAATAGTCATGTGTGGAGGTGGACATGTATGTACAGATTATGCACATGTATGTGCTCATATGTTTAAGTACTCTAATACTCTAATCTTGTTGGTTTATGAATAAGTTGTATGATTCGTATTTAAAAGCCCTTTTAAGTACAAGAACTGGAAATTGTCTGTAGCTATAAAAGCTGTGATAAAGGCCATTAAATAAGTTGTTTAGTTATCAATGTTACTGTCGCTGTCAAATAAACACTAAATGAGATGAGACCAGGGAAGGATGCAATTGCAGGTGTTTAATTACCTGTAAAATATATCTGATTATTACACTCAGAGTTAAGTGATAATCGATATTTCCTCCTGATTATTCAAGTAAATAAACTGAACATAAAAAAAACAGTTACAAAAAAATGTATGCACAAATTATTTTGAATTATTTTGACATTTTAATTTAAAAGATTTTTAAAGATTTTGGCTATTCATGGTACAAATGGACATGTGCACAATTCTCATGTCTCATACAGTAATACAATGTGAGATAATGTTCTTTATGTGATGGACAGACATGACAATTATAGTAATGAAGGGCTCTTTGAGGGATTCAGCTCCTCCATTGTGAAACCACTGACGTGCAGATACATAGTCCCGAGTGTGCTGCCAAACATGGGAGAGTAATTTACCCAAGGAAAGAAGGTACTAAAGACGTGTGCATCAACTCTCCCTTTATGTCTTTATTTTACGAGATAACATCGCTAACACGCTGATGCACGGCCCAGAACACAGCAAGAAATAAAGTAATTTTCGTATGTGCATTGCAGAATACTGGAATAAGATATGAATTAATTGAGGAGTTGGAACTTCAGAGGATTACCACCACAGGTGTTTTAAAATGCTGTGGACTAAGCAGCCACAGAAGCAGGGTTTTGCTAATATAACTTAAATCTGCCCCGAGAAACACCACATATTGTTTCTTCAATATGTTCCTCAACAAGCAGGGCAAATCCCCAGGTCACGTTATAGCATTATTCGGTGGCATGACATAATAACAACGCTACAGAAGAAGATAGGAACAGCCACGGGCAAAAAAAAAAAAAAGGGAGACAGATTTAAGATTCCCTGCTATGTGTCAAGTTTATTATCTCTGTTTCTAACCAAAAGATGGCTCACAGGCTATGGTATGTTTCATTCATTATGCATTTGTGTGTAACTACTTTTTACAGCCTGCAGTAATGAAACGATAATGAAGATAGCACATCTAAAGTTGCAAAACATAAAAAAAAAGAAAACAAATCATGTGGTTTTGTAATCAACAGCTAAGTATCCATTTGTAACTCTACAGAAAGGGACACACGATGCTTTCATGTGAAAAACTGCAAAGGTAGCAACATTTTAAGACAGTTATGATTAAAAGTATGTAAAAAAAGCTATATAGTAGATTGAGTGCCACACACTGAACAACAGTGTAAAAAAGGGACATGAATTCATCTAAATGAAATAGTTAAGTTTCATAGAGCAGCAAGTGTTTGTGTAACAAAGCCTCTATTTCCATTCTGCATTTTTTAAAATTAAAATTATAATACAGATTATAATAGATACCTGCTTTGCTCAAGTTTGCTATAAATGTTCTAATATGTGGCACTAAAACTAAATAAAACTTGGAAAAAAATCACAAAACTAATTATCAGCCGCCATGGCAGAGGAAGACAGAAAAGAGGATGCTCTTTCCCTGCTGATTTAAGATTTAAATTAAACCATGAAGTCAACCTTTTCTAACTTTCTTAACTGACAGCGAGCGATGAGCATTCACCGTTTGAAACACAGACATTACCATCCCCCATGATAATAATTAATTAGCCATTTATTTGAAGGTGATCTGAGCTCTCGGGCTCCCAAGTTGATCAACTGCCTTAATTTGTTCTATTGAGAGTGCAGTCTTTTTGGGCTGTGTGATTTGCCACTCAACATTATCCAATCAACGGCAAATACCACCAGTAATATAAAATGCAAAGCAAACAAGTGTTGACTCGCTGATCTCCTGGGTTTGTGTGTGTTTTTAATGACATTTTTGAACATGGCTAAAAGGTGCAGCATTGACATTCTCTAGTCATGAGGATGTGGATCAATCACCAGCTTCTCTGAACCCAAATTTATTATTTATCATTAATAATTTATGTGACATTTACAGTAAAACTAACTGTATAACGATGCACTAACTAGAATCATAATTTTTTTATACTTTTTATGTTGAAAAATCACCTCTTAACTCTTTGGATGTCTGTTTTTTTCGTTGCACTGGTCTTAGTTTTGCAGATTCACTGAAATCTACCATTCGGACAGTGTTTGATAACTGCTAGTTTTGCTCAAAATGAATCAAAAATCATGCAAAAACAGTCTCTGAACATCTGTATGAAGACTTAAACCTCTAACTTTCCATTTGAGATCAGTCCCTCTAACTAATAAGCCCACACATCTGGCATGGGTCACCGTATCTGAATATTCTACTGGCCCAAATATTTTTTTTTAGAGCAGACTGCTCACATGGTTTCACATCATCTTCTGGCTATGAAAATATATCCTCGGGGCATCAAACCAGTACCTTTTTTTATTTTTTTGTTGTAGTGGATGGGTCAGTTCTAGCATGGTGATGTTACCGCTGCTCTTGTCAGAAGCGGTGGGATGTGTAATACATTTAAAAACAGCTGACCCCTCCGTCGGTTCAGCTTCTACTCCACTAAACAACCACATTTTCTCTCCTCTGTACTGTTTCAGCCTCTTTGCCAGAACTTTGTGCTGACGGGGTGAAACAGTTGACTGTGTCCCGATTGTTCTGTACACTGTTCGGCCTTTCACCCCCTCTTTGTGTATACTTGAGCAACATCTGCCACTGTGTAGAAAAAGGATGTCGCATCTGACACCTTTAATCCTCCACCTTAGCCCGATGGTCTAAATGATCCGCTCTCTCTCAGGGGCGGGTTTACAGCGACTACATGAGCCATCTGTCAACACCTGAAGTCACTTTTTCTTTACTAGATTCATTTAATGATCTTTGACATAAAACAGAAGAACCTATAGGCTACTGTAAAAAGGGGATTGTGTAAGATAGCCAGTGGCTCCTCTTTGTACTGTTTACTGTTGCCGTCTTTAGCTGGTGCTAGTAGCTGCTGTTAGCTTGATTTATCAGTTAGCTGCGCAGCAAAGTTGGTGTTTGCTAAAACAGTGAAAAGTCAAACCAAATTGCTTTTGTGGAGTTTTATTTTCCTTTGTTTCAGTCCAGTTTAAATGAGACTGTTTTTGATGAGTGAGGCAATTATGTTTGAAACAGAGCGAACCAAGGCGCGCTGTTTAGCATGCTAATGTTAGCAGATATATCTGTACATAATGCAATACACAGACTTCTCAAAAAAAAAAAGTCAGAGCTGTTACTTTTTTTCCCTGTTTAATATTTCTGTTCAATATAATGCATTGGAAATAGTATTCGGCCGTCATTTATTTAAACACCGGCCCTTTGAAACAGCGAGAAAAGTCCCAGAAAAGAAAGTCTTGGCCGTCATTCATCACAGCACAGGCATGAAGTTTTGTTGTTATGTATTCCCAGCTGTCCTCATGGGGACCAAGGCCTGGTACTGATGCGGCAAATCATTATTTCCGAGGTGCTTGTTAGGTGAGGGGGTGAAGGGTTAATTGAGGCATGAATTTATTAAAGTTAAGGTTATATTTAAGGGTTTTTTTCCCCCACAGTTGGTGGAAGTCGGTGCATTGCTCTAACAAGAATAACTGCACAAACTTGCAAGGTCGTGTCTAGACAAAACCTGAAATGTGTTTACCTCAAATGAACAACAGATTTGACTCAGACAGAGGTGGAAAAATAAACCACACAGCCAAACTGTTTTGTTCTCCCGTTTGCCACGAGCTATTCTAAAACAAGACAATGGAGGATGGAAGAGAATGATGTGATCCGTGTAGATGAACACACTTTGCTGTCTGAACACAACAGTAATCCTTTAAGAACTGTTTTATTTTCAGTGTGTATTATTTATTTGAATAAATGTAACTTTCTTTGGTAGTATTTGAAATATGCACAAATAATTGGTGTCATTCCTCATCTCATTTGTGGGATTATCAGCTTTTGGTCGAAACTTAATGATCCATGATTTACCAAAACATGTTTCTCATATCTTTGATTGTCACGATTATTATTCATTTGATTTAATTTTTGATTTGTTTTGTTTTGTTTTACTTCTAGCATGTAATGTTGCATGTTGTGCACTTATAAACCTTTTACACAGAATTGTTGATAAGGAGTGAAAATGCCATTTAAAAGAAGTGGCAACATAAACATTAATTCATCATTCATTTAAGTGATAAAGTGGCATTTAACTTAATCTCTCTGCAAGGTGACAGAGGTTTTTTGTAGTAGCATATCTTACAGTATTATTTAACTAATGCATCTTTGAGAGGTTGCACTTTTATTTGCATAAATGTTCAAATGACATTTTGATATCAGCTCAGCTAAAGCTAGTGTGTAAGTGAACCTACATGGTTTTTGAGTCAAAACTAACACTCTGGAGTAAATTGTAAAGATAGATTTTTCAATAAGTGTTGAAGGATAGAGGAGGTTCTGCATCATAAGTTCTGTGGAGAACCAGCCACGTGTAGCAGTTCACCTTTCTGCTCGTGAAAATGATAAGTTATGTTTGCTGGTTATTTATATCAATGGTCACATCGAGGGAGCATGTTTGTTTCTGGAAGAAGAATGTGCATGTGTGGCGCCCAGCAACTGGCTGAGTGTAAAAACCCATACATTCACACACATCTAACGCTGATGGACGACGGCGTGAAGCTGCCTCCTGCTTTGTTTCCTCTCGTGCCGCAGTGCATTTTTCACTTTTTCCACCATGACTGTGAGAAAATAAAGTAATTTGACAACCTGAGACGGTGTACGCGCACCTGCACTTACTTCAGCCCAGACACGAGGCAGACTATCACAACGCACAGGTTAGACTTACAGGTTCCCGAAAGCCTCTGAAGGTCGTCCAATAAATCCAAACTTTTGTCTCTCCTTACCAGTGGTCTCTGTGCATCACATCAACTTTGTCTCAGTTGTCTTCCTGTGCCATTGATTAAGGACGTTTGAGGGAAGGGCATCTTTAATTGTACACAAAATAAAGCTCCCTTGACTGTTTTTTTTCCCCCTCACCCGTTGTTGGAAGGGAAGGGATTAATTAAGTACATCTGCAACAGGCAGAGTTGACTGTGGAAGCAGTTAGTGATTATCAGTGATGGGCCTCGAGACTCAGGAGGAGGAGAAGAGACCACATAGCTGAGCTGCTGACAAAATGTTGGCAGCTTTCTTTGTAAGGATCACTGCATGTAAATCCCATGTTGACAATTCCTCTTATTTATTTGCTTTGTGAATAAAAAATATGGCTAATTTTGTCAGTTGAAAATTATGTTTTTTACACAACCAGCCAGCAAGCCAGGATGAAACAGCTACAATCCCGTTGTATTGTTTCCCTAACATAGATCCATCTGTGGTGCATCGCCACTGTTTCAGTACATCTGCCAAACAATCATGAAAACACAAATCCATTAAAATATATTCTGAGGGTTAAGAAATAGCACTGCACTAACAGTTGGACAGGACTGACAGTTAAAACATCACACCACTGTTAATAGGTGTATTACCTCCTATAAACTAATGTTTGGTCCTTTCGAATGTTGTTAAGAGAAGACAGGCATTGTTAAGAAAGCTAAAATTATCCTCCCTCATTAGACTTCATTTGGGACTTGTTTTGATCCAGAAAACTACAGGCAGTCTACAGAAATCTCACCTGTGGCTCACATTAAAACAGTCCTTTCAGCTCATCGTCTGTTGGTCTCCTACAGGCTTTTATTTTCTGCTTTGTATAGGCTTCTAATTATGATTACATGGCACTAAAGGGTTCCTATTTATCCTGTGTGCAAAAAACACTTCTCTTTTATAACCTTGGAAGTGCACAGAGGTATTGGAGTTTAACAATAGAAAAAGCTAACACTCAGAGATCCACTTAAAAAGGTGTCCGTCAAAGGCTCTTATTGCTCAACTAACAACTGTACAGCAGGATAATAAATGTTTATTCACACCTTGGAGTGTAAGTACACTGGATTCACATTTCCAGACAATAACTTCTTTCAACAAACAGCTGTTGTGTGTTGATGTGAAGGTAGCGTTCATATTAAAACTGCATTGATTTCCAAAGATTTGTGGTTGATTTCAGCTCAAAATATATCAAATTCAAGCAATAAAACAACTTGTAATACAGTATTATAATAATTAGATTAATTATAGTGATTGATATATTATTGCCATTCCATCTATTTCATCTCATTTTAATCATACAGGGCTTTTAAACTCTGCCTGCCCTTCGTTGTTGATGTCATGTCATGAGAGTCTGTTGTAATAAAACAGACAGAAACCAGACGCCGCCGCTGAGCGCCGGTGTTCACGTCTGCTCTGCATGATTCATAACAAATCGTTGTATTCCAGCAGCTTTGATTCTCTAGGTGACTGTCAATCTGCATTTCCTCAAAAATATTTCATCCCCCTCATGGCTTCGGAGTGATACGGCCTTGGAACGTTTACCCTGCAGTCAAAATGCACGAAGTAATTCAAATATCTGCATAAACTAATGTTGTTTGACAAACTATATGATAAGATTCACTTTATTTCATTTCCCTACTTTTTTCCCCCAATTTTTAATCTCAGAACATTATGCCTGTGGCAATATCATAATATTTCACCTTGAGAGAGGCATTCGGAAAAAGACAAAAATGAAATTCCACAAGATGGACGATTTTGGCCTGCAAACCACCTCAAAGTCACATACCTTAGCATGACAAAATGAGGATGGTACCCTATCAGGGAAGGATGACTTATTGCTGCGAGGCAGCCTATAGACAATCTGTCCCGTGCTATAATATGTGTGTAAATGATAATGTTAAAGGTTATTGTCATGCTTCGCTAGTGACTCAAAATACATTGCCTCTCTGGAAGCCGGCTGATCATTAACTCAAGGTGTCAGGAGACACACATTTGCTCAGTGGCATTCTCCAAAGCCAAGAAGGTATGTAATGCTTTTCCTCCAGAGAAAGGCACAAAAAAGGATGTTCTAGTTGTCTGATGTATATCAGCGCTGAATATCTCAGAACCGACCACTGAATATCTTTAGATTTTGCTTTAACCTTGAGAAGACGGTGTTTTTTTTTCTCTCTTGTCATTTCTTTATCTGCTTCTAACTTCAGAAACACTCATTCCTCAGAATAGGGTTCAATGTTATGTTGCACAATAAGGAAGAATACAACTCAGTTTTGTATTGAAACAGTGCTAATTAGTTAGTTTTTGATGCCACAGTTCTATGCTGTGTGCAAACAATGATTTAAAACTCTAATAGGAACACTAATCGACATCCAAACAAAGGGCGCAGACAAGAATAAATTTGTCAAAATCAAAGGTGATGAGAGAACATGGCGGAAGGAAACAGGGACTAGTAATTACAGAACACAATGTAGCTTTGAGCTTGACCTTACAGGGGTGATGAATGGTGCAAGTCCTATCCATGACACACACGCAAAGAGTCATCAATGTTTGTGGGCAACTGCACGGTATGAGGTAATTAATCATGCAACATGGGCCCAGTCCTGATTTTAATTAACGGCAAAACACGTGTTCTTGTCCGTCTTTAGGGAAGAGGAAAAGGACCGACTGTCTGAGCCTTTTGCAGTATTTATGAGCTCACTATTGACGTTTTTTCAAATGTAATTTAAAGTTGACTGAGATCTGTCTCTGCAGTTATGACATGAAAAATCACCAGGTGGTTTAAGTTTGCACTCTTTCCTGATAGATTAATGAGTTTGAGATAAACAACAACAACAACAATAATAATAATAATAATAATAATAATAATTGGAAATACTAACATTCCTTCATTATAGATACAATATAATGTGCACAACCAAAAACACACACGAACACTCACACGCACAGTAGGCATATCTGCTAATTTGTGTGGTAATAAATGAACCATGCACATAAAAATACTGAGGGTGCTCTGATCAATATTTTTTTGGACCTATTAGCAGCATTGGCTGATTCCATTCACCAATCAAAATGCTGTTTCTCTTCTTTACTATCAACTATACTTGTTTGTTAAAAGGGATATAATAAAAAATATATTAAATTATAATTGAAAAGTTATCTTTAAACTGAAAAAAAGAAAAAAAAAATAATTTAAAAAAGATAGAGGACACAGGTTTTAATAAAGTAGATGTTCTGCTCCTCAGTCTCAAATTTATATAGGTTATATAGAGCTTATAGACTGTAAATTTTGAATTTGAGTCATTATTTTTTAAATACTAACTTTTTTCTTCTGTCAACTTATAACAAATGGTTAAATTGTGGATTTAAAGTGATGGTCTTATTGTGAAATATATCCATGAATGTGTGTCTTGAACCAGCCTGTGCAGCCGCTCTGATGTAACATGATCTATCGTTCAACATAACTCTTTGTGCAAAAAGATACGACCCCTGTTAAAAACATTGATTTATCACTGGGAAGTTCTGGTCGACATTTTCCAAGAGGAACTACATTATGGAAGGTCAACTCATCACATCTATATAATCTTTCATGTCATGTTGTTCCGGCACAGACGGTGAGTATTCCTGGAAGCACTGGGATTCCTCCCACCCATGTTGTAGGTTAAGTTACCGAGCCAGTGGGGATAATTGTATCAAGAATGAAGGTGTTTCACATTGCTATGATGACACCTGTCTCAAATAGAGGCGGCGTGGCAGCTGGAGGAACAGAAGGCCTTCATATGAAGAGAAAGTAGATGCTCCTCGGTTGGCTGACCCCAAAGCTTGAGCCAAATTATTTACAATCAAAGCTCCATGTCATATCTGTTTAACATTCAGGATAGGAGTTATACGCTGCAGTGGAGCTGAATGTCAATTGGAAAGACGTTCTGCTCTGAGCGTGAGAGCAGGGAGTAAAACGCTGGCAAAAGTATGAAAAATATGAAAAGTAATAGAAGGCAGCAGATGTACTACTTTCACAGGGCACCAAGGTGCCAGAATGAAATGTCTTGACTTTTGTTGTCAAGATGCAGCAAATGTTGCTTTATCAAATAATCCGGCAACGACGTGGCAGATGAACGAATCAACTTTATTGGCCGTCAAAATACAACCAGGGGACATTAACAAAAAAATCAAAACTTTGCATTCAACTTCTTTGTTTAATACACTAAACCATCACATTCCTGATTGTTGCACACACTCACTTTTGGCTGGCAAACACTAACCAGACCAAACGGGAGGGAAAGAAAGAGAGACAGGGAGTGTGTTCCCTTCAGCCAAACAATCGAAGCCACACAGAGAAAGTCCCATGATAACACACAGAGTGATGACCTCAGGCCTTTAAGCTTCTGAACCGAACTCCCATGACTTAAATCAGACGGAGAAAACACACCGAGAGCAGGCAGAACGATCCATATAATTTACTCAGCTGTGGATTTCAAGACTTTAAAACAACTAATGTTCATTTCTTTTCATTTCGATGTTGTTGCCATCACAATGTGCAGGCGGGGAAACGTTCACCAAGTTTTGTGATTCACTGCATTCTCTTATTCAACACTTCCTTAATTAGGGCTTCTAAAAGAGTGAGAATCATCCCTGGGGTTTGGTGGAAGTTGAAAGTTTCTTGGTTTTAACTAATTTAAACAACAGTTAATTCCTTTTTATCTGCATTGTCTCAAATCACTGTCCTGCTTTTAGCCACGTCTGAACTCAAACAACAAAAACTGTGTCTGAAAGTCTTATAAACTGCAGACTGGGGTGTAACCATGCAGCTGTGCAAACAACAGGCCCTATTGTGTGTGTGTGTGTGTGAGTGTTTTCAAATTCGATACCATTGCAGGAATAGCAGGTTCCACTCATGTCTTGAGATTATTCTATGGGTTTAAGATACTCTGTGGGATTATAAAACAACCACTGTGCTGCGGAGCTCCGTCTTATGATATGTGGCTCTCTGCATTAATGTAATTTCATGCTCCAGCAGGTGTGTGAGGATGCATGTGCATGTCAAAGGCATGTGTTCTGCTGACGGCAGGGGGGCCATATCTTTTTGTTCTTTACTTGCCCCCATGAGACTTGAGACGAGATATTAATGTCCTCTTTGTTTGGCGTCACTTGTTTTTTTTTGCTCCAGACAGTAAAGGTCTGCTGAGGTTCGGTTGCCTACAAACAGAAGAATGTTGGAAAACAGTTTCCATTATTCAGTGGGAAATTATTTACTGGCCTTGTTGTGAGGGCAGCCAATGGTGGACAAAAGCTGTGGATGAAAGTAATAATATTTACTAGAAAAAAAGGAAAAAATAAGGTTTGAAATATGTGGCTAAAGCAAAGTCGGGGTCATGCTTGGTGAACAAAACCTGAGGTCAAATGAGAATTTTTTTTTTTTGGAGGTGACATTCTTTCACTTGTTCAGTCATAACCTGTGTTCAGATGCCTTCTGCTTGGTGCAAAAAGTGGCCACTACTTGAAATATCATATATAATCTTAATTCTTAACCATATATTTGATTGTTTCTGCAATAAAAGCACTTTGGGTGCAGCAAAAGCTCAGCCTGTGTGACTCTACAGTGGGAAAACCAGAGAGGAACAACAAATGTGAAATGTCAACTCCCCCTTTTATCATTAATTAAATTCTTTTAATAAACTGGTGGAATGAAAAAGGTAAATTAGTACTTAAATCTTGAGCACACATTTTCTTCCTCTTTCTCTATTTTTTACCTGCTAATCAATCGTTTATTGGCTTTTTCCTTCCCCAAACCATCATCTTTACATTGGCCTTTAAAAATCTCCAATCAGTCAACCTCTAATTTAAATAATGTCAATTCCGAAAATGATTATCTATGATAGAATGGTAATGTGTGCGTTTAACCATTAAATGTGTTGTCAAGAGCCACTACAAGATGCTGACATAAAGTCTCAGCAATTTTAAAAAAATGCACTCACAGCTTTGATCAATAGTTTTAGTTTGCTGCAGTGAGATAAGTGTATTGGTTCCCCCCATTACCCTATGCAAAAATTTAGCCATTAAAGCAAACCACAACTCATTCTGCAGAACATATGAAAGGGGCTGTTGCAGGTCATTAGCATAATATGGACAGTCATTGTGCATCAATCTGAACCCATTACCACCCCTCACTCCTCCCCCAAGCACTAGTCACTCACCCTTCCTCGCCTCACAACAATAAAGTGACCAATCGTGAGGACAAATATGTCCACTCCGCTCATCCGGTTTGAAACTGCGATCATATGGCAGATGGTAGAGTGGGGGAGAGGTGCATGACCAAGCATACTGATGAAACTAAATAGAATATAAACACGGGAGAATTACTGGCAAAAGTTAAAGGTGAGATCATTGAAAGGGGTGGAGGATGGTGGATGGAGGGGGAAGGCGTTCATTCACTCTGTTCATTCACTATCTACATCAGCGCATACATCTTTACAGCATGGCCTTGTTGGACGTTATTTGATTATCTAGATTAAATTTGTTAATCTATGTCTGCAATCTCATAACGTATCAGTTAGGTTCCTGTTACATCTGGCCTCGCGCTAGCATCAGGACACCATTGCGCAAATGAAATTCAATAATGCAGTTTTAGGGCTTGAGTAGGATCTAATTTCATGCTAGGCCACTCATATAATTGTTGTATAAGCTATTGTAATTATAAAAGTACCATTATCATTTTTTTTACATAGCTTGCAAAAGCATTCTGTGAACAACCTCCTGTATCACATTCTGATTTAATACAATTTCCATGCAGTTTGTTCTGTTGATTACCACAGATCAGAATTTAAGAGGGATTTTTCATTTTGTTTGCTCACTTATTTTCTTATTTTTCTCTCTAACAAGACTTTACAGGTTTTTGATAGAACTGTAACACTCGTCCTGACACCTTTTTCGTTAATTTGCTGGTGGCATGAATCAACATGAAAGCAGCACAACACCAGTTTTCACTCTGAATCAGGGCATCAACTGAGCTCCTGATGCTGATCCTCATAAACCAGACCTGCCTCTTCATCCTCAGGCCCCAACTGTCCCACAGTCATTCAATCAGATACTATTTTAAAGTTGGGTTGCACACATAGTCCTTGTTAGTCCTCGTTTGGAAAGAATTTCTGAAATTGTGGAACCGGTGCTTAATTTGCAGATCATAATGTGTTGTTGCAAATAGAGGGTGCTGTTTCAGCGGAGAGTCAAGGACCTCATCAGAATATCCACAGTGCCTGGAAAATGCTTATGTTCTTGCTGTTAAAACCGCACAAAATTAAAGACAATTTGGCCAAAAACAAAGTTATTTATTAACAATAATCAGGTCATTTGCAGTATTCGCTCAAAATCTGCAGGGGGAGATGTGTAATGGGTTCACAGTTTGAAGCCAGCCTCTCTCTCCTTCTCTGTCATTTCCTTTCAGTCTCTGAATTGCAACTATGGAGGGAAAATTGAATTATGGTTTAAATTTATATTTACAACTCCAAAGAAACATGCATGCTTGTAAATTTAGTGACATGTTCTGTCTGTTTGTTTCTGTTTAAGAGTCTCATTTGCTCTATAAGGTAACATTTATGTGCCAGATGCTGTGTTTTTTATGTTTTTTTATGTTTTCTTAAATGTATTTTTCTTGTTTCTCTTGCTTTTTTATTTGACTTTTTTGTTTACAGTTTTTTTTTTTTAAAAATGGCAACTAGTTTTTCATAATAAATGTTTCAGTGTTGTTCAAATATAAAAACCAGAACAAGAAATGCCTCTAGTACTGCCTGGATCCCGTATTGGCGAGTAACAGTGATATGTAAATATGTGTTAAAACTAAAGGACACAAGAAAATAAAACAGATATATATAGTAATACTAATATAATATGATAATAACATCTATAATAATAGATAAATAAAAGCTTGATAAAGCTACTTTGGTAGGAGAAAAATAACTGAATAAAGAGGCTTTACCGATGCCGTTTAGACAAAACTGTAGGTGAACAAAACTGCTTTGTAGGGTTTTGTACTGCTGCCTCCCTGTGTACATTTCCAGCTCCTTTGTAGCCATATTTGCTTTTTTAAATATTAATGGAAGTGTGCAGGAAGAGTATTTACACATATATTAATGATGAATGTCTGCAAATTTGTTTAAAGAACTTGCCTTGACCTTACAACTGTGCTTGTAAAAGCTGAACACTAATCCTGCTGTTCTGCAGACCTGCAGTAAAGTAATAACACCCCTGAACACTTTCTCTGTTAAAACAAATCTGCACATCAATACAGATAATTCTACAAATAGCACAACAGCAGATTTTTCTTATGTAGCGCTAAAAAAAAAAAATTCTTACCTACAACAACACTGTCAGAGTGTATGTGTAAATGTGTGTTTACATCAGTGAGTCATGATGAAATATGCTGAAGCAAGAAACCGAGTCCTTTTTTACTCACTCATGTTCGACACTCTGAACAAGGCCTTCAGCTCAGTGCTTACGAATGCAAATGTGCACAGCCAAGTTTTATGTGCAACCAGAACAACAATCGTTAGGCCAAACAGGGGAAGTTTATTTAGAAAAAAAGTACAATTTAACTCAAAGAACAGAACAAGAAGAGCTCAAAAACTGCACATATCGCAAAAAAGTTATTAAATGAGAAATACAGCAAGAGACATTAATTCAAGGAGCTTCTTCTTGTTCTCAAATGTTCTCAACACTGGTTTTTTTTTTGCACTTTGTACTGATTTTTGTTCTTATTCAGTGAAATGTAGGTGAATCTCAGACTTGACTCTCAGGTTTTTAATTATGAAAGTGCTGCCAGTCTGTACACTGAGGTGCTCAACAAGATCAAAGCAAACCCAAGACCCGCCTACACCCTCATTTTTACATAAGTTACGGAGGAAAATCATCGGAGTAAGCACTTCCTTTGTTTCAGAATTAGACTGTGTTTCAGTCAATGTTTTGACTGGCTTTAAAATCCGGCAACTTTGGAAACTGTAATGCAACATAATATTTGCACGGAGAACCATCCTTTCCATGCTGTAATTAAAGGTTCATGTATGAACAGGTATTGTTTTGTCTGGCTCACTGAATAGACCACACCGCGAGCATCACTTGAGGCCAGAAGAGGCTGCATGGCGAATAAAGTGAAATACCGCCCAGCAGATTAAGGCTTAGTTACGGAATACTAATGGTAGCCATAATTAGGAAATTGAAAGTCATGATAAGTTGATTGTTAAGTGGAGCGACTTGCTAACGGTGAGTCACTTAGCGGTTCGTTAGCGTGACCTTGGGTTGGCAGAATAATGAGGAGCCTAAAAATAACTGGCAGAAAAAATTCCTAGAAGATTCATTATCCCAACAAAAAAAATAAAAAAAATAAAAAAAACCTAGTGTTTTACCCACACTAGACACATCTATCCCTCCACGGTCCATCCATCCAATTAATTTACTGTAAGCTGCTCTATCATCTCTGAGGACAGCAATCTGCACACAACAATGAAATAACAATGCTTTGTTTGGAAACATAATTGCTCTATAGATAGCCCGGCGCATAACAGAATGTAATTACACCCTAAAGGACTGCATTCACTTGCTACCACACTGTGTGCTACCCTTTGAATAAGGTGATCTGGCACATCCGAGCATATTTCCAGCACAGAGATTACTGCACCCATGATGCCTCTGCAAGGCCAGCGTTTATGAGGTGGCAGAGGTGAGTCCTGTCTAGCTGCTGTGTGGATCGGGGTCTCCGAGGCGTGCAGTCGGCGGTGGTGGTGGTGGTGGTAGTGGTGGTGGTGGGGGGGGTATCTATCTCAGATCTGTCCTATCAGCACATCACAAACAGACAGCAGCTCTTGTGTGCGACAATCACAGCTGGAAAATGAAAAGTGCTGTGAGGCAAACAAACTCTATTAACACATATAGCGAGCGCCGAGCACTCGATGGACACACATGTCAGAAAACATTGATTTAGAGGGTCGTTTTTCTTTTTATTTATTTCTTTTATTTTTTTTTTTAACGCCACAGCCAGGGGACTTGAGATTGCCTTTTATAAGGAAAAAAAAATAAAAATAAAGAAATAAATCAATGAGAAAAATAAATCTTTCTTCTCCGAGATAATTCACCGTGAAAATACTGACTTAAATTGAATCATTTTGTTGATTGTTGACGACTGACCCACAGTAATGCCCATAGAAACTTTTTGCATGGCTTTTATGGTTTCTCAAAGAAAATCCCGAGAGAAAGATTAGCTACGATGGATTCTTTAAGTGCAGTGGAGTCACACAGCATCAAGGGAAAAGCCATGAAAATCAGCTAAAAATACAAAGACATCAACAAAACAACAAGTCGTAATATCTTTCCAAAACTTAGAAAAAAATCACTGTTTGCATTTTATTCTGAAGGTTTTAAACATTTGATTCTTGAATGAAAACATACATTAAGGTGCAGACTACTTTATATGACAGCCAACTTATATCCTGGCTGAAAATGAGAAGTATAAGGGTCAAAGAAATGATCTAAGTGATGATAAATGTTGTCGGCATCAGTTACAGAGAGGCTTTGCAGTAAACAACATGCTGATGGGTTCATGTTTTTTTGTCTCTGTTTGTTTTTTAGCTGAGTTTGACCAGAACATATTTAGTTGAAACAGACCGGCGATGGTGTTTTGCTCTCATTGTTCTCTGTGAAGTTCGCTGTGAAGTTCGCTGGGAATGACAGTAACAATGTCCATCAAAACCCAGTGTTGATGTCGGTTCTTAGAGGTCTGCTGTTTCATCGATCTCGCTGCATTTATGAACAACTACATTCTTTCATCACACCACAGAGAAACTTCTGTCCCACAAGAGAAAGAGAGCATAATCAAGCCCAACCCTGAGCTTCCGCATGTGGAAAACCTATTTGTCAGGTTATACAAAACAATGAAGAAATATTAACTTATCTAAAACTATAACCTAATAATATTAATAACAACAAGCAGACAGACTGTTTGGCCAGCTGCCTCGCCGCCTCCTCCCATCCCGACGTCACAGCTGCCGACTATTTTCCCCCAGCTTGACTCAACTAATCAACAGCATTTCCCTGTTTCTTTCAGATTTCTGTTTTTTTAAAATGTGTACCCAAGGACACATATTAAAATCAAACTACAGTACACTCCAGAGATAAAATTAACACATTTAGTTTGGGAGGGGGGGCAGTTTTCTCTGTTGTTGCCGTGGTTTTTGTTGCCAGGGAATAAATTTGACACACAGTGTCCTTCTGCTCCAGCTGGCTGGCTGCCCAGAGGGCCACCGTGTCTTCTGTGATTAGTCAAAAGTGAGAAATGCAATTAAAATGGCAGGTAGCTGCTTCTTCTTGTTACGACAACTGGAAAGAGATGTGCGTTGTCACAAGCTCTGCCGCGTCCGCTGCTGCACAGTGTGCGTCTCCTGAGAGGACGCAGCAGCACTTCTGGAGGACTCGACTGTGTTTATCCCCTTTTGAGGCATGTGATTTCCTTGTTATTTAATCTGCAAGTCAACTGGAAAGTTCTGACTCAGACACAATGAGGTTTTCTGGAGTTCACTGAAAATAGATGTTAGTTAAGCTGTTTTTATAACATAACTAAGTGTTCATATTACACTGATAATGTCTTCAGTCTTCATTTTACCCCTCAGTTTAAGTCTACTTCTCAGTCCAAGTGACATTTAGCAAGAACATTCACATCTTATCTTGATCACCTGAGTATAATCAATCATCTTTCAACCATTAAATTAAAGTCTCTAAGTGTTCGTGGTTTACACCTCTCAGAGGCAGTGTAAAAGGCGATTTAACCGCCTTGTTGATGTTGGCGTAACAGACTGGATTGCTTGTATTTACAGGTCATTTGTTCGTACTAAAGTTGCAGCAGCCTCATGAATGCACACAGTGACCAACTTCTACTGTTATACTGAACTATACTGTTGTCATGCACGCGTATGTGCATGCATCCCTGGCCATACATTATACATTATACATATTATCCAATTATCTCAGCACACTTCAACATTTCAGAAATCATTAATGGCCATTTAAAGCCCTGCTTCTACACAGACTCATCAATACCAGCTGCAAGCTTTGCACATGGAAGATGAACTCGATGTCATATTAATTTGACAAGACGGCGGCATCAGTCATCATAACCTCCCATCAAATTCCCATTGACAAGGTGAGAAGCGTTGCCATGTTGCTTGAATTCATGTCAATGGTGAGCTGAATCGATGCAGACACTCTTCGAGCAGGGTAAATGATTTTCTGGTTGACGGAGCTGTACTTTGGAATCTAATATTTCTAAGGAGACATGGATGTCATCCATGGACGGGATGCTGTTGTCTGTCTATTAAACCTCTCAACCCTTTCGCCAACTGTTTGTTTCAAGAGAGGGCCTATTATTGAGAGGAGAAAAAAAAAAGAAAAAAACCCTCTGCAGCTGTCTCTGTCCCTCTTTTATTGTCTTGTCTTCATTTCTATTTTCATGTCACCCAATCTTGTTCACTCCTGATGGCTGATAGAAGATCAGATCATCAAGAAGATGGGATTGAGGAGGGGTTGGGGGGGAGGTACGTCACCACAATCAAAGGAGAATGCCACCATTGACAACTTGGAATCTAACAGCTACCTCACTAATGGGTTAAACGATAAACCAGCACATAAACGACAATCACCAGCACAAATCACTACAGATGTGATTTATATTCTACCGATTGGTTTTTATAACATTATAGTTCTTAGTTAAGGTTAGTTCAAATAACTTTAATACTGGAGAAGAAAAAAAATCATCAATCCCCCCTTCAATTGTCGATATGCAATCCCAACATTAATCGACATGAGCCTTCCAGCAGTGATGGAGCATGTCTCTGCTAACAATTTATTATGCTAATTAGCACGGTGTTTCATACTGGTAAAGCTGTTATGACAGGTTTAAAATGGTTGGACCTCTTAATCCTGTAAATCCCAGTGGACGTACTGGTTTTGAAAGGCTCGCCAGCAAACAATGGGGATCTCTGAACTCTTTTGGATGCCAAGTAAACAGGCTGGATGTGAATCTCGAGTGAACTGATCTGTGCTCTCCAGGGCAAAAGTACAAAACCATACATTAACGAAAGAGATTTCAATTGATTAATTCATTTATTTGTGCAAATATTTTTGGGACATTGAGAAAAAAATCTAACTTTCAAAAGGATCAATAGATAATCTCAGCTTCCCTCAACCATCACAAACAGAGCTGCCTGACCATGTTCTTCTCTCAATAGCACATTTCAAAAAGGCTTTTTATTTTCAGGGCAAATGCCAAACGAAGAATATAGCCATTGCTTTGAAGGTTGCCACGCTCTGTGATCTCTCAAAGTGCAGTTTCAGACTGTGATTTGAAATGCTTTCAACAATTATTTTAACTTAATGGCTGGTCCAAAAGTTTTTTTTAGTAGCTTTGCCTGTAACAGAACAAATCACCTCTCAGGACTCAGACCAGGTGGTGCTGCACAGGGTCTGGTTGGACATATAAAGACTTTTCTTTCAGCCTTATGATTGGCCAACGTGACTTCAGGGTTCAGGTTATATCACTGTCTGCTGGTTTGACACGTGTATAACAAAGCTTTAGTTGTGTTCTTTCATTTCCGTTTTATCACATTATTTCCTAAACGACAACAAACTCACTTATGAAAAAAGGATCAAAAAGATGGGAAAAAAACAAGAAAAGCACTGAACATCTGTTTTTTTGTTGTTGTTGGGTTTTTTTTTTCATTCAAGGACTTTTCGTTTGACAAATCCGACCGAGGAACAGTGAGTGTAAAGTGACAAGGCATCACGAAAGACAACAATGAAGGAAAAAAAACAGAATACAAAATGAAGAACATTGAAGCAAGAAAAACAATAAAGAAACCAAGACAAAATAAAGAATATTCAAACATCAAAACTCTTTAAAACAAATAAATCAACCAAGCTGGAACAAAGGAAGACAGATTTTTGTATGAAAATAGACAGACTAGTTTAGTGATTTTGGATATCTTTAAATTAAATACTTTATAGAAAGAATAAAATAACATACATTTAGTCAAGGCAGAAGTAATATTGCCTTAAGCGGCATATGTTGTTTTTATAAAAATTACTTTTTGATTTAAATTGAGCTTAAATGGAGTATTTTTGTTTACATCTGCAAACATATGTCATAAATAAAATGTGTTATGTATTGTAAGTATTGCAGCTGCGCTGTAAATTCAAGCATCTTAAACGGGGTTAAATGTGACCTCGTCAAGCTGTTAAAAAGACTGATTACACTTCTCATATAAACACTTTTTTACATGTTTTGACAGGCAATTTACAGATTCTGCGATATGATAGGACAAACAAACACTTACATTAACTGTCTGCGACTGGGGCAAAGCGTGTGCACATCAGCACATCTGAAGCAGCTAAATAAAGATGCTAAGTGTAAATGAACATATGCCAGTCAAGTGTTTGTTCCATTCAAATGGATTCACTTTTACAGCAACAACATCAGGCTGCTGTGACCTCTTTAGTTTGTATCTCACTGCAGTTTGAATGTAATTCACCCTTAAATGACCCAACCACTCGATTTAAACTTAAATCTGCTCCCCTCAAAAGAAGCTTATTTTCCACTACATGAACCTTGCACCTGTCTGCTAAATCATTCACAAACATTCAGCCTCATAAGGAAAAAAAAAAGCTATGATCATAATTTTGTTGTTGTTCTATAAATCAACCTCTTGCGACTCCATTTATATTAAAGTCTTCACTGTACTATCTTGGTATTGCCATGTGACCAAACTGTAATTTTCACTTCTAAATTTAATTAGCATTTCAAACGCATAACAATCCCCTCTGCCAATCCATGTCTCATTAGTGGTTTCTATTGAAAAAACTCTGAAGTAGCTTCATTAACATAGGTACGTTCCTCTGAGCTCCCATGGTTCTTGTTGATGCTGTTTCTCTTCTAGTGTTAAACAGAATTAGAATACCATTAGTTGCTGGATAAGGTTGAAAGATGAAATGCTGTGTTTTTATCACAGTTTCCCTGAGGGACGTAATGTCAGTGGGAGCAATAGCTGCCTCTGACTGCTTAAATACTTTGCTGCTGCCTCAGATATCAACAAAACCTCTTTGCATCTCAGCGTTACAGCGAGAATCTGTCATATTTAGGGGGGAAAAAAAGCATATTTTGAGATAGAGACATTTTTTAGCCTAATTTAAAGCTTAATTAATAGAAAAATTCAAAATAAACAACAAAAAAAATCATGATTCAGCCTCTCATCCGGTCATGAAAGCTCTTAGACTCACTGTTATCACTCAGAATGAACTAGCGAAGAAGTGGTGGGACATGAGGAATAGTAAAACATTGGATTAAGCAAAGGATCAAAATGAATTTAGCGAAAAAAAAGGGAAAAAAGAAGGATTAGAAAAAATAAACATCTGTTTATAGAAAGAGACAGATGTCCTCAAAAAAGGTTTATACTCACAGTGTCTCCCATCATCTGCTGATTTAGAAACAGATTACTTTGTCAGTTTGAGAGAAGAGGAGTTTTTATTTCTTTGTTTATTTAGTTTTTTAAACCAGGACAGAGAGAGAAGAAAACTGATTTTTTGCTATAAAAATACTGCAGTGTATCACCTTGAACAGTGATGCTGGCTTTAAAATAAGGAAAAAAAATATCTAGCAGGTACGTAAGTGCATCTTTGTGACGTCTCAATTTATCAGAGAACAGGAAGTTGTCATGCAGGTGTGATGGAACTTTACTGACTCAGGTGTTTTCGACACCACAACTTGGTGTCATAGCAGATTGCGATTAAATCATAGTAAGAGCATTTTTCAGCCCATACGAGCAACATTTTTGGCTTTAGTTTACCTGAACGTAGAAATGTTGTGCCCTTAAATAAAGGGGAACAGTAAGGGAGAAGGATGAAGGAAGACAACCACACGCAGCTCTCATCTTCACTCGTCTGTATTGAGTCACATAAACAACACAAACAAAATGCACCATATATTTTCCCAAAAGTACGGACATGTTCAGTTTCAGTACCACAGTTACCGCAGTGTATCTTTTTAACATCTTCTAAATTATTTAAATTATCTTTTTAACGAAATTATTACATTACATTAATTTATGAAATACATTTTCAACCTTCTTAACTTATTCTTGCTGTCACATTAACTATTAAGGTTTTTACTGTGCCAAAAATAACCACTCAAACCTTACAGCACGAATATATAGCATGAAGCAAACAGCAGCTAACTTAAATGTGAAAAATGGTGAGACTACGGAGTCTTCAGTCGTGCTAGCTTACACAATGTCTGAGCTAGCTATAAACTCTTTCAACAACAGTACAATACGCTATTTGTCCTCCACATGAAACCACAGTTACACAGTAAAAACTGTTACCAACATATGTTCATAAGTTCAAAGCACTTGGTGTACGTTAGTTACCTTAAATAAAGGGGAATAGTGAGGAAGAAGGATGAAGGAAGACAACCACACGCAGCTCTCGCCTTCACTCGTCTGTATTGAGTGAGGATGAGAAGCGCAAGCCCCCTACTGGAGGCCTGAGGCATTACCAACAGATCAACAAATAATCAACCCACACAAACAAGGATCTGCATCTGCATCTACATTCCTCTTTTGTATCACCGACTGATTAAACAGTATTTTCAGTGACTAATACACACAATACTCTACTAATACATCATAGAACCAAAAATCAAATGACATAGTCTGAACATCAGATACTGTAATAAGAAAAGAATGAGATTAGCTCAGATTAATTACTTTTGCCTGAACATGAATTATCCTTCCTCACACACTACCTGCTACCTACTTACATTTTTATTTTTATTCCACCACACGGATGTTTTGTCAGCAATCTAAACTCGTGACACATGAAAAAAAAAAAAATGCAAATGATCACCATCAAAGGGTGGCTCATTACCAACATGGGCGAGAGATCCATGTTTCTTGGATTTGAATTAACATTCAAATGCCAACAGCATGTATCTCTCACTGCTTATAACAGAATGAGGGCAACGGTGCTTTCAACAGTTCCCTTTTCCGAGATGGAGCCCTGCTGTGGCGGCATGCTGCTGTCTGTCTGCCTGTGTTGTTTTTGCGTCCCTCCGACTTGAATGAGCCAACTGCTGGCACATGGGGAGGAAATATGAACCTGTTGAGTGGCTGTTAAGTAACAGTGAGGGGGTTACGCAGAGCGCTTTGCCAAATAATACATCTATTATGAGCTACTGTACAGTTTTTTTTAAAAAACATTTTAGAGATTTGTATTTGAAAAGACTTCAATAAAAACATAATGGTTAGATTTTTTAAAGCTTAATTAAGTTTACTTTTAATGGCTAAATGAACTTAATATTTTTAATCAAATTTATCCCAGTTATTATCTAGTTATTTACACATTTTTGACTTGAAAAAAAGCAATATTTGGTATGTTTTATAACCATGTGTGCTCTCTCCGGAAGGGCTGCCAGGATCTAACTTGTCATCCTTGTATTTTTTTTTTCTCCACTGAAATAAGACCGTTGTAGTCAATGGTACGAATGTGTTAGATTGAAATCCTTCATTTGTAAACTGGAAATCCTACCAAAGTCAAATTTCACATTGTGATATTATAGCCGGAGACATGAGAACATGACATACCGAGAGCACAGGAAGCAAGGTATCCAATCTATGGATCTTTCAAGCTGCCAGTCACTGTCTCTCCATATGATCCTACAACATCCGCGGCTTCGGCTATAACAAGCCGAACAAGTTGGTCATCCTTATTAGCTTCAGGTTGGACATAGCTGAGCTCTGTGACACATTTCACCGAAGACTGACTCCGTGTTAGAAGTTGTGAAATGTGCTTCACACTGGCAGACTATTCTCTAAACTCCACTGAACACACAGAGATCTGCCAATTGGCTTTTCAAAGCGGGAGACCGGAGAAGCCTGATTCTGCATGAGGAGAAATATTCATCTGAACAAGTCATTGAGATTTCTTTAGATAAAGGAAAGAGGCTCTCCAGAGCTCCGTTACAAAGTTTTTATTCCATTCATTTTGCCATAATTACGTTCAAACGAGAAAATACACTCTTCATTGAGTTTTTTTTAATTTTTTTAACTAAATTGTGGAGTGCAGTTGAACTTCTCTCCACATAATTGCTAGAGGATTTGTTTAACGATGTTATCTGATTTTATTCTCCTGGCTTTTACTGTGTATGTCTCTTGTGTGTTATTATTATTTTCAGAGAGACATAAAAGAAAAACAATAAGCTCAATAAAACTTTATACAGTTTCTTGACATGTACATTTCAGGTGACATACGGGTCAGAAAATGCCAAACATATGTTAATATATGGCTGCACACAGGGAATGAGAGACTGAATCCAGAGGTTTGAAGCCTGAATATTCGAAGACGTCAACCACTCCTGGCTTATTCTTCATAAACTGTAATAACACAGGACCCATAACGAGCTACCTGGGATAATGTTGTGATTTTGATTAACTGCTGAGATCATCTAAGTTGTTAATCGAGTCCAAACCAACCGTGTCCGTGCGTCCAGCCCCGGTTACAAAACGTGTTTTGTCAAAGACAAATGTCCCCCAAGAACAACTAAACTCTTGATTGGTTCTGCTTCACTTCCTCTTAAATGGAGGGACTTGAGGAATCGGTCCAGATTGCATTATCTTCCAATCTTTCATTAAACAAAGAGGTTGGGGAGTCACTCATTAATCACATAGGATTTCTAAATTATACCAGTCTTGTGCTAATTGCGGTAACATCAAGGTGCTGCCGAGATACAAGCAAGAAGAGGAAAATTCCACAGGGAATTTTAAAAGCATAAAACGACTGAAATGCTCCACCAATAAGAGTCATAAAAGGGTCGCATGACCTGCTTGATTGTCCTCCGGGAAGGACAAAAGTTGAGGCGTTTTAAGCTGTCATGGGTGACAACAAAATCCAAATCTTTAGTGGACACAGCGAGGCCATCTGAGGTCAGTCTCTCCTCTGACAGAAACTTTTTTCCTCCCCAGATGCCGAGGCTGATATGCTGACTCTGAGGTATTGCAAGTAATAGCAGCTTAGTAGCTACAGGAAGATTTGGTGGATCTTGGAAAAAAAGTGGATATGAAACTTAACCCAAAATGTGCCCCAGTTGAGCAGTTTGGATGCCAACAGACTCAGATTAATCCCGAGCAGCTAAAAGGTGAGAAAAAAAAAAGAACTTTAGATATTATTTAAGACTTGTCAAAGAATTTAATCACTTTAAAACACAGTTAGAGCAAAACTTTAATGCAAAAGAGGTAATTTGATGAGCTCATGGTTGGAAATTTAGGACATATAAGTTTCAACACTCTTAAAGGAGAGGGATCATTTCTTTAAAGAAGTTGTTGTTTCTGGATTTTGAGAAAGCGGTTCACATCAGTGTTGATTTCATCTTCACTGTTAAAATGGCAAACATTGAGCTCCGTCTTCATGGGAAACAGTCTATGGTGCCAAATTGGGTAGATTGAATGAGTGTTGAGTGAGTTTGAACGAGCATTCATGGATGACTGCATGGATGCAGATGTCAATTTTCTCAGAAATTGCTGATTGGCCTTATTTTGATTACCCGAAACAGAAACACCATGTGATTGATTCTAAACTTTCTATGCAATCATCAATAGATTGAAATTCTAAGCGTAACAAGAGCTAAATAACTCACCTGCTTCTATCTCAGACCACAAACTTATAACCCGTTTTATATCTGGCAACTTCACTGCATTAATTAAGGAATTATTTCCCTCCTCATAAAAATGCAACATCAAGTCTTTTTCACATTCTGCTCCGAGTACAGACGAGTTTTCACAGCACGACTGTATGAGAGCCTGCCAGCTGCAGCTAATGTCAGGAAGCAATGCTGTTCCTCACTTCTTCCTCAAACACTGCCAGCAACCTGCTGAGCCATCCGCTGAGCTCAACACTGAGCTAAATTCACCTCAACAAATTATGCATTAATGCACAAAGAGCTCGTCTCAATGTGGCCACAACTCAGGTTACCCCGTTATTAGAATGTTAAACAAATGAGACTCTGAATGGAGATGGGCTGTCATGTCTGGGATCAATTTTCAACACTGCAGAGCCCACATGATCTGTGCCTCCCACACATTAGCACTGGCTATTGATTTACAGCTAAGCTTTCATTGTAAGCATGTCATTATGCTGCATCAGAAGTCTGTAAAGCAAGATGTTTATCACTACTTATGTCACCAAGTCTTGCTGTGACGCTAAACTAAAGGTGTCTGACTTCAGTTGGTTTGAACTGAATCAAGAATTTTGACAATAAACATGGAAATGCAGAGTAAAACAAAAAAAGGAATGTGTTAATAAGCTACCGTAATTTCCGAACTATAAGCCGCTACTCTTTACGCGCTAAAGAGCTTCATGCCGCCAACACACTCAGCCTCGTCACATCAGACCAATGAAATTACCGATCAGGTCACAGTTGATCAATGAAACTGTTCGAA